>OZ024742.1:125604076-125611576 GCA_964016885.1 Eledone cirrhosa
TTAGTCCAGAAATAGCCGTCGAAACGGCTTGAGCTCGGCCGTCGAGGTCATACTTTCTCCTATGACCCACTCAACTACCCTAAGTATTGAGTACCCTGGTGCGTTATGGTCCATCTGGTTCCTTACCACAACTCCTCCGTTATATATATATATATATATATATATATATATATAAATATATATATATTAGAATTGGAGCTCTGAAATAGCAATATATATATGGATGTATATATAATGTATTTTGCAATACACTTTATGCTTAATTAAAAGTATTTTGAAGACCGTATGCTATTGTTTTAGAGTAGTGACAAATTCACTTACTTTAATCTCAGCAAACAGGGGAGATAAGCCGACAATGCCTTGTTTCGCTTTTGTTGAAACTTATCAAGGCTAACTACCCCTCCTGTCTACTGAGATTACTGATGTTATATTCTTAAAGAATTCTAGTAAATAATCAGGAACTGATTATACAGAGCGATTGTTGGTCAGGCAGAAATTAAAAATTAGAATTGGAGCTCTGAAATAGCAATATATATATGGATGTATATATAATGTATTTTGCAATACACTTTATGCTTAATTAAAAGCATTTTGAAGACCGTATGCTATTGATTTAGAGTAGTGACAAATTCACTTACTTTAATCTCAGCAAACAGGGGAGATAAGCCGACAAGGCCTTGTTTCGCTTTTGTTGAAGCTTATCAAGGCTAACTACCCCTCCTGTCTAATGAGATTACTGATGTTATATTCTTAAAGAATTCTAGTAAATAATCAGGAACTGATTATACAGAACGATTGTTGGTCAGGCAGAAATTAAAAATTAGAATTGGAGCTCTGAAATAGCAATATATATATGGATGTATATATAATGTATTTTGCAATACACTTTATGCTTAATTAAAAGCATTTTGAAGACCGTATGCTATTGATTTAGAGTAGTGACAAATTCACTTACTTTAATCTCAGCAAACAGGGGAGATAAACCGACAAGGCCTTGTTTCGCTTTTGTTGAAGCTTATCAAGGCTAACTACCCATCCTGTCTACTGAGATTACTGATGTTATATTCTTATAGAATTCTAGTAAATAATCAGGAACTGATTATACAGAGCGATTGTTGGTCAGGCAGAAATTAAAAATTAGAATTGGAGCTGAGATTAAAGTTATATATACATTATATATACATCCATATATATATTGCTATTTCAGAGCTCCAATTCTAATTTTTAATTTCTGCCTGACCAACAATCGCTCTGTATAATCAGTTCCTTATTATTTACTAGAATTCTATAAGAATATAACATCAGTAATCTCAGTAGACAGGAGGGGTAGTTAGCCTTGATAAACTTCAACAAAAGCGAAACAAGGCCTTGTCGGCTTATCTCCCCTGTTTGCTGAGATTAAAGTAAGTGAATTTGTCACTACTCTAAAACAATAGCATACGGTCTTCAAAATGCTTTTAATTAAGCATAAAGTGTATTGCAAAATACATTATATATACATCTATATATATATATATATATATGTGTGTGTGTGTGTGTGTGTGTGTGTGTGTGTGTGTGTGTGTGTGTGTGTGTGTGTGTGTGTGGTGTGTGTGTATAAGTTTATCCGGTTTTCAATCGGGGGTAACCACAGTAAGTAAGGTACTCAATACATAGCATAGTATGAATATTTAATATAGAAATGTCTTCTACAGGACTAGAACTGTTTCATTCGGGAGAAATCACAAGAAGCCATATCAAAGCACGTGACTCAGTGGTTAGAGCGTTGGGCTTGCAATTGTGAGTTTGTGAGTTCGATTCTTGGACCGGGTGATGAGTTGTGCCATTGAGTAAGTTATTATATTTCACCCATGCTCCAGTTCATGCAGCTGTGGTAATGAGTTGTGATGTCACTGATGCCCGGCTGTATCGGCCATTGCCTTTTCTTTGGACAGTATCGGCGTCGTGGAGAGGGGAGAATGGTGTACAGGGGTGACTGCTGGTCTTCGACAAACAAACATGCCCGAATTTGTGCCTCGGAAGGGAACATTCTAGGTGCAAATCCCATAGCCATTCGTGACCGAATGGTGTCAAAGATTTTACATATATATATATATATATATATATATATATATATATATATATATATATATATATATGTGCGTGTGTGTGTGTGTGGTTACCTCCGATTCAACCCGGAATAACGTATATATATATATATATATATATATATATATATCAAAATCTGTACAACTGTCTGTTATCGAAAAAAGCTTTTTTACACCCACCCACACACACACACACCGCATATATATATATATATATATATATATATATATATATATATATATATATATATATATATATAAGTATTGAAGTTTCCGTTGAAAACAGAAAAAGTCATAGGAGTGAAGAGTGCTCTATGCAAGTGCCAGAGCAAAATTTAATGTATAAAAAACAATACAATATAATTACCTCATTACCAGAGGTTTCCCTAATAAGGCGAATACGAAAGAAACGTCTTCATTCGTTCGTCGGACGAGGCAATATAAAACATAGCTAAATATTTGGAAAGTCTCCTCAAGAAATGCAAAAAAAATTATATAAATATAGATAATACAATATACATATAAAATATATAAAAATGTTTAAAGAAATATAGTTAGGTGTGTGTATATGTATGTATATACACTCACAGATGTACATATGTATGTATGTACAAATGTGTGTGTATAGTGAAAATGTGTGAGTAAATATATATATGAGGGCAAGTATATCTGTGTATCTGTAACTACAGACACAGATGAAATGAGTGTCCGGTTGACAGGTATACAGAAAAACAGGGTATTAGATACATTATAAGAATATGAAGGCACGCGTATAAACACACACACACGCGCGTACACTTATATGCGGAAGAAAAAGAGGTAGGGGAGTGTAATAGTAAAAAGAAAGTATCATTCTCGATATATTGATAAAAATGGAACAATAATTTAGAAAGAATTGCAAAGTAAGGAAAAGAAAACAAATAAGGTATACGCGTACATACACACATATATCTATAAGAAACGTATATCTATAAAAATATATATATACACGCAAAACGTGCAGACGAATGCGTATGCAAGTATACATACACACACAGGATGCACATATATATATACATACACCTCGCCGCATGTATATCTAATCACGCGTACGTACGCGACTGTATACACACACACACATACACACACATAAATATATACATACATATATACATACGCACACTTACACATCCATACATTCAGTACGTACACACACACACACACACACACACATACATACATACACTCACGCACGTTGACCCGCTTACATGCACACACATAAAAATGAGAATGTAAAAAAAACATAGATGTAAAATACACAGATATAAAAACACACATACATACACATATATATATACACGCACGCGCGCGCACATACGGAGGCGTTCGTGTACATATACAGAAAGTGTACACACATAAAGACGCTCAGACACATAGATACAGGGTGTAAAAACAGCCTTGTGAATAAGTGAGTACAAATATAAAAATAAAAATATAAAATTCGCTGCGAAATAACAGAGAATATCTGGAGTGGAAAACGCAGGTGACCTGTGTAATCAGGTAGTGAAGAAAATAGGGAAGTAAAAAGTGGAAAGTCAAGATATTAGGTAAGTGAATCGGAGAATAAGGGGGGGGGGGGTTAGTGGTGGATGTGAAGTAAATATAAAAATAAAAATTAAAATTTAAATTTAAATTTAAATTTAAATTTAAATTTAAATTTAAATGAAATTAATAATAAGGTTAAAAATGAAAGTAAATCAGAAAAGGTAGTCTTAAAGAGAATAATAAGAGCTTATGGAGGATATGTATCTGAAAGTGTGTTAAGTTTATATGAGCTGGAAAGCAGGTGTGATTTCATGTGTAGACAACTGGTGAAGATTTCTCTCTTTGTGTTTAGGCAGGTCTTTGTTGATTTAAGGTTTTGCAAAATCGAATATTTTTCATTTATGCAGAGCGTGCATTTTCTTGTTCCTCTTGCATATTCTTTAGATTGGTTCAAAATTGACCAATCTAATTTATATTGGATAGCTTGGTCTTTCAAATCCCATATTCTGCTAGCCAGAGCTGTTGTAAATCTTTTTTCTGGATGTCGAAAGGATGCGACATGTGAGTAATAACGCGTTTTGAATTTGTTTTGCGTCATACCCACATATCGTTCACTAGTGGCTGGTTAGTTGTTGCTGATGGTAGTCACTTTAGCCGCATATACAATGGCTTTGGTGTTGCATTTACCTTGTAATGGGCATTGACCTTGATTCTACAGGAGCAATTTTGATGTTCTCTAGGTGATTTTTTGTTGATGGTATAGGATTTAATAGGGGGACCGCAGGAGTAGCTAATTTTGACACAGTTTCTATTAAAGATCTTATAGTATCTATATGTTCTAGGGAAATGTTTATCTAAGAGCTCTAGGAATTGTTTGCCTACATTAGTTTTAACTGCTAGAGAGTAGGGGGGTATGAACCAGATTATTTTTCTTTTCCTATTATGTTTAATAGAGTTAGTGTAGTTGGGTATGTATTTAATCGGTTCGCTAAAACCGCTATTTTGGGGGGCTTTATTATAGTAGGGGGATGCCTTATTGAAAATAGCTTCTGAGGAAGAGAGGGTGGAGATCCTACAGCTAATATTAGGGATAAGGTTTTTAAAAACTATAGGAGGATGGCAAGAGCCTTTATTTATATATTTTAAGTTTTCATTAGGTTTATGGTATGGTTTATAAGAAGCAGTAGGCAAATCTAGGTTTATATCTAGGAAATTTACATTGGAAAGGTTAGTGTCAACAGTAATTTGGTTTTTATTAAGTCTTTCCTTAATCTATCTAAGTTATGGCCTATGGTGGTATGGGAAACTATTAGACCATCGTCGCGATAAAATATATATATATATATATATATATATATATATATATATATATATATATATATATGCGGTGTGTGTGTGTGTAAAAAAGCTTTTTTCGATAACAGACAGTTGTACAGATTTTGAAGAAGCACAGACGGAGTGTGTAATATATTTCATGTTATCGTAAATGGAATCGAACCCGGAACCATGGGGTATTACGCAATATTTTTAGTAATAACAGGTATGGTTAAGCTTCTTTCTCTCTCTCTCTCTCTCTCTATATATATATATATATATATATATATATATATATATAGAGAGAGAGAGAGAGAGAGAGAGAGAGAGAGGGAGAGAGAGAGAGAGAGAGAGAGAGGGGGGAGGAGAGAGAGAGAGAGAGAGAGAGAGAGAGAGAAATATACACGGGTGTGTATGATTGTGTATAGAAGATTATATTAGTAAAAGGAATTCCAACGTTGTCTGATTTACTCGTTTTATTTACAATCCTTTACTTTAAAATTTATAATGGTATTATAATGAAAGAGTATGATAGAGTATTAAATGTTAAGTGTTAATTGAACATGTACTTCCATGCTTTTGCAATCTTCAGGTTCATAATGTGTGGTGACAGTCAAGTTTGCAATTTTCAACAGTTGAAAATTGCACACTTGACTGTCACCACACATTATGAACCTGAAGATTGCGAAAGCATGAAAGTTCTTGTTCAATTAACACTAAACATTTAATACTCTATCATACTATTTCATTATAATACCATTATAAATTTTAAAGGATTGTAAATAAAACGAGTAAATCAGACAAAGTTGGAATTCCTCTTATTAATATATATATATATATATATATATATATATATATATATATATATATATATATATATGCAAAAGTTCTATTTAAATTGTTGGGATACAAGTAAATATTTTTATAACTGATATAAAGCACTCGACAGGTATTTGGAGTAGATATACGATATTAACATATCGTAAAACTGTGTAAAACTGATATATATTGTATTTTGTCTGATGAAGGCATACCATAATTTAACTTGGTATCCTTGAAATATGTATAATGAAATAAATATGGTTTTATAAATATAGTTTCCATTTGTTAATATCGTATATATATATATATATATATATATATATATATATATATATATATATATATAATATTAAGGGTACTATTTATAGGTATGTATATTTTAAACTTTTTATAGTTATGTATATTTTAAACTATAAACAGGGAAGGTCAGTAATGTATTACTACCTTATTACCAGTAAGATAAATAGCTCAATGTAAAAACATCAGTTGTTCTACAGAGCAGTTATACAAGAATCAAAGCTATTCACTTACAATTGTTTCATCCAAACCTAGGCTTGGAGTCTTCGGAGCATTTTTCAATTGACCTCCTATCCAACGGAAGAGACATATATATATATTGATGTACAGTGGAGTGACATATATTATACTATACTATATTTGTAAAGCAATTCAAATTTAAAATCAAAACTAAAATACATGCGGCAGATAACACAGATAATGCAAGTGATAGTTCGATAATCAGATCTAGTAGATAGTGTATGCGTTAGTCATACATGGATCATGCAAGTGTGTCTCATTTATATACGAGTATTGTGTGACAAGGTATTACATGTAATACAAGCACTTTAAGCGGGTAAGCAAGAGTATTATGGTGGTTGTAGTGGGAGGGTATTTTTTGTATAGATCAAAAAAGTATGTGTGCAGAAAAAGAAAAAGAAAGTTATAGTTTTCGCATCCACCACATATGTTACGATGAATTCGTATTGAATGTTTGATGTAGTAAATGATTATAACGTATTGAGGCTCAGTGATATTTAATCCATATTTATAGAATAGGTTCTTTCTGCTGCGAGAATTTACAGTGGTTTATTATCCGGAAGTGGGTGTGTAATTTAGGGGAGTTAATGCGTAAGGGGAGGTAACTAGCTGATTCTCATAACTAAATTCATTGTTCTAACATACATTATATGGTGCCTCAATTGAGTCCCTTATTTAAAAGGTTATATATTTATATTTAATGTTAAATACAGTCTCCTCTATCATAATGTATTAAAGGTATCTATAGGAAGTTGATTACTCCTTATTATATAGCGCTATATTGAATTTCCCACGCAGTGCTATATCTTTATATCAAAATTCACTGTAAATACAGTCTACTCTCAAAACATATCAAAGGACCATTAGAATTGTGTCTACATAACCCTTGGTAAGCTATGGAGCAGCGTACGGCTGTTTGCATGATAATATCAAATACATCTCTTGGGTAAACAAATACATCCCTCATTTACAATGTCATTAATCTATCCATTAAGTTATACATGCATATATAATTCATATATAATTCATTGCACCACCCTACATATAAGTTAGACAGATCCCTTATGTTAATAAATTAATCCTATATATATCTGATGTTATTACTCTATACAGATACATATATAATTCACTGCCGTATCTAGTATTTAAAGTTTATATAGACTGTATTATATTTCTATCCCTATATAATTATAAGTAATTAAAAGTAATTATATTA
>OZ024742.1:125616576-125629076 GCA_964016885.1 Eledone cirrhosa
ACATCGTTTCTTTGGTCCAATCTGACGAGTTCCACTCCATTCGGTGAGCGGATGAGGACCGAGATCTTGCCGATTCAGATAAAAAATCATCTTATACTGGCAGAAGTATATCGTTGATAACTATTATATCATATTTAGCATTTAGCAGAATTTAAGTATTGATCTGGCGCATCTGGAATATACCTTCCTAATATACTTTCTCTTTAATCAGAGGAAACGCCTGTTTCCATCGGTACATAGTAAACGAAAGGAAATGTGATATTGAATATAGTTTATATTTGACATTTAATATAGGATAAGGGTAAATAATCTCTGTAGTTCATTGCTCTCTATCTATTTGTAAATATATTTATTATTTTGTATATTTCTCTCATTCCCTATATAAAGCAATATGTGGGGTTATCGTTATAATCTCAGTGGAATTTGAACTCAGAAAGTAAAGGACCATATAGTCACGGCCCTTTGTGTTCTGAGTTCAATTCTCGCCGAGGTTAGCTTTGCCTTTCATACTTACGGGGTCGATAAAATAAAGTACCAGTAAGCACTGGGGTCGATTTAATCGACTTTCCTCTACCTAAAAATTGCTGGCCGTGTGCCTAAAATAGGCACAATTATTATAATATCGGTGGGATTTGAATTGAAACGTAAAGGTCCATAGAGTTACGGTCCTTTACGTTCTGATTTCAAATTCCGCTGAGGTTAGCTTTGACTTTCATCTTTAAAGGGGCGATAAAATAAAATACGAGTAACGTACTGGGGTCGATCTAACTGGCTTACACTCATCCCCCAAAATTGTTGGCCCTGTGTTTTAATCGGAAACCATTATCTAGCCTGGGTGGATATGCTGAATATATTTTCTGAACAGCCTCATTTATCTGGATATGCAAAATTGCCTTCCATTTCTACGTAGGTTCTTTCATCTTTTGCATAACGATTGATGCTAACATACTGCCAGTTGATTATTAGGATTGAAGAACCTTATTTAAACTCTTAGCAAATCACTTCATTTCACGTTGCTCCAATATAATCTGCTGAAAATGTGTACTATCACTAGCTGGGGGTGGTTAACCATGTGATGGACTGACGTCCTGTCCAAGAAAAGTCTTGTATTCTCAGTCACATAACTCCACGAAATTGAGATAAGTAGTGACCAAATGAGCCTCCGGGCTCGGAACAAACTTTAGACTTTTAAGTTAATATTTGACATATTTTAAATACCCCAACTATTTCACTAATCAAGGTGATGTCTCAACAGTGTACAAGTTCGGGACATACTTTTATATTTATCCATGTACTGTTAAGTCTTTCTTTATTGTAGGCAGATGACTCACAGGTTTGTATTCTGCGTGTTTTATGTTTACTCTTCGTCTTACTGGCACTTCCAAGAAGTGAGCCATTAGATTTGCAGCTATTTTGTTTGTGACTGTTGAATATTTTAGTCAGAATTTACAGAGCTGTGTCATTTACGGCTGAGAGAAAGTTCCAGTTGTTCAAATTCTGAAGTATCTGGGCTGTTTCTTGAATCATATTTTTTCTACTGTTCTTTTATTTTATACATTTAAGATTCTCTTCTGGGGTAATATATCCGCTATCAATACTCTCCGTCCCAAATCTACTTTTCCTCTTGTTGGTACTTACATTAAATTCTATTTTCTTTTTATTCATTTCTTTTTTAATAGTTTTTTATAAGATGGTTTGGACTTAGAGACAAACTCATTGTTTTCATCAAAGAGATGTTATCGCTTTTGATTTAATAAGGATCTGTTGTCTTAGAGATTCTTTGATTTCGTTTACTTGTTTTAGATTATTTTATTTCACTAGTATTTGTTTTCTACTCTTTTTTCATTTGTGTCTTCTAGTTGCCGATTTAATTAAAGATTCAGAAATCTTTTATTCTATTTTCTATCTAACGCTGTATATTTGTTTCTCTTTAGATGTTTCTATTTGAAACGATTTGAGGAGGAACCCATATTGTTGTGATTACTACGGCTACTTTAAAGGTTAGTCAAAATATCCTTGTCATGTTGCTGTCGCATGTGTTTCCAGTATGTCTATGGTAGCCAAATTTTCATTTTCTTATCATGTTATTATATTCATCACTAAATTTTATCTTTCACGGAGTCTTCCATTGGTTCACAGGAATATATTATATCGATTTTAATTCTTTAACTACTTCCATCTTTAGATTATTGTCAAATTTCCAGCTTAGATATTTTCTCTTAGATCTTTCACAGTCACTTGTGTTGATGTTTCATTAGTGTTGTTCTGTTTTGTCTTTTTTTAGTTGATGTTCTCTAGGTAAGCTGCAGTTTGATTTCGTTGTATTTTGCTATTTAGTTCGTCTGTTATTCATTATGTTAGTTCTCTCTCCGGATTCAATTCCTAAATGTTTAATACTAATGTTTGTACTTGTTCCGTAAGTACTTTTGTAATTTGTTTATTTGTCTATTTTATTATCTTTATTCTTTGTATTTCCCTTGTTTTCTTTAACTGTACCTTATATATATATGGAGCCGTGTTTCGTTTTAAGTATATACCTCTCTGTTGGGATTCAAATTTACTTCTAAAACAGTACGATTCCTTTCTGCGTAGTATAATTGCTCACTATAACTTTCGTGTTAGACTGTTGTTTTTGGACCTCCATCGTTTCCGACGGTGTGTGCTCCAGTTGATTCAATCAACGGAAATGCTGTTCATGAAATTAACATGTACGTTGCTGTGTATACCACAAATGCGTGCAACTTTAGCGTAGTTCTCCGGGAGATTCAGCATGGCACAAATTGTGACAATGCTGCTCCTTTGAATTACAGAACAACTCTTTTTGTGCCAATTGAGTGGACTTGGAGTAACTAAAAAATAAAGCGTCTTGCTCAAGGATTCAATGCGCAATCCGTTCAGGAAATCAAACGAACTTGTGATCTTACGTTCGTTAGTTGCACACACTAAACACTAATTAACACGCTTTCACATACGAATTATTCATACAATAAATTAAAGTAAAAAAGATCATTTCTCTCAATTACATTTATACCATTTGTATTATTCACGAGAGTTTAGCAGTAAAATCTGACCTTTATTCAATATTTGTTGTAAATATGTGTTACCATCTTTTGCTGATACTGCATGTTGCAGGTTTCATTTTTACGTAATTTTTACACATTAAATTTAAAATAGCTATTTCTCTGTTAACATACTGTTTCTGTAGCTAATTAATTAATTTTACTTTTCTTCTCATTGTTTATAGTGTTCGACTTAGTAGTGCTCCGTTAATGTCATTATATATGACTGTGAGTCTGTGAATAGTTGGAATATTAGCAATACATAACTTATATTAGGCAAACGGCAATGCAATTCAAATAACCAATGAATATTATAATTACCGATCTATCCTTCGGGATTATAGACAGTTGCCTTGATTTCCCCCCTATTTGTTTCACCGCTGTTATTGGATATATTTTGCAAACAGTATAATAGTAATGTTTGTTATTATTCCTTCCAGTGTAATCTTATATTATTTGATTTATTTCTAACTTGCATTATTCTGCTCAGTGCTACTTTATTATTATTATTATTATTATTATTATTATTATTATTATTATTGGTGACCTACGTAGTAAATCGTATTATCGTGAGCTCCGCAAAGGTTTGTTATTTTCAGTTATTTAAAATTGCCATTTATGGAAAATTTTTATTGTTAACTATATATAAGTGCACATACATTGATTTCTGAAAAGGGCACTCAAAAATATTGGGGCCTTGAGCCCAAAATTTAAACTTTTTATAATTATCAAACAAAAATGTTTTCTTTGAAAAATAATGGATGACTCAGATTCACTCCTTCCTCACAATCCAACACCTCACACCGACACCAACATTGTAAACATTGCTACGTTTGCCAACACTGGAATTGTAAGCAGTAGCAATATTTTAAATTTGTCTCAGGCAGACGTTCATTTCCCGCCATTACCAATGACTGCAGGTGTTAAAGCCGCCACCACCACCAACACCACCACCGTGACAACAGAAAAAAAGAAAAAATAAATAAATTAACTCATGATATCGAAATGAAATCAACCAAAATGAACTATTCCATACCGAACACCACTGACGCCACCACCACCACAACTGAAACTAAAATTAACAATAGCAAAAATAACGATAATAACAACAGCAACAATGAAATTAAGAAAACTACCCTGAGTTTTGCCAGAGTAGCAAAAACGTGCGAAGCGATTCAGGTAACTCAGGAAGAATTAGACGAAGCCAAGAGAATGGTATAGAAAGATGGGTACAGGGTCAGCCTCACCCCACACCTAATAAAATGGAGCAACGTCGCCTATGCACCGTGTCTTATCGGACAATAAACATAAAATCGCGCCGAGTGGAACGGGCATCTGAGTCCCAAATCCAAAAAGCTTTGGGACATGTGTGGGCAAAAAAAAACACATCAGACGTGGGCAGAAGTATGGAACCGTGGACGTGTTCTTTGAAATACCACAGGAGGTCAGAGAACACTCCATGGCCCCATTAAGAAGTGGCGACTTCACACTCATCCCAAGCTATTGTGGCCAGAGACTTGTGAAGATCAGGGTGACCCACGTTCCACCGGCCATCGAAATTCCCTGGCTAATGGCTGCCGTCCTCACCGGCATCGAGGCCAACACCAAAATAATAGAAATAGCAAAAGAAAAGCAGGAGAACTGGTCCAGATCTGGGATGGAGCTCCTGATCCAAGCGGACCATAAATGCATTGAAGAGATCCCAGAGGTAATAGATCTCACTGACGGCAGCCACCTTACCGTAATCGTCGAGGGCAGAAGACCTAGGTGTGTCGTTTGTGGTGAAGGAACCCACCTTATGGCTCTCTGCCCTCAGGCTAAAAGCTTGAGGCCACCTCTCTTACCCACCCCAGTGACTCAACCATCAACACCACCAGCAGCAGAAATAGCAGCAACAACAGAAGCAACTGTAACAGCAACAACCCCAGCAACAGTAGCAAAACCAACACCACCACCACACAACTCCCCAGAACTAGCACCAGCGCCTACACCATCCACCACGCCACAACCAAAACCAACGCCTGTGGAGGATTTTCCACTCCCCGGCTTATCGCAACTGGAGACAGATTGTGACGACGAGGAGTGGGAAACGGTATCAGGGAAAAAGAAAAAATTCTCTTCCTTCCCCCTCAAAAAACAAAATACAGAGGGAAACAAATAAATTATCGAACAAGAAAGTTAAGACAGATATGCCACCATCCACACCAGCATCACCAACCCCATCACTACAAACACCAATACCATCACCATCATTAACCACAACACCACCATCACCAACACCACAAAAGTCACCAAAAAGCGTAACAGAAACAAACCCACAACAAACGCAAACAAAACAAAACAAACAAAACAAAACAACCAAAACGATACACACTACACAGCATTACATTTGAACAACAACCAATTATTACACTACATGCAACACAACACCAGCATCACAGAAAAAGACTACACAACAACCCAAAAGTTCACACCACCTCCACACATACAAATCACTCGCATCACACAGAAAAGGTACACGACACTAAAACAAAAATTCCCCAAAGACATCGGAGACTTCCAACAAACACTCTCCATGAGGATTTATAAGGACATCCTTCCGGAGGAGGCCACAAGCAGGGAAAAGGATGGACCCACCATCCTTCCTCTACGAGAAGTAATGTAAGTGATCTTTCCCATCTTTTCCACTCCATTTCAATATGAACTCACTCAGAATAGGCAGCATAAATGCGCGTGGCTTGGGGTCGTCATGGAAGCAGGGCCACCTGCTCAACGACCTCAGGTCACTAAACATAGATGTAGTGGCCATCAGCGAGACCAGAATCTCCGAAGCACGGGCCTTCGCACCGATCTTCGGCGGCTACGATGTGTACGCATCTCCCAGTCGTCCTGGATCGGGGGAGGAGTTGCTGTGCTTTTTCGGAGAGATTTGGATCTCGTCATACGGGCCATCTTCATGGATCCAGAAGGTAAGTTGGTGGTGCTAGACGTGACCAGCGAAGACGGGCAAGCTTTCAGGCTAGTGGCGGTCTATGCCCCGACAGGAGCAGGGCGGCCTGATTTCTTCCGGCGTCTGGAGACCTTTCTTTAGTGTTAGTGGGCGACTGGAACGGGATCTTAGATGCACACTGGGACTGTGTGGGATTATCGGATAGGGGAGGTGGGTGCAAGAGCCTCACCAACCTGCTCAGGCGTTTTGAACTGTCTGACAGGTACCGATTGGATTTCCCGAATGTGCCAATGTGGACTTGGACAAATCGCATCAGGTCATCCAGATCATATCTAGATAGAGTATTTTGTAGAGAAATAGATAGGTCTAGCATAGGCTGTCCACAATTCAAGATAGTCAGCTACACGGACCACAAATTCGTGATCTGTGTACTTGACTTAGATAGGCTTCATAGACGAGGACCCGGCTACTGGAAGCTAAACGCTTCCTTACCAGCGCGCAAGGCCTACAGAGACCGGATTAGCGAACTAGTTAAGCGGGCGTTGACGGGGCCATCGTCAACAACAAGTGGTGGTTTGCTCTGAAAAGAGCAATTAGAATAGAGTCCATTAGGTTTAGTAAGGCTTTAGCAATAGAGAAAAATAGAGCAGAGGGAGAATTAGTTAGAAAATTAGACGAGGCGCTTAGCAAAGGCATCGCGACAGACGTGCTTACGGCGAAATTGGCTCTTGAACAATTCTTCAATGCAAAGCACGAAGGCTGCGTTGTCAAAGCTAGGGTGTGTACTCTCAGACACGAGGGGACGAAAGCCGTTCAATGGGCCCGAGTGGCGGAGGCGCATCGTGGCAACAAAGCCGCGATCCGGTCTTTGGTGGACCACGACGGGCGCATGCTACTCGATCCCGGGCAAATGTGTGAAGCTTTTCAGCGACACTTCGCTCAGTTGTTCGGGGGCAGCAGCGGGCCGGATTGAGGAATGGACATTAGTGTCTACCTCGACGGACTGGTTTGGATGGTCTGCCGTATGAACTTTACGTACAGATGCCAGACTTGTTCGGAGGCCTCTTGGCGGACGTCTACTGCAACTGGCAACAGAACGGGAGAATTCCCAGCTCTGTGAGCCGAGGAGCTGTGGCGCTGCTGAGAAAGGATCCGAACAAGGGGGATAACATAGATAATTTTAGGCCCATAACTCTGCTAAACACAGAGTTCAAGATTTTGGCCAAGGTGCTAGCAAAGAGGTTGGCGCTTGTCGTTGGTGGTCTGGTGGGAGAGGCGCAGACATGCGCCATTCCCGACAGATCCATTCACGACAACCTCCACCTCATTCGATACATCGTAGAGAGGGTAGCTAGGGAACCTGGCACGGGTGGGTCCTTGATCAATTTAGATCGGTCGAAAGCTTTCGATAGGGTCGACCATCGTTACCTAGCGGCAGTCCTGAGGGCGGCTGGCTTTGGGCCCGTCTTCAGAGGTTGGATCGCTGCCATGCACAGCGACATCTGCTCTGTGGTGAGAGTGAACGGTCACCTTTCGGAACCGTTCAACATCATGCGCTCGGTCCGCCAAGGATGTCCCCTCTCGTCCCTCTTGTATGTATTGACTCTCGAGCCATTACTGCACAAACTGGAGACGTTGAGGGGGGTCCCGCGCGAACTAGGATGCGGAAGATCCGTGTCAGCATATGCGGACGATGTCACAGTAGTGGTGTCGAACGCCAAACACATCGAGGCGATCGGCACTACACTAAGAGAATACGAAGCGGTGACAGGAGCAATGATCAACCAGGAAAAGTCAGTGGGCCTGCAGCTCGGCACCTGGAGAGGCAGGTCCATGCCGTCCAACAGCGTCGTCGGGCGCTGGACGGATGGACCAGTTAAATTGCTCGGGGTCTCGTTCGGTCCGGCTCTCCAGACGGACAAAAACTGGGACGAGGTGACCAGCAGGGTGGCATCTCTCACCCAGAAATGGGCTGAGAGGAAGCTATCCCTGAAAGGTCGAGCGGAGGTGGCTAACGCGTACATCGCGTCCGTCATCTACTACCGCCTGACCGTCGTACCTTGTCCCAAGCTCCGCCTGACTGCGCTGGAGCGTTTGCTCTTTCGCTTTTTGTGGAAGGGACGCGCTCCGATGGTCAGGCGGTCCATCTGCTGTCAACACTCGCTACGTGGAGGGCTGGGAATGCCGTGGCTGATGATGCGCAGACACGCGCTCAGGCTACGACACCTCCACCTCTTCCTCGACGGTGATCAGGTGTGGTCTCGGTTTGCTAGACACGTCTTTCCCCAGCTCGTCTCCTTGACGGAGCTGCAGTCCTGGGTCAAGCGAAGACCCAGAGGGAGCGCTTGGAGACTGGAATGTCTTCAGGCGCTCCCAGCCCTCGACCAATCGGGCAATGTGATCGGTAGAAACACCACCTTGGCGTTCTATAGAGGATTAGTGGAGGGGAAGAGCGATGACGTACTTGGGGAAACTCTAGGCGTCGACGGAAATCAACTAGGCAATCTCTTCGGAAGAACTTTCGGGCTGGGGCCTATGGACAACTTCCAGAAATCCCTGGCCTGGCAGTGCTACCGAGGAGCTTTGCCAGTTCGGGATAAACTCTACAGGCATGGAGGGGCCGTCAGCCGGGCATGTCCGAGATGCGCGCTGGGCGACGAAACCGTCCTCACGCACTCGTCCAGTGTCCGAGCATTGCTGACTTGTGGGTTTATGTCGAACACCTGCTGTCGCGTGTAGAACGGATCCAGCTATCAGCTGAGTCCATCGTGAGGATTTCCCCGCCCTCTTCCTTTAGCCGGGAAGGGCAGGCAGTTTTTATCTGTCTGGTGGCCATGGCGAAAGAGATAGTATCGTGGACACGTTTGAAAGGGCTGAAGACGAGCACTTACCTCTTCGGTGATGCCCTGATTAACTTTTTCAAATTTCATTTGAAAAGGAAAATCAGGGTAGAAAGGGAAGTGCTCTCTTCCCAGCATTTTGTTGAAAGATGGGTGAGAGAAGCAAGAATGGCCCGAGTGAATGGGCCTTCTCTGAGTATGTGTCTGTAAATTAAAGGTGGAAAACTGGGAGAGGACACTTGCCTTGGTGCTCAGGGTAACTGTGGCCTTTTACTGGGCTTTCTCCACAAATATCCCTCCGAAGTCTCCCTCCTATTGGGGAATTTTTCATTGTTATTTTTTGTTACATCCTCTGTTTTTGTTTTTTACACGCAGAAATGCCCATTTGTACCGTCCTGTATTGTCCTGCACTGTCCTTAATGTCTACTTTATGTAAACCCTTGTGCTTAATAAAGAAATCATTATTATTATTATTATTATTATTATTATTATTCTCTTAGCTTGCCAACATGGCCATATTAAGAGTAGGAAGTTTAAATGTTCGCGGCCTGGGGTCACACTGGAAGCAGGGTCGCCAGCTCAACGACCTCAGGTCGCTGGAAATGCATGTTATTGCCGTCAGCGAGACCAGAATTTCCGACACGCGCGCACTAGCCCCCATTTTCGACGACTATCAGATCTTAGCACTCACTGCCCTCTAGCGAGCGGGCAATGCGAACAGTGGAACTTCCACTCTCGAGTTATATAGAGGATTAGTGGTGGGCAAGTGCGATGGCGCACTCGGAGAAGCTTTGGGCCTCCACGAAGTCGAACTGACCAGTCTGTACCGGAGGACTTTCGAGCCGGAGACGATGGACAATTTCCAGAAATGTCTCGCTTGGCAGTGCTACCGGGGGGCACTGCCGGTTCGCGATAAACTCTACAGGCACGGAACTGCTGTCAGACTGACCTACCCAAGATGCGCAAAGAACGACGAAACCGTTCTGCACGCACTTGTCCAATGTCCGAGCATTATTGACTTGTGGAGTTATGTCGAACAGCTACTGTCGCGTATGGAACAAATCCGGCTATCGGCCGAGTCCATAGTGAAGATCGACCCGCCACCTTCAAATTTTCCAAATTTTCCTCTGCCTGGTGGCCGTTGCGAAAGAGGTTGTATGGTGGACCAGATTAAAAGGACTGAAGACAGACACTTTTCTCTTCGGCCAATCCCTCATCAACTTCTTCAAGTTTCACCTGGAAGGTGAGGGTGGAGAGAGAAGTGCTGCCCCCCAGTACATTTGCTAAAAGGTGGATGAATGTGGCGAAAATGGCCCGTGTGAATGGGCCTACTCTGACCATACGCCTATAAACTAGCTAACTTGAGGAGAGGGGTGCTTTCCCTGGGTGCCCTAGAAGCGCTGGGTGGTTCAGGATTGGTGAGTACCTGAGTCACTCCAGGGTCGTCCATTGTGAACTTTTACTCGACCTTATTGTAAACCTCCACTGTCCCTGTCTTTGTATTGTCCCCTACATGTCGGCCAATGTGGCTAATAATGAAATCATTATTATTATTATTATTATTATTATTGGTGGTGGATTCGCAGTATCGGTAGAGGGTCGGACGCCATGCTTTCCAGCATAGTTACGTCCCTTTACGATCTGAGTTCAAATCCCGCCGAGGTTGACTTTGCCTTTCATCCTTACGGGGTCGATAAAATAAAGTACCAGTAATACCCTGCGTAATTGCTGGCCTTGTGCCAAAAGTAGAAACAATTATTATTATTATTATTGCTGTTGTTGTTTTTTATCATCATCATCATCTTCATTACTATCTTCATTGGTCTTCGCATTACCGAGCACAGCTTTGTGCACCTTGGGTATATGGTATGTTGTTTTCTGCAATATTGTTTAATGTATTGAGAGCACTCATTGTAATATATGTTCATTGTCTAGTAGCCTTATTTTCTGTATGTTACATATACATTGTGTAAGTCCGGGGGTTGTGTATATATATATATATATATATATATATATATATATATATATATATATATATATATATATATATATATATATATATATATATATATATATATATATATATATATGTGTGTGTGTGTGTGTGTGTGTGTGTGTGTGTAGTTATATAGTAAGGTCCAATAATTTCTTTTAGCAATATTAAGTTCTCCACGCTTTTGTATATCTCCAATTGCATTTATGGGAACAGCTAGATGATGTAAAACGGAGTATTTGTAACAAAATAAAGATCCGAAGGCATGGTATAAATTTCCAATCATTTTAATCACGACACATGTTTCAGTAAGAGATAGATCGATCGTTTAGCCATGGTCGATTATCACTGCTCGCATCAGGTGAAAATGAATTGTCTTGAAATCCTTGATATGAAGGAGAAAATTAACGATGTTCACTCACCTGACGCGAGCAGTGATAATCGATCATGGCTAAACGATCGATCTATCTCTTATTGAAACATGTGTCGTGATTAAAATTTATACCATGCCTTCGGATCTTTATTTTGATATATATGTATGTATGTATATGTGATTTTTTATTTTTCCCACAACATGTTTTAACACAAGAATTGTTTCTGTTTTCAGTATCCATATTCGGGTTATTTCTATATCCAAATCTTTAAATATGCATATTTTTTCCATTTCATTCAGAGATATATTATCTTCTGTGGGTATTGTTATATCAAAGAGAAGTTATATTTTGTTTCATTTTGGGCCTTTACTGAAATATCTGGCCGGTGACTTTGACTACCCTGTCTGTATGTATTGTGTGGTTGATTCGTCGTTTTCTGGTGTGTGGCTGTACCACCTCTTTTGTCTTGATATTTCATAGTGTTGGCATCCATAGGTAAATCCTATGATGTATGTGCATATATATACTTGTTTGGTTACGAAATAGCAGCCAGAAACAATATGGTTAATTTTTTTTTGCAGCCACTAAATATTCTACAGTTACTTACTGTGTTCTGCTCAATTGAGTACTTTTGGTGGCTTCTCGTATAGAAGGTGTGATCTCGTGCTGCAGTTGGGAATCTTTAAGTCTCGGTATTTTGTTCAGTTCCTCGTAGATATTTGTGTGAAATATGGTGGTCCAATTCTTCCCTATTTAGTCTATTCCGCTATTAGCCATGTAGGAGTTTTTGTTGCCAAGATTCTAGCATAGCATTCTGAAGATCTGATTTCAATTTAGATATCATTTCTTTCACTATTTCTTTCGTTTCCTCTTGTTCTATTTCTACATAATTATCTTACAATTCAGCTTTTGTTTTGAACTTGATGGATTCCTTGAAGAGATAAAGTAATTTTGTTGCTGTAATGATGCTTCAAAATTTTTATTATTTATTCCTAATTTTTATTTCTGTTGTTTAACGATTTTTTCCTGCTTAATTTTTACAAAGTACCGTTCTTTGCATTGTGAAACGAGCAGACCTTATTTTGAGCCTTTCAAGGAAGGAATTGTAAAAAATCGTTTGGAGTTTTGTTTAATGATATCAAACATTACAAATAGTGTCATCTTCTTTACTCCCCTCTCCATTAGATAACGCCCCCACCCCACCTATTGCCTCCATAACAATTGTGATAGGCAGTAACATCGACAACAACAACAAATGGAACATCAACAACAACAAATCAGAGA
>OZ024742.1:125631576-125641576 GCA_964016885.1 Eledone cirrhosa
ATCAATAATTCAAAGTTATAAGATAAACACATAATATTCAAAAAAATATACATACTTTAAGGTGGAAAAAGTCAGTTTCTTCCTTACAGCACCGTTTCAAAGCTATCAATCGATCTAAGTAAATTTGGTAAAGCAACGGAAGACAAGGAACTAATCATCAGAGGATTTGTATTTTAATATGTCATACACTGTACAAAATATCTTTATATATGTCGGCATCCATGAGTTTGTTTAAAATCCTATTTCCCTATTTGTATCTCCCATTTTTGTTTGACACCATGTATACATACACAATTAGGCGAAACTTCAGTCAGGGCTTTGAAGAAAGGGTAGGTATATTTTTGTCTATTATTTCCTCGCATTTATAATTTGATAAATAGCTCTGATTAACTGATTATTTTAACTCTTTCAGTCATTGAGCAAATCTGGTTAAGGTGGACACCACACACGCGTATATAGCTATGTATCTGTGTGTGTATATCATTCCTATCTTGTTTCAAACTCCCCTGTGGTTGAGTTAACCAGGCGGCTGCCAACTGCTTTTTCTAGCAAATATGATACTCGCTAAATACCCTGCCTTCACCTCCCTTCTGTGACCGCTGTATCACGTGATAATTCCTCCTTCCCGAGAACTAATGACTTGTAACGGTTGGGTCAAGAAACAGTCAACTAAATTGAGGGGTCTCTTGATAAGATGTATAACCTCATAGCGATGAATGCTGCAAGACAATTAGGCGAAACTGCAGTCGGGACTTTTCTGAGAAAATAGGTATACTTTTGTCTATTATCTCGCATTTATAACTTTATGTTAGCGATATTAAGTTCTCCACGCTTTTGTAAATCTCCAATTCCATTCGAGGGAACAGCTAGATGATGTAAAACGGAGTATAAGTATCAAAATGAAAATCCGAAGGCAAGGTAAAATTCCAATCATTTAATCACAACACATGTTTCAATAAGAGATAGATCGATTGTGAAGCCATATGAGGGAATGAATTCTGTAAGAGAACATCGTTATTTTTTCTCCCTCATATCAAGAATTTGAAGACAATTCATTTTCACCTGATGAGATCAGTGCTAATCGATCATGGCTTCACAATCGATCTATCTCTTATTGAAACATGTGTCGTTATTAAATGATTGGAATTTTACCTTGCCTTCGGATTTTCATTTTGATATATATATATATATATATATATATATATATATATATATATATATATATATATATATATATAGCATTATAAGATAGGTTTTTATATTGATTGTTCAGTTTACCTGCGAGGGAGTGAAGTCTTTATGGGAATATATTCTCCTTAATTGAATAAAAGATACTATATTTTTTCATAAGATATTTATTTAATATAATTATATTGTTAGTGAAATATTTATTCTCGTATTGTTTGCAGCAAAAGTGTTTAGGCACTGTTGTGTCACTTTAGTGCAAACTAATTAGATGTATATTAATTACATTATATCTATTATAAATTGAAAAGGAAAATTGGAAATTGATAGAGATAAGTTGAAATATTTGCTAACCTTCTTCAACAGACCAATTCCAGAAGTGATAAACTTCATGGATACGATTTTAATTCCGGCCATTCGATGTGTGGTACAAAACGATACCTCTTAACACTACGTTTTCTTCTATGTTCGCTTTTTAAGACTAGTGTCTTAAAATCACTTAATAGTATCTACACACAAACAGCTATTTATTTTAAATTTTTTCTTGCACTATAAACAATTTTATATAGGTTATTCAGTTTCTTTCTAAGGGAAAACGTCGGACTGGAAATTTAAACATTAACTCAATAAAATACACCATATAATTTTCTCTTAATATTCTTGTTATTTAATTATGTTTCAACTAAAATATATTTTTTCTTTGAATTTGTAAACAGCATTGTTTCGACATGTTTATGTCTCTTCCGTACAAATTAATTAGAGACATATTAATTACATTACATTTGTCAGGAATTGAAAAAAAAAAAAAAAGAGTGAAAACTAATAGAGTTACGTAGACATATTTGATATACATGTTTGATAGTACGATTCATAGTTCATTTCAGACAGGTAAGCATATAATGTATTTATGAATGAGAGAGTGTGTGAGCGGGAGAGTGTATATGTGAATTTGTCTGTGAGTTTGTATATAATGCAGAAGTAATTATAATAGAGATTTCTGAAAGGCAAAGTTAGCATCGGCGAGATTTAAACTCAGACTGTAAAGTACCGTAACTCTATGCTGCAAAGCATGGTGTCCGACTCTATACCGATACTGCCAATCCACCGCCCGAGAGATAGTTATCTGATTTAGTTATCTGATTTAGTTATCTGGCCAACAATATAGGGGGAGAGGAAGTCGATTAAATCGATCCCAGTGCGTTACTGATACTAACGTATGGTGAATGGCAAATCTAACTTCGATGGGATTTATACTCAGAAAGTAAATGGACGTAACTATAATCAGCAATGCATCTTGTCTGACTCTCTACGGATACTACCAATCCACTGTCCTTAGAGGTGTTTATTATAATGATTTCTAATTTACACACAAGATCAGCAATTTGTTAGGTAGGGAAAGTCGATTTTATCTACTCTAGTTATGTACTGATACTTTTTATTGACCCCGGAAGGATGAACGGGAAAGATGTCATCAGTGGGATTTAAAATCAGAACGGAAAGAGCAGGATCAAATCCCACTAAACATTTGTAAAACCATCCTAAGGAAACTTCCAATCCATTGCTCTAGAGGTAATTATAATAGTAACATTAAGAAAGCAGGTGTTTACAAATTTATTAGTCCGAATTTCGTGTTGCAGTTTATTATAAACAATATTGCTTCGATATATTTTAAAACTTGCGAGTTGGCAAAGATAAATAATGCATACATAAAATTTACCACTGCGAGACTTATGTTTTTAACTGTAGTTACACCTACATTAAAATTATCGGGAATTTCTTGATATACGGTGTGTCATGCATAAATGCATAAATAGTAGTTAATTAATTACGCTACCAAAGAATATACGTTATACGAATTTGACAGTTCTTGCTTGTTTTTACTGTGAATATGTATTAGATATAAGTTTGCTTCATCATCGAAGGGATAAGATTATTCGTCTTCTGGTGAATAGCCAATAGATTGAAAAATGTATGTTTATCTGTGTACGAAAGACAATAACAAAACATTGTATTTGCATTCGACAAATCGTGATTGTATAACAAATTAAAAAAATGTCCCGAAGGTCAAAGAACCGTTGCGGTGTATTAAGGCAGGGACCCGTTGCAATTGCTTTAATAAGATCCATGCTTCGGAGGTATCAATTTTGCAAACGTTTCCAACTTGCGTTTGAAGACAATAGTTTGGCAGTCTAGGTTGAGCGCCAAACAATGCACTGGAATATTTAGTAATGTCTCTCTCTATGTTCAATTCTTTTCTAAATGAACGTTGTCTTCCTTCTGTCTAATGTAATGAATTCTTATAAATAATTATCAACCATGAAAATACATACAATCCTGGTATATATGGGGTATCAATCCTGGATCCCAAATGTTAAATATGGTCAATGCTATAGCCGTCATTATCGTCGGCAGGGATACACTTTTCTGTTATAAAAACAAATGAGTCAACACGAAATGCTATTATTATTACCTGATTTGGCAGTATCGGTAGAGGGTCGGACGCCATGCTTTGACGCATAGAGTTACAGCCCTTGCCATTCTGAGTTCAAATCCCGCCGAGGTTAATTTGCCTTTCAACCTTATGGGGTCGATAAAATAAAGTACCAGTAATACATTGGTAATTGCTGGCCTTGTGCCAAAAGTAGAAACAATTATTACCTGATACTAGGGAGGTGAATTGGCAGTATCGGTAGAGAGTAGGACACCATGCTTTGCAGCATAGGGTTACGGTCCTTTACGCTCTGAGTTCAATCCCACCGAGGTTAACTTTGCCTTTATCCTTACGGAGGTCGATAAAATAGAGCACCAGTAACGTACTGGTGTCGATTTAATCGACTTTTCCCTCCCCACAAAAAAAATACTGGCCTTGTGCCTATACTAGAAATCATTATTACCTGATACTGCTGTTGATGTGAATCCCTTGTAAACTAGTCTATCTACAACAATTATCAGTGGACTGTTTAATAAGTAAAAGCCTGATTTAAATTAACTTTCCTCGTGAGTTATTTACATTTCATTTCATCTGATAATATATTTATATCTGACAGCCAAATAATGTTTTGGAGTTTTCCTTTGATAAAATTTGATATTACTTATAAAATAGATAAAAGAACGAAATTTACAGTTCCTCGCCATTTGCGTCTTAAAAGGAAAACAAAAGTCGAAAGAGAAAAACGAATATTAAATAACGGATGGAAGAGAAAGGGGTAGAGAGCAGAAGAATCTGCACTCCGATATAGATATTATGTCTCAGCTGCATCCCATGTATAAAATGGCGAAAACATTGCTACGGAACACAGCCAGAAACACCCGCTGTGTCGGCCACTCTGCCCAAAGAGCTCCTTCCTCAGGTGGCAGGCATTCCTCCCGATTTGGCGGAGGAAATCGACTGTTCTCATATCAAGGACCCTACAAACCTCGAAAGCCAAGCAGTAGGCCATTTAGCAATCGTTCTGACCTCTGATTTACAGGTGACGGTATCCGGGTTTGTGACAGAATGAAATTAAGTATCAATTCATTATGAACACATCATCATTATAATATAGATTATGAGACCATAGCCACAATTCTGTCTTTTGTCTACTCGCGCATGGCTCTATAACGAACGTACCATATATCCTGTTAATTATAGGATTTGAGATTCTCATTATTTATGTTTTTTAACTGTTGTAAAATCACAGTTTCTCTTATAAATTCTGAACTCGTTGGGGGTTTCGCCCTTATCCACTACTAAGGTACAAGCAGAGCTATGTAGTTTCGTTTTGGAATATTGGCCATAGTCTTTTTGTCTTAATAAAGCTGAAAGATACCAGCGTCAGTCGATTAAATCAACCAAGTACTTCACTGGTATTGTATGTAATCGAAATCCCTAGTTAGGTTTGAACTCAATACGTAAAGAAACGAAGCCAAATACCACAAGACATTTTGTCTGACATTCTACCGACTCTGTTCATCAGCACCCTTCATTTAGTAAGCTATATTTACCTCCATGCTACATATCTCTGTTATCAGAATCTGAGCAATTTCAAGCTCGTAGTGCAAACTCATCCAACCAATTTAGATTGAATTCACTTCTCATAAAATCTTTCTGTGAGAATTTATGTCTTTACTATTCTCAGTACTGGAAGTAAACATGACATTATAACTTTCTAGCACATAATTTAAATTATCATCGTCAAATTATCACTGTAGACATTTAAATTTCTCGAATCAACATTTCTTATATTCAATCTTTATTTTGACACTCATAATATTTACTGCTTTTAGGAAAGCGGAATCTCGTGGGAAAATTAATTATTACGCAATTCGTATAAAATTTAATACCGCTTACATTTCAGACTTCTTTTCAGTCGTTCAGATTGAAACTTCTGACACTTCCGATCAAGTTGAATAAAAGTCTCAATGGAATTTCATTAATTCCTATTTAGCTGTCATTGTGAAAGTATTCGACACTAACGGCTAATGCTTAACTCTCTTTCGAGGTTAACCTCCTGTTAAAAACTGGTTGTTGATTAACAGTGCTAATGTTCTGCAGTCATTAAAGCAATCGCCTACTTCTAAAGTCATAATTCTGCTGCTTCTTATTCAAGATTTGAGTGAATAGCAACGACGAGAAACAAATGATTATTAGAAACTATATGGATATAGTTGTCGGCTGTAACCGATTCCTAAGTTATCCAGTAAAAGGCTAAGATAATATGAGATAATGGATCATTTAAAAGGTTAACCGAAAGGACGCATATACAATATTCTACATTAAATAATCATTTGTTGACCGAAGTTATTACATGCTGTAAAAAATATCTCCCATCGTATTCTCGCAGCGCAAACAATCCTTTTGGAAGATTTTTTTTATTTACGGAAGAATTAACGGAAAACTTGGGAGGAATTGCCCGATACATTTAGCAAGAAAATATTAGAGATGAATTACGTTCCCAACACAAGATTCCCTTGCTAACGCCAACATTACAGCAAGTAATTGGAGAATGTTTCATGGCACCAGCAATGGCGTTGAATGTCGTTTGTTTTGTCATGGCTCCAGTGGGACAACCTTACAGATTGAACTGGCTGCCTTTTAGTCATGACCGTAGCGTGAAGGATAATTTTACAGGCTAGACTGGAGGCTTTATATCGTGCCAGCGGCACTGTCGAAGAGCACGAGATATGTATACTATATTTGAAACCAAAAACGAAATGTTTTTGTTGTTTTTTGTTTGTTTATTTGTTTTTGAATAGCTTCGATTGTACGTCTGTTCCATCAGTGCTGACCTGAGAGGAATAGACAACAAAAACAACAGCACCATTAACAGCAAAACAACAAGAGAAGTAGCATATGCCGCCTAATCACCTTTACCCAACAAGAGAATGTTAACATCATTACTTTTCTTGCTAGAATTATCTGCTTCACAGTCTTAATTAATTTAGCATAAGTTGAACAATCTATACTATAAAGCTGACGGCCGTATGTAGGTAACAAACTTTCCGCCAAACGGCTGGACCAAACAGCACCAAATTTGCACCATAAATGTAACTTTTTCCAAGTAAAAAAGTGAGGTTATTTTTGTCTACTGAATTTTGTTAAAAGATTAAAGACATTATTTAAATATTCACTTCTTTAAAATTTCAAATGTCAACACTTCCGGTTATACGTCATTCCTCACTTTTTCTTATGACGTCGCACAACATTCCCCTCTTTTTCTTAGTCTGTATGTCTAGCTGTCTGGATTAGATAACGTTTTTCGAAATATTTACTTCTGCGTTCTTTTAGTTTCAGAAGATCCCGTTAAGGATGAAAGCAGCTATTCTTTGCTTAAATTTTAATCTGTTATTTTAATATATATATTCGTGTACAGATATTTTAACATAAAAACATAAACCTATTTATTTCACGAAAGCACAGACGGCTTATCGTCATTGTTACTGTTCGAGGTTAGAGGACCACAGTCTTTCCAAGATCTGAGAACCATCAATGGCCTTCAATGTTGCACTTACCGTTTGGCTTGTTACACGATGACAGCCATTGGCACCTCACCCTGCAAGCAGCAGCAACTGCTAAAATCCCTTCTCAGCTGCGAAAACTTTTTGCTACTATGCTGCACAACTGTGATCTTGCCGACCCTCTCGCAATGTGGAACAACCACCGCGAAAGTCTAGCTGAGGACATCCTCCACCGCACACGCAGACCCAATCCGAACGTAACATAAGATGTCGTTTTCAATGAGGCGCTCATTTGTCTTGAAAACAGTGTCCTGGAGATTGCTGGTAGGCGTCTAAGTCACTACAGCTTACCTGCTCCTGACAGGAGTGTCCAGAGGTCAATGTCTACAGAGCTTCTCCGCGAGACGAGCTACGAGATCAGTGATTCTCCCATGGTCAATTGTATGTAGGATGCTCTATGGTTAGCTCGCCAAACAATCTCTTCATCTTTGCTCCGGAGGGCCGAACAAAAAGATATTGTAAACTCTGAGGCTCTAACAATGTAATTTAAATATTTTCTGTTACTTGGAATTTCCATTATGGTTGTACAAATTATTATTTCTTAAAAAATGTGTTCTCTGTTCAGCCTTTATTGTTGTAACTATCATTTTTCTTCTGGCTGCTGAACTGGGGAATACTAAAAACTATTCAAACCCAACATCAGAACACGTTAACCACCCCCACCCCCACTCCCCATCGCTGACTTGAGTGGGCGTGCGGTATCTTTGCACTAAAGTGTAGGGGGGGGGGATTCCTCAAAAGATAAAATGCCGGTATACGTAGCCTGCCACCAGCCGGACGGGCCAACTAGTGTTATATAAAAATGGACGGAATACTCAAAGCAGGAATATATTTCATTATAGATTCACATGCTGGGCGATGGATTGGCAATATCGGTAGAGCGTCGGACAAAATGCTTTGTGGCATATAGTTGCGGCCCTTTATGTTCTGAGTTCAAATCGAACCAAGGTTAGCTTTGTCTTTCATCCTTACAGGGTTGGTAAAACAAAGTATCAGTAACGCACTGGGGTTGATTAAATAGACGCCCTCCATTGAGATTGTTGCCCTTGTGCCTAAATCAAGAACGTTAATAGATTCACATGATGGGAGCTAATATGGAGCTAAACAACGAACATGACTTCATTCCTACTCAATTTAGGGGGAAATACACTTACGTGTCATTGTTTCTTCTTCTTCTTCTTCTTCTTCTTCTTCTTCTTCTTCTTCTTCTTCTTCTTCTTCTTCTTCTTCTTCTTCTACTACTATACTATTACTGTTACTACTTATCTTCTTCTTTCTCCTCTTCTTCGTCGCCCATTTATTCCTGGGAACTTCATGGGGACAGAGGTCCACAAACACTCCTTCCAGCGGGTGCTGTCAGAAGCAAGCCTCTCCAGCTGATCTGGCTGGATCTTCAAGCGAGACCAGCCAAGCTCATGGATATTATCCGACTATCTAGCTCGATTTCTACCCCTGGGTCTCCGGCCTGTTGGTTATGCCCGTAAAATCTGTCCAGCAATTCTTTCCTGAGACATTCTAAACACATGCCTATAGTATCAGAACTCTGATCTCTCAATTCGGAGAAGAAGTAACTCTACCTGGAGTGACTCTCTGATCTCCGAGCTGATCATCGATCACATATTCCTGCAGTACCGTCCACAGCAAGGCCTGAGGAATGTGGTCATATGCCTTTTCGATGTCTAAAAAACAAGGATATACCTCTTGGCAATACTTCTATGAATTCTCAAAGACCTGCCGAGGTGTGAATATTTGGTCGCTGTGCTGGGTCCGGAGCGGCAACCGCACTATTCATCAGCTACCTTGGACTCAACAATCTCCCTACATCTCTTTGCCAGACATTTAGCATAGACTTTACCGAGGAGGCTTAACAAGGAGATCCATCTGAAATTGGAACAATCTTTCTTGTCTCCCTTTTTGAAAATTGGTATTATCACTCCCGATTCTCATTGCTTAGGTGCCTTTCCAGAGATCCAGGCCACACGGAATACCTTTTCTATTTAAGGCTTTTAACATCGCGGACCATATTTCATCTTCCTCAGCGGCCTTGCCACGTTGAGCTATCTTCCTCTCCTCTGCCTGCAAACTGTGGAAATGAAGATAGTTAAATACCGGGACCTGACCGACCGGTTGCTTTTTGTACGGATCTCCGTCGAGGCCTCTGGTGTCCTTGGTCCCTACACTGTTGATTTTTTCCATAAAATCGGAAACACAACACACGTTCTAGGAAGGAACCCCATGGGGTGGGGTGACTGTTGCAGTAAACCCTTTGCCATTTTCTAGGGTGCAGTAATGCATTTGTCATTTTGTCCACGGGGTGCAGCTGAAATACCCCTCAGACTGCAGTGTGGTGTCTCTCCCTCTCCACCCTCTCCCTTTCTTTTGTTGCTTAATTCTTTCCTCTTTTTCGTTTACTCTTTTGTTCCCTTTAATGGTGGGTTTTGTGTTTGTATAAACAGCTTTGTAAAATAAAATTGAATACAAAAATATCCAACCTTAAATTCAAATCACAGCAATTGGAGTAAGAGCAAAATTGATTAAATCAACGTCAGTATTTGACAGGTTTTTCAGTTTATCGACCACTGAAGTTGACCATAGCAAGATTTGAACTAAGAATATAAAGACAAACAACCAAATACTGTAGAGGCATTTTATCCGACAATCTACCATTTCTGTCAAATCCAACGCTTTGAATGATGCTAGTTTAGGCACAAGAGCAGCAATTTGTAGCGAGGAGAAACTCTATTGAACTCGAATGGTTGAAAGGTAAAGTAAGCCACAATGGGATTTGAACCCAGAACGTAACGAGCATGAAAAAACA
>OZ024742.1:125646576-125664076 GCA_964016885.1 Eledone cirrhosa
ATATATATATATATATATATATATATATATATATATATATATATATATATGTATGTGTATATATATATATATATATATATATATATATATATATATATATATATATATATGTGTGTGTGTGTGTGTGTGTGTGTGTGTGTGTGTGTGTGTGTGTGTATGTATATGTGTGTGTATATGTGTATATGTGTGTGTGTGTGTTTGTGTATGTATTTGTGTATGCATATGTATGTGTTTATGTATTTGTATATGTATAATTATGTGTGAGAGTGTGTGTATGTATTTATTTTTACGTATGTATGTGTACGTGCATTTGTGTGTATTGCTTACCACGTGTGTTTGTTCATTTATTTGTTGCCTGTATCGGTGTCAACTTATAACAGTCTTTATTTTCGTTTATTATTTTATATATATTTTTTCTTATATTTATTTGCGTGTGTGAATATGTAGAGGTGTGTGTATATTTTTCTAATTTTGTGCATGCATATGTATACATTTATGTATGTGTATGTATGTACGTGTGTATATAGGTATGATTGTGTGTTTGTATGTATGTATGTATGTATGTATGTATATGTATGTGTGTATGGCTATGTATGTCTATGTGTATGCATATATATATATATATATATATATATATATATTTATATTTATATATATATGTGTGTATATATGTGTGTGTGGTTGTATATATGTATGTGTATGTATGGATATGTTGATACTTATGTGTGTATGTATGTATGTGTATATGTATGTGTATGTGTGTGTTTATATATACACACATATTTATGTGTATATGTGTGTGTGTATGTATGAGTGTATGTATATATATATATATATATATATATATATGTGTGTATGTATATAATTGTGTGTGTGTGTGTGTTAGCATGTGTGTTTTTATTTTTTTATTTCATTTTTCCTTTCCTTCTTCCTTCTCCAGCCTCACTTTCATATAGATTGCATTTTTGTTTTTAGAATCCAATATCAATAAATAGACCAGGATTTTTTCATTCTGATGATTGAAAGCAAAATTCTTTGCTTTTAAGAAACCACTGGTAAATGGAATAATTGCCTTATGTTGTTTATTACATAACTATATATATATATATATATGTGTGTGTGTGTGTGTGTGTATTTATGTGTATATATATCTATATATCTATATATATATATATATATATATATATATAGAGAGAGAGAGAGAGAGAGAGAGAGAGACAGAGAGAGAGAGAGAGAGAGAGAGAGAGAGAGAGAGAGAGAGAGAGAGAGAGAGTGGTGGTTACACAACAGTTAGTTCACCATACCGAGAACAATTTTTTCACCTTAGCGGATCCTCAGCTCGTAATAGAATCGTTATACGGAACAGGAAGGACAACCGTACGAACGAACATGCGCAGAAACGATCACATCACACAGGCAATACTAAATTGCGTGCGAGAGGTGTAAGGGAGATAACTGCGAAAGTCCGAAAGTTTCTAGTTGATAAAAAAATTAGGATGTTGTTGTAATTCAATCCGGAGCTTTGTAGTTATGTAAGAGGTGTTTCCAGACGCGTGGACAACGTGTGAAGAAATCATTTCTCGAGTTTAGGCAATCATTATTGCGTAATCTCTTTATAATATTTGTTCGTTCATCAATACATAGTCCACACGATGGATTGCCCCTTGCGTATGGCTTGGACTTAGTCATGGCTTTCCATTGAATGGAGTTGTCTATACTTGAGTCCTTGAGGGGCCATAGTTGCCTCACGAGTTTCGTGATTGAACGTCTGTCCGGGTTCCTAAAGGTCGACTGATGGTTCAGGAAGTGTTCCTTAAATCGGCCCTCCACCATACCCACATAAGATTTGGCCTCCTGTGATTGATTTGGTCGGTTGGAAGTGACCACAGCTTTATAAACTACAGCGGGTGTGTTGCATTGCTGTTGAAGGGGACAAGCATCGGGCTTACGGCAAGAGCACGCTGGTTGGGTGTTGCTCTTAGGACTGTTGGTGATGTGGGCCTTCGTGTTCTTAGTGCAGGAATATCCTAGTTTTACTTTGTGTCGGTTAAAGATAGAGTGGTATTTATGACCTATGGGAAAGTGTCTATCTAAGAGGGCTAGAAATGTTTTGCCTACATTGGTTTTAACGTTGAGGGAGAAGGAGGAGAGAACCACATAGTTTGTCTATTGTTACGCTTTCTTTTCTTATTGCTGTTGTTGTTAGTGGGAGAGTAAGTGATAGGTTGCGAGAAGCCGCTGTTAGCTAACGCCGTGTTATAGTAGGGTGCCGCTCTGTCAAAGATATTTTTATTAGAAGAGAGGTTTGAGATTCTAGTACTGATATTATTTACGAAGTTTCTAAAAACAGGTGGAGGGTGGCATGAGTCCTTGTGAATGTAATTGAGTTTTTCGTTAAGCTTATGGAAGGGTCTGTAGGTGTGCGTGCGAAGGTCTAAATTAATGTCTAAGAATTCTACGCTAGAGAGGTTGGTAGCTACTGTTATCCTAAGTCCTAACTCATTGCTAGAAGCTAAGTCTTTTTTAAACCGGTCGAGGTCGTGACCACTTTTATGACTCGATAAGTTCAGTCCATCGTCGCAGTATATTCCCGTGTGGAAGTCCGGGAATCTAACACGTAATATGTCTAAAATAAATAGGCCAACCAAGTTGCATACGTCAGCACTGTCAAACGATCCTATGGAGACGTCGAATAGGTCTGAAGTTGTTGACTTCTTTGCCCAGGCTACTCCGTTGTTTAAGACGAGGGTTTTCCGGCAGTGAGCGATGGTTTCCGTCTAAACCATCGACGGTAGTGTAAGTGGTAGCAAAGTCCAACGCTTTGTTTAACAGGGTCTCTGAGATCGACGGGTAAAAATCAACAATATCAAACTGTGTGAACTTCGCTTTTTGGGATTTGAAGGAGTTAAACCAAAGCTGTGGGCACTTCCAACCGACCAAATCAACCACATGAGGTCAAATCCTATGTGCGTATGGCGGAGGGCCGATTTAAGGAACGCTTCCTGAACCACCAGTTGACCTTTAGGTACCCGGACAGATGTTTATCCACGAAACTCGCAAGCCAACTATGGTCCCTCCACTCAAGTATAATCTACTCCATTCAATGGAAAGCCATGACTAAGTCCAAGCCATACGCAAGGGGCAATCCGTTGTGTGGACTATGTATTGATGAACGAATAAATATTCTAAAGAGATAACGCAATAGGGATTGCCTAAACTCGAGAAATGATTTCTTCACACGTTGTCCACGCGTCTGGAAACACCTCTTACATAACTACAAAGCTCCGGATTGAATTACAACATCTAATTTTCTTATCAACTAGAAACTTTCAGACTTTCGCAGTTATCTCCCTTACACCTCTCGCACGCAATTTAGTATTGCCTGTGTGAAGTGATCGTTTCTGCGCATGGGCGTTCGTACGGTTGTCCTTCCTGTTCCGTATAACCGTCCATTACGAGCTGAGGATCCGCTAAGGTGAAACAATTGTTCTCGGTATGGTTAACTAACTGTTGTGTAACCACTTCTACCTAACTCGTCCCATGGACTGAGTGCTCTACCACTATGGATATTACCTTCCAGCGTTCTACCGCTATATTAATATATATATATATATATATATATATATATATATATATATATATATATATATATATATATATATATATATATATATATATATATATATATTAATAAATATATATATATATATATATATATATATATATATATATATATTAATATAGCGGTAGAACGCTGGAAGGTATATATATATATATATATATATATATATATATACAGTGACTCTGCAGCTTGAGCTGAATCGTGATAGTTATATTCTAGTATGAATTAAAAGAAATGATGAATCTACTTTTTTTATTCTGCAGAGCTTGAATGACGTTTATTAACTGAAGATTTGGAGGACAATTCATTGGTGTTATTTGTCATTTATGAGGGGCAACCAAATTCTATTACCAGAATATCAATGAGGTTACAAAGTTAGCAAAATTTCCTATTGAAAATGAAAGCATATTTTGTGCTTCTCTGAAATAATATGGTATTAAAATATACATACGCACGTACATACTCATGAGAGAGAAAAGAAAAAGAGATAAGAGGAAAAAGCAAGGGATAGACAGTGGGAGATCTTTCTAGATAATAATATGACGTTTTGTTGAATCTCGTAAAATTTACCGTAGTCTAGCTCATATTTTTTTTCTGAAGAGGTTTATGCAATCTATTGATTAGATATTCGTTGCATGTTGTACATTCCGTGATTATTAATCCGTAAGTATTGTTTACTTGTCATCAGATAAAGAATGAATATCTCACACTATTATAGTCTTTCAGCAGTGCACATGTGACCTCGTCCACGGGAAAATATCTCTTTTTCACACTCTTCATTCCCTCTCTCTCTATATATATATGGAAAGAGTCAGGACCCCGACGGCTGAGCTGCGGCCGTTTCGACAGCTAGATCCGAACAGTTCGGATCTAGCTGTCGAAACGGCCGAAGCTCAGCCGTCAGTGTCCTGACTTTTTTCCTATTACCCACTCTACTACCCTAAGATTCGAGTATTGAGGTGCGTTATGGTCCACCTGGTTCCTTACCACACATTCTTTTATATATATATATATATATATATATATATATATATATATATATATATATATATAGGTGTGTGTGTGTGTGTGTGGGTGTGTGTGTGTGTGTGGGGGACTGTATAAACCCGACCACGATGCCTAACTGTTTCGGCTTGCATGTAGCAAGCCTTCCCGAGGATATAATTTATATATATACATATAGTTTCGTTGACAAATATATCAATGTGCCCAGACACGTAGATATATTGCCCTTGGTATATACATATATATATATATATATATATGCGTGTGTGTGTGTGTGTGTGTGTGTGTGTGTGTGTGTGTGTGTATCTACGCATGTCTGTATTTATGTATGTAGGTATGTGTTTGTGTATGTATGTAATGTGTATGTGTTTTTATGCATATATTTCCTTCCTGTCTCTTTTTCTCTCTACATTTCTGTTTCTTTGTCAATCTGTTAAAGAAGCAAGCAATTCTCCAAAAAGCAAAATATATTTTCTTTTACATAACACCTTTCTTCCTATGAATGACATTTTTCTATGGTGTTAAAAATGCACCATGTATTTCTTCAATACTTTCAATGATAAGATTGTTTCAAATAGGATTCCATCGCCTTGTTCATTTTTACAACTATTACAGATTTAACTAAGGTTGCTTGTTTCTAGAAGCGTCGATCCTACTGCAAAGACGATAATGAATCATCCACGAGTTATGTTAACTATTCACATGCTGAATGACACTATTCAATAATACAACACTCAATAGATAGAATTTCTTTAGCTTCTAAGAATCTGTAATAATGTGTATTGCGCAATAAAGAAACCGGCCTCCATCCAAACATTATAGCTAATACAACCTTAATTATCTGATATGAAATAGTAAAGTGAAGTCGATGTTTTATTCAGAAAATAGATTTAATCTTGGAGGAAATTTTTCTGAAAAACATTTTACTTTTTTCACGAATACTAGCAAAATTAAGTAGGTTTTAAAATGTATCAGTGCTCGCGTTTATATAATTAAGAATTTCAAAATCCAATTACATTCATGCAGCAATGAGTATCTAAGGATTATGAGTCGTATTTTCATTCATTTGTTTACATTTGATAATATTTTAAATTTCACCTGAAATATATTGATAATATAGAGTATGGCTAATTACCTTTTTAAGTCCGTATTACTTCTATTTCATGTTATGAAATCTACAATTTTTTAGCTTTCTTTAAATACAGACAAGCATCTCACTTATTTCAATTAGCATAATATACTTTCTTCGTCAAATTTCCTGAGATAAACTTTAGCATATTTTAGAAAATATTTATTCACTTCCTTTAAGAGAAAAAATCTTCTTCACACTGACAAATTGTGTTTATGGTTAAAAATACTAAATGATTTTCTAATATATCTATGTATTCTTAAAATGTTACATACCTGTTTAAGTTTGGAGTGTTGCGTTCTATACCTCCCCAAGTCTTTGGAAGAGAACAGAAGGCTTCATTACCAAATGGTATGATTGTTCTGATTTTATTCTACTGGCTCGCAACTAAGGCACCTGGATTTTTTCTACTATAGCACCACATCAACCAATATTTTATGACTGAAATGTGAACGGAAAGTGTTTTTTGTTGTGGGGAGTTGGGTATAACTCGGTTATCGAATGCCTTTTATATATAGTGAGCATCCACATGAGAGTCTGGCCTGATAACTTTTTATCTTCCTCTCACCAGTCTCGGAGACATTAAAATAATCATGAACTTTTCCCGTCTTCCTCTAAGTCATGTAAAATAATTGTTTCTACTTTTTGGCACAAGCCCAGCAATCACCCAGTGCATTACTGGTACTTTATTTTATCGACCCCGTAAGGATGAAAGGCAAAGTCAACCTCAGCGGGATTTGAACTCAGATCGTTAAGGGACGTAGCTATGCTGGAAAGCATGGCATCCGACCCTCTACCGATACTGCCAATCCATCACCTTGTAATCCACCATCATGTAAAATAATACACTTAAGAATAACTAAATTTGCTCAAAGTTACATAACAAAACAAACATCATAAATTGTACAGTACTGCTTATTTCCCGTTTCGGATGCTGAGAGTTACGTCTATACCTCATTGATATTTTTGGAAAGAAAGTATTAAAATATGTCAACGATCATTCTACAGAATCTCTAACAATCTTAATAAGCAAAAAATCATAGATTATTAATTGATCCACTATGTATATCCAGAAATCACAATGTTGAGATTTCGAAATAATTTTGGCTATCCACACCAGTGCAGGGGGATCCATGGTCAATTAATTTAACTTTTAACGGATTATCACACCTACCTCCATTATGCAATTGACAGGAAATGGTTGAATCTGTATGTGCGAGTATATACATATACATATATATATATATATATATATATATATATATATATATATATATATATATATATATATATATATATATAAAAGAATGAAGGGTTCATTCTACTGACATGGCTTTAAAAATGAGGCTTGTTTGCAAACGAATCGAATGTTATTATTAATATTCGAAAAACTCAGATTATATATATAAATGTGTGTGTGTGTGTGTGTGTGTGTGTGTGTGTGTGTACTCATGTGTGTGGGCTTGCTCATCCACGCGCTTAGGCATCACCGGCACTAGCACCACCACCACTACACAGTAATATACACACACCACCAACTCTGCCACCGCAGCCACGACCCTCTCAGTACGACTTTGACTCCGTCACACTGACTTTCAACCTGCGTCCCCTACACGTTTTATGACCGATGAATATAACACACACACCCACACTCTAGTTATTCCTTAGAACTCCCTGCAACTACCCGCAATTCCTTTCTCTATAGCTTTGCCTTTCATCCCGGAACATTAAATTCCACCGAGGTATTATGTGTATATATGTAAATTTATTGGAACTGTAGTTATTATTTTTTATTTGGAATACGCGTTCGATCAAATAGAATGGCCTCTTTGGCAAATGCTTTTATTGTGTTTTTTACCATTGACCTCACTCGACCCAATATCTATATACATAAATGGCAATTTCTGTCTGTTTGTGTGTTTGTTTGTGAACCTAAAACCCAAAAACTACCAAACCGATCTTGATGAAACTTGACACGTGTGTGGGGCTCATGTCCATTTGATTTCTTACGTATATTTCATTTTAATCAAAGGGTTCCCCTAAGAACCCCGCTTAATTTTTTCCCTTCGATTTATATGAAATTTAAACCATAGGTAAATGACAAATTTAAACCATAGGTAAATTCACAAATATCAATAATATTGAGACACTCTAATGGGGGTTAAACCCCCTATAGTGAACATTTTGGCCAATAAATGGAACAAGATTTCACGAACTCCTCCTATGGTTTTGGAGATAGATCCCCATAACCATATATATTCTGAAACTACATTGACCAGTGTTCTTGGATAAGTATATTTCATTTTAATCAAAGGGTTCCCCGGGAGCACAAAACACCCGCTGCAAATGTTTTCCCTTCGATTTATATGAAATTTAAACCATAGGTAAATGACAAGGCATGATGCCTATTCACAAAATGTCAGCAATTAAACCCTCTAATGGGGGTTCTACTTTTTTCCTTATAGCAACACTCAACTTCTCTGACAAATATTTTTTCGCCTCACCAATGCAATCAACAATATTTGTTTGTATTATTGTTTCGTAAATGAATTTGGCTTCGCTTTTGATTATCTGTCCTATATTTTGATTTCATTTTTGGTCTGAGAGGTATTGGGCATTTTAATGGGAACTGGGAATACCTCCGCTCCCGGGTATTACCGGGTACCTCAGCTAGTAGTAAATAAATCGGGTTGCTAGAAACTATATGGATGCAACTCGGATGGATTTTACTCGTTAGTTAACACTCAAACCATACCAGATTGTACCGATTCTGCTTGAGAATGTTATTAATGGTAAATATGCTTGTGGAATATTGATTTAGGATTTCCAGAACTACTCTACGTTTTATCACTTAATCGAAAAGAAACCTCTAAGATCAGGTTTGAATACTTACATCAAAGTTACCTCCCTTAAAGGTACCCAAAGCTAGGTGGAAGTATCAAACAATCTACTACGAAAGTAAACCCCAGACAACAATTTTTTAAGGCAGCATCGTGTGATTTGAGATGTGACTTTTTTTTTTCAACGGGTCAAATAGTTTTACATATTCTGTTCTGTTCTAAGGTATAGTAATCATGACACCCGTATTTTCCATCCATATTCTAAAAGGTCGCAGACTAGAGAAATGTTGATGAATAACAATGGATTAGATGGAAATTAATACAATTACTGCTATTCGTCTATATAACAATTGGTTAATAATTTATACATCGCGTTTGAAATATGTCTGTAGTATTTTGGAATAAAAGCAGTTTTTTTCTTGATGTTGTTTTTATGGATTAGTCAAAGGAGGAAAGACAACGTTCATGACATTATGCAAAGCCCGGAGTCTTGTAGGAGGGTGGGAAGAAATTCTGAGATCAAAACCTGGCCTGAATACTTGCAACAAACTGTACTCTTATAATAAAAAGGCCAACGAAAAGTGGGGGTGTTATCTAGGATGATGAATGAATTATATAAATACAGAAATAGAAATACTCAATGTTTTCAAACAGTTTCCCTCATCACAAAGTTTTAGTCAAATTGAGGCTCCGGTAGAAGGCACTTCTAGCCAAAGTTGTTATAGGACTACATGGTGGTGAAGTCAACATATTTCTCTCTCCATCTTAGGACCATCATCAATTTCGACGGTAAGTATTCCAATTGTTCAATGAAGGGACATAATTCTCAGGAGCATTCCGCGTGATTCATTTTTGACAAAGCTGTCAGTTTGAACAACAAATACAATAGATCCGACTGACTTCCAAACAGTTTCCGTCGACTTAATTTCCACGCTAGGCTTAAGTTGATCTGAGACTGTTAAAAGACATTTAACCAAGATACAATGCATTCGGATAGAACACAGAATCTCGTGGTGAGAACTTAGTGATGTAGCAACTAATGTTTGAATAAATTTACAGATATTGGTTCATAGTACTTATATTTGATAGTACGCATTTGCAATTTGCAACATCATAGTAACTTGTTTTTAACTCTTGTTTTTAAACTACCTTAAAGTACTGAATAAAATGCCTGGAGATGAATTAATTCATGTAACTGACAGCCAGTAACCTAAGACGTGTATCTGAAGAACCTCTAGCATATATTCTTCTAGTTCTCAACCCTGCTGTCTTTCGTTGTGGTACAACGGCATTTTAACTCCGCTGTCAGTTCATTCGTATCTTTACATATTGAATCTCTAAACATAGAACGTGATATAAGAATCGCTCTCGGCCTTTCCCAATCTCTCTCTATATATATGTCTCTCTCTCTCACACACACACACACACACACACACACACAAAATCTCTCACTCTCTCTCACTCACTCCATCACCATCTCTTTCTCTCTCTATCTTTCAAACACGCACACACACAAACACGCACACACACAGACTCACACACACTCATATATACATATATATATATATATATATATATATATATATATATATATATATATATATATATATATATACATATATATAATTAAGTTAAAAATGTACATCCACATATGTATACTGAAATACTAGTATGCATATGAATACACACACGTATACATATGTAGATGTACCAAGTCTTTCACTGGTTACTTTACTGTGAGTATCCAGCTATTCTGTATGTAAACACACAGACAAACCGGTTTTTAGAGTCATACTGGTTTTTGAGGAAACACCTTTCCTCGATTCTCCAGAAAGCCAGACAAAAAATATTGAACTAGTTTCGTTGTTGTTACAACTCATCAGCAATATTTACCTATCTACCGGCCTTTCTGGAGAATCGTAAAAGCACATATCGTTATATGCTTTTTCTATGAAAATTAGTAGTGGGCAGACTAATTTGCATAGAGTGTGAGTACGTACCGGTTCAACGGAGACGATAAAAACAAATAACGAAACAAAATTAAATTTCGTTTCGTTTGTAACTCACTTTTGTATGACTGACGCTTAAACAATTAAGTTAAAAATGTACATCCACATATGTATACTGAAATACTAGTATGCATATGAATTTTAACTTAATTGTTTAAGCGTCAGTCATACAAAAGTGAGTTACAAACGAAACGAAATTTAATTTCGTTTCGTTATTTGTTTTTATAGCTTTTATAACTGAGAAAAATATATTGTTTTACATAGAGAGGTTATATATATATGCAAAAGTTCTATTTAAAATTGTTGGGATACAACAAGTAAATATTTTTATAACTGATATAAAGCACTCGACAAGTATTTGGAGTAGATATACGATATTAATAAATGGAAACTATATTTATAAAACCATATTTATTTCATTATACATATTTCAGGGATACCAAATTAAATTATGGTATGCCTTCATCAGACAAAATACAATATATAACAGTTTTAACAAATAAGCTTTGACGTACCCTTTTAAAATGCAACCATTATTTTTGGAAGCCATCTGGATAGTGAATTGTTTATATAATGGTTGCATTTTAAAAGGGTACGTCAAAGCTTATTTGTAAAACTGTTATATATTGTATTTTATCTGATGAAGGTATACCATAATTTAATTTGGTATCCCTGAAATATGTATAATGAAATAAATATGGCTTTATTAATATAGTTTCCATTTATTAATATCGTATATATATATATATATATATATATATATATATATATATATATATATATATATATATATATATATATATATATATATATCAACTAGAAATAGATTGACATATATATATATAAAATAAACATATGGAACAATCACAATGTGATTGTTCCATATGTTTATCTTTTTTTTCAAATACCACTTTGGAAGAAGAATCAGGATGGAGAGAGAGGTGCTGTACCCCAGCAAGTTTTATGAAAGGTGGGTGAAAGTGGCGAGAATGGCCCGAGTGAATGGGCCTTCTCTCTATATCAACCTGTAGGTTGAGAAATAGGTGGAGGAGAGGAAAGGAGTACAAACTCTTCGTACTCCTGGAGATTAGGGTTGCACATTTTTTCGGGGGTATGTGTTACCCATATAAACTGTCTCCCCTATCGGGGAAAATCGACTAATTTTTTAAATTGCATTTGTGATAACATTTTACATGTTTTTATTGTATGTAAACTTCCCCCTTTGTACTTTTCCCCTTCTTTTGTGCCCCTGTGGCTAATAAAGAAACATATCTAGCTATATATATATATATATAAATGCAAGTTTACGATTCTGTGTGTCCGCCTAAAACTAGCAAACTACCGGACCAAACTCCTCAAAATTACATGTACATATTCACTATACACTCGGACAGGCAACGGTCGAAAAAGTTTTACTTTGCAAAGCAAGGAATTCATTTAAAATCAATTTATCTATTTACTAATGAATATCAAAAGAGATCATCCATTTTGTTTTGTTTTTTATGTTCTCCAGTCTGTAGATAAGAGAGTGAGGGATGGGAGAGAGAAAGAGAGAGAGTAAGGGATGAGAGAGAAAGAGAGAGAGTGGCACAAGGGAGAGAGTGTAAGACGATGAGAAAGAGAGAGAGTGAGTGGGAGAGAGAGAGAGTAAGGGGATGTGAGAGAGAAAGAAAGAGAGTAAGGCATGAGAGAGAGAGTGGGAGATGGGGGAGAGAGAGAGTGTTAGAAGATGTGAGAGAGAAAGAAAGAGAGTAAGGGGATGAGAGAGAAAGACGATGAAAGAGAGAGAGGCAAAGTAATCAGCGTTCTTAACTTTTATTTATTTATTACTTTTACACACTTTTTAACTCTCCCGCTTCCTTAACGTTATTTATCTTTTCTTTATTTTTTGTTCTCTATTCCGTAGAGAGAGGGGGGTGAGAGAGAAAAAGAGAGAGAGAGAGTAATGGGATGGGAGAGAGAGAGAGGGAAAGTAGCCAGCGTTCATTAACTTTTATTTATTTATTATTTTTACACACTTCTTAACTCTCCCAATGTTATTTATCTTTTATTTATTTTATGTTTGCTATTGTGTAGAGGATGAGTGAGAGAAAGAAAGAGCGGTGATGAGAAAGAGAAAGGGGTGAGGCGGAAGGGGAGAAAAAGACAATAAGAAAAGAGAAAAGATGGGAGAGAGAAAAAAAGTAAAGGGGCAAGAGAGAGGGAGGGTGATTGGAGGGATTCTTTAGCTAACGTGTGTCCGCGTTTATATATATATTTACACACACATATGTGTGTTATGGGGAAGGGGGGCGTTCTTTAGCAGACGATATATGTTACCATCAAAGCTTATTTTCTACATATGTCTACATATGGAGTGTTTGTCGTTTTTTTGGATACAATCTGAAATCCCAATATTTTCTACATATGTCTAAAATTAATTACACCTAATATAAAGAGATCATTTAAAACAACTTTACCGAGTGAACAATACATTCTATAGTTTTTTCTATTTCGGAAAGAGTGTGGTGTGTAATAATTGTTTCTACTTTGGCACAAGGCCAGCAATTATTCCAGTGCATTACTGGTACTTTATTTTATCATGTGGTGTGTAATAATATCACTTCAAATGCCTAGAAAACGTTCCAGATCATTATATGGAAGGTCATCTTCAGAGGCTAAGAGAACGAAAACACAGCGATCTGAAGAAAGTGAAGAAGTTCGGCATGCCCGTCTAGCTGCTAACAGAGCCCAAACAGCTTTAGCACGAGCACACCGTTTGGATGAAAGGGAACAAAGGAATGCTGCTACACGAGAACAACAAATTAAGGAACAGCAGCAAATCAGACGAAATGCTAATCAAGCACATCGTTCTACTGCCCGAGCAGGAGAACAAGCCACAAGTAAAATGAACTGGCTGTTGGGTGCTTTTTCTTATGACCCCCAAAAGGACCACAGCAGTAATCCACAAATCAACATTGGGAAAATGAACAAATGCTGCCAGAATTGTGGTGCCAAGAAGTGGGCAGCAGAAACACCAAGTCTATGCTGCTCAAAAGGCAAAGTGAGCCTTAAAACAATACAAGAACCTACTGAATTTCTGAAGAATCTGCTCCTTCAGCATACACCAGAAGCCTCGACACTTCAATAAATACATCATAAAATATAATTCTGCCTTTCAAATGACATCTTTTGGGGCTGACAGGAATGTGACTGACTTTAGATTCTGTACAACTTATAAAATTCGGGGACAGTGTTACCACTTAATGGGTGGCCTTCTGCCACTTTCACAAAAGCCTCACAAATTTGTGCAGGTTTACTTCATGGGTGGAAATGAAACACAGGCACAACAAAGATGTACTAATGTCCATGGTGGATTGCAGTTCTACATAGTCATAAAGTTACAAGAAATGTTTCAGCAGCATCACATGTACGTCAGAGTATTTAAATATGCACTGGAGCATATCAACAACACCAGAGATTGTAAAATCATCATTAGGGCAGAACAGGAACGCAGATTCAATGCACCTGCCACTGACGAAGTTGCAATCATAATGGTTGATGAACAGCATGAACGACGTGACATTGTTTTGCAAAAACGAAATGGACATTTGGAGCGAATTTGTGAATGGTCAAGATGGATATCATTTTCAGCTTCGGCAGATCAGCCCAAGAACCGGACAAGAAACTGGCCGATCAATCAGCTGCAAAGAATTCTATGCTTATCATTTCATGGTACGTGATCATTTCAACCAAGTTCTGCGATTCAAAGAAGTAACCAGCCACTTCATGGTGGGCATATATGCCAAAATTGAAACAGAAAGATTGGGTTTTCTGCGAAGGAATCAAACTAAGTTGAGGGCAGATAACTATATCCACCTTAGAGATGCCATCAATTCTGATGTTGACCCAAGAAATATTGGCCAGCCAGTCATACTGCCATCAAGCTTCACGGGAGGACCACGTACGCAAGATGCAATGGCCTATGTCAGAAAATTTGGTCAGCCACATCTCTTCATTACATTTACATGCAATTCAAACTGGTCAGAAATATCAAATGAATTATTTCAAAATCAAAAACCAAAGGATCGACATGACCTCATCGCTCGGGATTTCCATGAAAAGCAACAAAAAAATATTCATCTGGCTCCTAAAAGAAGGAAGAATCTTTGGTGAACTTAGTGCTTGGATGACCACTATTGAGTGGCAGAAGAGAAGTCTTCCTCACTCTCACACACTAATCTGGTGCAAGAAGATAAGACCAGATGATTTTGATAAGATCATTTCAGCAGAGTTGCCTGATAAAGGTGGTGATCCAGAGCTCTTTGAAACCATCAAGTCCAAACTCATTCATGGTCCTTGTGGAGTCATCAATCCTGCCTCTCCCTGCATGAAAGATAAAAAATGCAACAAACATTATCCTAGAGCTTTTATTCGGGAAATTCGGACTGACAATAATGGATACCCCCTTTTATCGTAGGCGTAGTCCAGAACATGGAGACAATACTGCAAGCCTAACAGTTCGAGGAGAGGAGCTGATCATAAACAATCAGTGGGTCGTCCCACACAACAAATTGTTGTGTAAACTTTTAAAAGTTCATATCAATGTTAAGTATTGCAGCTCCGTCAAGGCAATCCTCTATGTCACAAAATATATCAACAAGTGCAGAGACATGGCTACCTTTATTACTGACAAAGAATTCAATGATGGTGGACTGGATGAGGTCAAATGGTATCAAACAGGTCGATACATCTCCAGCAATGAAGCTATCAGGTGAATCTTTGGATTTGATATCCATCAACGCCACCCAACAGTGGTCAACCTCGCAGTCCATATGGAAAATTGACAGAGGGTGTACTTCACTGAGATCATTGCTCATCAGTTGGCACAAGCATCACATGACACTACACTAACTGCTTTCTTTAAACTCTGCCAGAATGATGAATTTTCTCGATTCCTCCTATATGCTGAAGTCCCAACATACTACACTTGGACCAATTGGAAGACCTGGAATCGAAGAAAGCAGGGTAATTTAGTGGAAGGTCATGAAGTCAAGTCAAGTGATGCTATTGGGCGTGTTTACAATGTCCATCCCAACAACAGAGAATGTTTTATTTACGGCTACTTCTGCATACTGTTCGAGGACCAACGTCATTTGAGGATGTTAGATGCTTCAGAGGAAGGGAGTGTGCAATATACCAAGAAGCATGTAAACAACATGGACTCCTGCATGGAAATGGACACTGGAAGAAGTGCCTAAAAGAAGCAGCAATCACTCAAGTAGCCAGCCAAATAAGACAATTATTTGCTATTATGCTCACAGCATGTGGAATTGATGAAGCCCATCTACTCTGGCAGGAGTACAAAAACAATATGTCGGACGCGACTAACTACACCTGGCCAGAAGACAATATGTATATGGCAATATACCCCCAGTATTTACAATCAAGCTCTCTATGACCTGTCCCATCGAGTTCAGGCATTGAATAGCACATTAGCTAACTACGGGATGCCAGAGCCAGATGAAGAAATAGAGATAGCACAAGATATTTTTCAGGAGACAAACTACGATATTCAAGCATTGCGTAAGTTTGTGGATGAAAATGAACCTCACTTGATGGATGACCAGAAATACGCCTACCACAACATCGAAAACGTTCAAAATAACAGGGGAGGACTTTTCTTCATCGATGCTCCTGCTGGCACAGGCAAGACATTCCTCATAAACCTTCTGCTTGCAAAAGTTCGCCAAAAGCAACATATTGCCCTTGCTGTGGCTTCAAGTGGCATTGCAGCAACACTTCTGGATGGAGGAAGGACTGCACACTCCATATTTAAGCTGCCCATAGATCTCACATGGCATGAACAATCTTTTTGCAACATCAAGAAGAACTCACTCAAGGGCAAGCTTCTGCAAACATGCAAGATGATAATTTAGGATGAAGCTACTATGAGCCATAAATGAGCAATTGAAGCTTTGGACCGGACGATAAGGGATCTGAGAGAAAATAGTTGCATAATGGGAGGAGTGACAATGGTTCTTGCTGGTGATTTCAGACAAACTCTGCCCGTAATTCTTCGAGGGACTCGATCTGATCAGGTCAATGCCTGTCTGAAAACAACCTATCTCTGGCCCCACTTTCAACTGCTGAGCCTTACAACCAACATGCGAGTGCACTTAACTGGTGACGAAGGTGTCAGTGAGTTTGCCATCCAACTACTTAAATTAGGAAATGGACTTCTTGAAAAGGACTCCAATGACCATATTGGGTTGTCATTTGGCCATATCATTGACACAGAACAAGAACTGATTGCCAGAGTGTTTCCAAACATTCAGACCAGGCAATGTCAACCGAAATGGCTCTGTGAACGAGCAATCTTAGCACCTAAAAATGTTGCTGTGAAAGAAATCAACAGAAGGCTGCTGGAGATGTTACCAGGAGAGAAAATATGCTACAAATCAGTTGACACAATCACTTCTCAAGACCAGATTGTAAACTATCCAACTGAATTTTTGAACAATCTTGAACGAGCGGGAATTCCTCCATACAACCTGATACTGAAGCTTGGAGCATTGGTTATTCTACTTCGCAATCTGGATCCTCCAAATCTTTGTAATGGCACAAGACTCATCATCAAAAAGATGATGTCCAATGTTCTAGAAGTTGCAATCATGTCAGGAATATTTGCTGGTAACAATTATTTCATTCCCAGAATACCTCTGATGCCAACTGATTTGCCATTTGAATTTCAAAGACTTCAATTTCCGATCAGGCTGTTTTGCCATGACCATTAATAAATCTCAAGGGCAATCATTGAAAGTCGTTGGGTTGAATCTGGCAGATCCTGTCTTTTCACACGGTCAACTCTATGTTGGCACAATGTCTCTTCATTGTGGCACCAAAGGGCAAAACC
>OZ024742.1:125669076-125701576 GCA_964016885.1 Eledone cirrhosa
GGTGGATGGAGAGACGTTATATTTTTACTCCATTATCCTCATACACCATTCCGGCCTGGTGATTTCCAGTCGGTCAAAATTGTTGCCTGCTTTTAAGGGTTCCAACCGAGATACTCAAATCTGCCCGACTATTATGCTCAACATTCTGGTCGCATATCTCTCTCCAAAATGTGTTGGTCAGTTCAGTTTTCCGTTCAAGCTGTTCAAATAACATCTTCTGGTTGATGTCGAACATGCAGTTTTGTGTATACTGGCTAACTCTGTTCTCAATCTTTTTTTTTTATTATTATTATTTTTCACTTGAAGAAGAAAATCAGGGTGGAGAGGCAAGTGCTGCCTTCTAGCAAGTTTGTTGAAAGGTGGGGGAATGTAGCGAGAATGGACAGAGTGAACGGGACCGCTGTGAATATACGCCTGTAGTTTGAGAAATGGAAAAATTGAGAGAGGGCGGTTGCCCTGGTTGTCAGGGTGGCCGTGGTCTTTTATGTGGCTTTCGCCACCCTCTGAGGTTTCCTCCCTAATGGGGAATTTTCCATTGTTTCAATTTTCATTTTTATTGTTTATATATATATATATATATATGTGTGTGTGTGTGTGTGTGTGTTTCTATGTCTTTTTCTTTTTCTTTTCTTATATAAATAATAAAAATCTTTACATTCACAAAACCCACATCGTACCGTCCTGTACCGTCCTTTCTCGTCTGTAATGTTTTTCTTGATGTCAGCCCTTGTGGCCAATAAAGAAATCATTATTATTATTATGTCGAACACGTGCTGTCGCGTGTAGAACGGATCCGACTATCAGCTGAGTCCATCGTGAGGCCCTGATTACCTTTTTTAAATTTCATTTGAAAAGAAAATCAGGATTGAGAGGGAAGTGCTCTCTTCCCAGCCTTTTGTTGAAAGATGGGTGAGAGAGGCAAGAATGGCCCGAGTGAATAGACCTACTCTGAGTATATGCCTGTAAATTGGAGGTGGAAAACTGGGAGAGGACACTTGCCCTGGTTGTCAGGGTCACGGTGGCTTTTTTTTTAATGGGCTTTCGAAAGTCTCCCCCTATTAGGGAATTTTTCGTTGTTCTTTTATTACATCCTCTGTTTGGGGGGGGGGTTACACGCAGAAATGCCCATTTGTACCGTCCTGTATTGTCCTGTACTGTCTTTAATGTCTACGTTGTGTAAACCCTTGTGGTTAATAAAGAAAGCATTATTATTATTATTATTATTATTATTATTATTATTATTGAATGCTATGGTTGACGGAGGCTCGGCTCTGTAAGGTATTGTAAATTTTGACCGCTATAACAATTGTAAATTGTTTAAAACTTTAACCAACTTGTAGACAAAAACACCCTCCTCTTCGTGAGAGGGGTCTTTCTGCCCGTTATTTGGCCCTTCGGGGTTAAATAACCGCCTATTGGGGTTTTGTGCCCAATATTTATTTTAAACAAAAAAACAACATGGCTACGAAAAAGAATTTTCATAGGTCACTCCCACTCATTCCGTCTTCTTCTTCCTCAATCGTCACTACAGCAGAGAGAATATTGTCTCTCTCCCTCCCTTCTCTAAATGTGTCTCTCTCCCTCCCTTCTCTTTCGCAAGCGACGCCAGAAAAGAAAAATCACGTGCAAAGCGAGCAAGATTTCTCCACGACGACGACGACAACGACGAAAATGGTGTACGGGAAATACGAAAACCCATTTCATTCGTCTGACGTCAGGAATAATAGCAGTAGCAGCCGTAATAACAGCAGCAACAGTGACAAGGAAAACAACAGTAGCAGCCGCAACAGCATCAGCAGCAGCATAAACAACAACAGCATTAGCAGCAACAACAACAGCAGCAGCAGCAACAACAACAACAACCACAGCAACAGCGACAGTAGTCGTAGTACCTGCAGCAACAACAAAAGTAACAGCAGCTCTGACGACAACAACAACAACAGCAGCAAAGAAAAACCAATCTCGTTTGCAGGTATCGCAAAGAACCTGGAAACCATCCTCATAACAGATGAGGAATTAGAGGAAGCGAAGAAGATGGTGACAAAAACAGGACACCGAGCAATCTGCAAGGCAGCGGAAACATTTTTCGAAACCCAACAGCGCTGTACGGTCACGTACCGTACAGTAAGTACAAAATCCCGTAGGGTTGAAAGAGCCACAGAGGCTCAAATACAAAAAGCCTTGGGGTCTGTGTGGCAGCGGAAAACGCACATCACCCGAGGCAAGAAATATGCCACCGTAGACGTACTTTTTGCCACACCCCAGGAGGCAAAGGCTCAATCCTTAGTGACCCTAAGGAGCGAGGAAATGGCGTTGGTGCCCTCCTACTGCGGGCAAAAAATTGTGAGGGTCAAAGTGACCCACGTAGTCGTCGTCGTGCCCCCCCCCGGATGGCCCCTTCTTGGCTGGCCGCGTCTATCCTCGTCGGAATCGAGGACAAAACAACTGTACTGCAAGTACAGAAAAAAGTAAGAGAAGATTGGGTCGGCACCTCTATTGAGATGTTAATCCAAACCAACCAGGAGTGCATCGAAGCTATCCCAGATGTGATAGACTTCGATAACGGCACTCAACTGCACATAAGTGTTGAGGGCAAACGCCCGAAATGGTTTCGCTGTGGATCGAAGACTCATCTCAGGACCTTCTGCAACGAGAAGACCCTGAGAAAGGAGAAAACCCCCCTCCTTCCGAAACCGGCTCCACGGCTACCAGCAACAGGACAAGCGGCAACCAGGAACGATAGGTCCGTGGCACCCATACCCACGCCACGGAAATCAAAAACAGCAGCAGCAGTGGAAGTATTAACAACAACAACAGCAATACCAAATGCAGCTGCAACAGAGACTCCAGTGCAAACATCACCAACAACAACAAGTGAAAGAGTGGAGCTGGTACCCCTCCCCGACCTCACAGAATCAGACATGGAGTGTGAGGTGGGAGAGGGATGGCAAAAGGTCATAAGAAGGCACAAACGCAGAAGCAGCGCATCGTCGCCTTTGAAAAGGGAGAAAAGAAATGAAAAAAGGGTAAAGGCTACTGCAAAGAGACTCACAGCAGAAACACCACCAACACCATCACCACCCACACTAGCACCACCATCACCACCGGGGACAACCCCACCGCCAACAACACCTTCAACACCACCACCACAAGCACCAACATCGCAAACACAACAACAAAACACACACACCCAGCAACAACGACAAGAAAATAGCAGAACCACACCCCACCTTCAGAAAACCAAATACACGGCAATAAATATACACAACAAGAAACTAATGACTTACATAATTGAACACACAGACATTTCACAACAGGACTACATAATACCAGCACCAATAAAAACGCCAACTAACATAAGACTGCTAAAAATAGCACAGAAACAATACACAAACATTAAAACGAAATTCCCCAACGCAGTTGGTGATTTCAGAGACCTAGCAGGGACACTCAACCGAAGAGCATATTCGGACATACTCATAGAAGAGCCGACGACCAGCCGAAGGGACGATTCAACGGTTCCTTCACCAGACGATCAAGTGAAAAGGGATGGAAAAAACCATCCCTATTCTACGAAAAGTACGGTAAGTGGTCTTTCCCATCTTTTCCACTCTCTTTTAAACATGATGTCACTCAGAATAGGCAGCATAAAGGCTAGTGGCCGCCTATGCCCCGACAGGAGCAGGGCGGCCTGATTTCTTCCGGCGTCTGGAGACCTTTCTTGGAACGTCCCGCTCTTTAGTGTTAGTGGGCGACTGGAACGGGATCTTAGATGCACGCTGGGACTGTGTGGGATTAGCGGATAGGCGTGGAGGGTGCAAGAGCCTCACCAACCTGCTCAGGCGTTGTGAACTGTCTGACAGGTACCGATTGGATTTCCCGAATGTGCCAATGTGGACTTGGACAAATCTCATCAGGTCATCCAGATCATATCTAGATAGAGTATTTTGTAGGGAAATAGATAGGTCTAGCATAGGCTGTCCACAATTCAAGATAGTCAGCTACACGGACCACAAATTCGTGATCTGTGTGCTTGACTTAGATAGGCTTCATAGACGAGGACCCGGCTACTGGAAGCCAAACGCGTCCTTACCAGCGCGCAAGGCCTACAGAGACCGAATTAGCGAACTAGTTAAGCGGGCGTTGACGGGGGCCATCGTCAACAACAAGTGGTGGTTTGCTCTGAAAAGAGCGATTAGGATAGAATCGATTAGGTTAAGTAAGGCCTTAGCAATAGAGAAAAATATAGCAGAGAGAGAACTAGTTAGAAAATTAGACGAGGCGCTTAGCAAAGGCATTGCGACCGACGTGCTTGCGGCGAAATTGGCCCTTGACCAATTCTTCAATGCAAAGCACGAAGGCTGCGTTGTCAGTGCTCAGACACGAGGGGACAAAAGCCGTTCAATGGGCCCGTGTGGCAGAGGCGCGTCGTGGCAACAAAGCCACGATCCGGTCTTTGGTGTACCACGACGGGTGCATGCTACTCGATCCCGGGCAAATGTGTGAAGCTTTTCAGCGACACTTCGCTCAGCTGTTCGGGGGCAGCGTTGGGGCGGGTCGAGGGATGGTCTTTAGTGTCTACCTCGACGGACTGCCGCGGCTCTCGGCCACTGAGGCGGAGTGTTGCGAAAAGCCGATAACAGCCGCTGAAGTAAGGGAGGCAATGACTGGCTGCACAAGGGGTAAATCGCCTGGATTGGATGGTCTTCCCCATGAACTTTACGTACAGATGCCAGACTTGTTCGGAGGCCTCTTGACGGACGTCTACTGCAACTGGCAACAGAACGGGAGAGGGATGGCAAAAGGTCGCAAGAAGGCACAAACGCAGAAGCAGCGCATCGCCGCCTTCGAAAAGGGAAGAAAGAAATGAAAAAAGGGTAAAGATTACTGCAAAGAGACTTACAGCAACAACACCACCAACACCATCACCACCCACACTAGCACCACCATCACCACCGCCGGCAACCCCACCGCAAACAACAAGAACATCTTCAACACCACCACCACAAGCACCAACATCGCAAACACAACAACAAAACACACACACCCAGCAACAACGACAAGAAAATAGCAGAACCACACCCCACCCCCAGAAAAACAAATGCACAGCAATAAATACACATAACAAGAAACTAACGACTTACATAATTTAACACACAGACATTTAACAGCACGACTACATAATACCAGCACCAATCAAAACACCAACGAACATAAGACTGGTAAGAATAGCACAGTAACAATACACAAACATTAAAACGAAATTCCCCAACGCAGTTGGTGATTTCAGAGACCTAGGAGGGACACTCAACATGAGAGTATATTTGGACATACTCACAGAAGAGCCGACGACCAGCCGAAGGGATGATTCAACGGTCCCTTCACCATACGATCACGTGAAAAGGGATGGAGAAACCATCCTTCCTCTACGAGAAGTAAGGTAAGTGGTCTTTCCCATCTTTTCCACTCCATTTCAACATGACCTCACTCAGAATAGGCAGCATAAATGCGCGTGGCTTGGGGTCGTCATGGAAGCAGGGCCACCTGCTCAACAACCTCAGGTCACTAAACATAGATGTAGTGGCCATCAGCGAGACCAGAATCTCCGAAGCACGGGCCTTCGCACCGATCTTCGGCGGCTACGATGTGTACGCATCTCCCAGCCGTCCGGGATCGGGGGGAGGAGTTGCTGTGCTTTTTCGGAGAGGTTTGGATCTCGCCATACGTGCCATCTTCTTGGACCCAGAAGGTAAGTTGGTAGTGCTGGACGTGACCAGCGGAGACGGGCAAGCTTTCAGGCTAGTGGCCGTCTATTCCCCGACAGGAGCATGGCGGTCTGATTCCTTCCGGCGTCTGGAGACCTTTCTAGGAACGTCCCGCACTTTAGTGTTAGTGGGCGACTGGAAAGGGATCTTAGATGCACGCTGGGACTGTGTGGGATTAGCGGATAGGCGAGGAGGGTGCAAGAGCCTCACCAACCTGCTCAGGAATATTGAACTGTCTGACAGGTACCGATTGGATTTCCCGAATGTGCCAATGTGGACTTGGACAAATCGCATAGGGTCATCCAGATCATATCTAGATAGAGTATTTTGTAGGGAAATAGATAGGTCTAGCATAGGCTGTCCACAATTCAAGATAGTCAGCTACACGGACCACAAATTCGTGATCTGTGTGCTTGACTTAGATAGGCTTCATAGACGAGGACCCGGCTACTGGAAGCTAAACGCGTCCTTACCAGCGCGCAAGGCCTACAGAGACCGGATTAGCGAACTAGTTAAGCGGGCGTTGACGGGGGCCATCGTCAACAACAAGTGGTGGTTTGCTCTGAAAGGAGCGATTAGAATAGAGTCCATTAGGTTTAGTAAGGCTTTAGCAATACATAAAAATAGAGCAGAGGGAGAACTAGTTAGAAAATTAGACGAGGCGCTTAGCAAAGGCATCGCGACCGACGTACTTGCGGCGAAATTGACCCTTGACCAATTGTTCAATGCAAAGCACGAAGGTTGCGTTGTCAGAGCTAGGGTGCGTGCTCTCAGACACAAGGGGATGAAAGCCGTTCAATGGGCCTGAGTGGTGGAGGCGCGTCGTGGCAACAAAGCCACGATCCGGTCTTTGGTGTACCACGACGGGCGCATGCTACTCGATCCCGGGCAAACGTGTGAAGCGACAGTTCGCCCAACTGTTCGGGAGCAGCGTCGGGCCGAATCGAGGAATGGACTTTAATGTCTACCTCGACGGACTGCCGCGGCTCTCGGGCACTGAGGCGGAGTGTTGCGAAAAGCCGATAACAGCCGTTGAAGTACGGGAGGCAATGATTGGCTGCACAATGGGTAAATCGCCTGGTTTGGATTGTCTGCCCTATGAACTTTACGTACAGATGCCAGACTTTTTCGGAGGCTTCTTGGCGGACGTCTACTGCAACTGGCAACAGAACGGGAGAATTCCCAGCTTTGTGAGCCGAGGAGCTGTGGCGCTGCTGAGAAAGGATCCGAAAAAGGGGAATAACATAGATAATTTCAGGCCCATAACTCTGCTAAACACAGAGTTCAAGATTTTGGCCAAGCTGCTAGCAAAGAGGTTGGCGCTTGTCGTTGGTGGTCTGGTGGGAGATGCGCAGGCGTGCGCCATTCCCGACAGATCCATCCACGACAACCTCCACCTCATGCGATAACATCGTAGCGAGGGTAGCTAGGGAACCTGGCACGGGTGGGTCCTTGATCAATTTAGATCAGTCGAAAGCTTTCGATAGGGTCGACCATCGTTACCTAGCGGCAGTCCTGAGGGCGGCTGGGTTTGGGCCCGTCTTCACAGGCTGGATCGCTGCCATGCACAGCGATATCTGCTCTGTGGTGAGACTGAACGGTCACCTTTCGGAACCGTTCAACATCATGCGCTCGGTCCGCCAGGGATGTACCCTCTCGTCCCTCTTGTACGTATTGACTCTCCAGCCATTACTGCACAAACTGGAGACGTTGAGGGGCATCCCGCGCGAACTAGGATGCGGACGATACGTGTCAGCATATGCGGACGATGTCACCGTAGTGGTGTCGAATACCAAACACATCGAGGCGATCGGCACTACACTAAGAGAATACGAAGCGGTGACAGGAGCAATGATCAACCAGGAAAAGCCAGTGGGCTTGCAGCTCGGCACCTGGAGAGGCAGGTCCATGCCGTCCAACAGCGTTGTCGGGCGCTGGACGGACGGACCGGTTAAATTGCTAGGGGTCTGGTTCGGTCCGGACCTCCAGACGGACAAAAACTGGGACGAGGTGACGAGCAGGGTGGCTTCTCTCACTCAGAAATGGGCGGAGAGGAAGCTATCCCTAAAAGGTCGAGCGGAGGTGGCTAACGCGTACATCGCTTCCGTCATCTACTACCGCCTGACCGTCGTACCTTGTCCTAAGACCCGCCTGACTGCGCTGGAACGTTTGCTCTTTCGCTTTTTGTGGAAGGGACGCGATCCGATGTTCAGGCGGTCCATCTGCTGTCAACACCCGCTACGTGGATGGCTGGGCATGCCGTGGCTGATGATGCGCAGACACACGCTCAGGCTACGACATCTCCACCGCTTCCTCGACGGTGATCAGGTGTGGTCGCCGTTTGCTAGACACGTCTTTCCCCAGCTCGTCTCCTTGACGGAGCTGCAGTCCTGGGTCAAGCGAAGACCCAGAGGGAGCGCTTGGAGACTGGAATGTCTTCAGGCGCTCACAGCCCTCGACCAATCGGGCAATGTGATCGGTGGAAACTCCACCTTGGCGTTCTATAGAGGATTAGTGGAGGGGAATAGCGACGACGTACTTGGAGAAACTCTAGGCGTCGACGAAAATCAACTAGTCAATCTCTTCGGAAGGACTTTCGGGCCGGGGCCTATGGACAACTTCCAGAAATCCCTGGCCTGGCAGTGCTACCGAGGAACCTTTGCCAGTTCGGGATAAACTCTACAGGCTTGGAGGTGCCGTCTGCCGGGCATGTCTGAGATGCGTGCAGGGCGACGAAACCGTCCTCACGCACTCGTCCAGTGTCCGAGCATTGCTGACTTGTGGGTTTATGTCGAACACCTGCTGTCACGTGTATGACGGATCTAGCTATCACCTGAGTCTATCGTGAGGATTGCCCCGTCCCCTTCCTTTAGCCGGGAAGGGCAGGCAGTTTTTATCTGTCTGGTGGCCATGTCGAAAGAGAAAGTATGGTAGACACGTTTGAAAGGGCTGAAGACGAGCACTTACCTCTTCGGTGATGCCCTGATTAACTTTTTCAAATTTCATTTGAAAAGGAAAATCAGGGTAGAGAGGGAAGTGCTCTCTTCCCAGCATTTTGTTGAAAGATGGGTGAGAGAAGCAAGTATGGCCCGAATGAATGGGCCTTCTCTGAGTATGTGTCTGTAAATTAAAGGTGGAAAACTGGGAGAGGGCACTTGCCCTGGTGGTCAGGGCCACTGTGGTCTTTTAATGGGCTTTCTCCACAAATGTCCCTTGGAAGTCTCCCCCCTATTGGGGAATTTTTCTTTGTTATTTTATTTCAACCTCTGTTTTTTTTTACACGCAGAAATGCCCATTTGTACCGTCCTGTATTGTCCTGTACTGTCCTTAATGTCTACTTTATGTGAACCCTTGTGGTTAATAAAGAAAACATTATTATTATTATTATTATTATTGAATGCCATGGTTGACGGAGGCTCGGCTCTGTAAGGTATAGTAATTTTTAACCGTTAAAACAATTGTAAATTGTTTAAAACTTGAACCAAATTGTTGATAAAGACACCCTCCTCCTCGTGAGAGGGGTCTTTCTGTCCGTTATTTGGCCCTTCGGGGTTAAATAACCAGTTATTGGGGTTTTGTACCCAAAATTTCATTTTAAACAAAAAAACATGGCTACGAAAAAGAAATTTCATACGTCACTCCCACTCATTCCGTCTTCTTCTTCCTCAATCATCACTACAGCAGAGAGAAGATTGTCTCTCTCCCTCCCTTCTTTAAATGTGTCTCTCTCCCTCCCTTCTCTTTCGCAAGCGACGAAAGAAAAGAAAAGTCTCGTGCAAAGCGTGCAAGGTTTCTCCACGACGACGACGACAGCGACGAAACAGGTGTGCGGGAAATACGAAAACCCAGTTCATTCGTCTGACGTCAGGAATAATAGCAGTAGCAGCCGTAATAACAACAGCAACAGTGACAATGAAAACAACAGTAGCAGCCGCAACAGCATCACCAGCAGCATAAACAACAACAGCATTAGCAGCAGCAACACCAACAACAACCACAGCAACAGCGGCGGAGGCAGTAGTCGTAGTACCTGCAGCAACAACAAAAGTACCAGCAGCTCTGACGACAACAACAACAGCAGAGAAAAACCAATCTCATTTGCAGGTATTGCGAAAAACTTGGAAACAATCCTCATAACAAATGAGGAATTAGAGGAAGCGAAGAAGATGGTGACAAAGAACGGACACCGAGCAATCTGCAAGGCAGCGAAAAATTTTTTCGAAACCCAAGAGCACTGTACGGTCACGTACCGTACAGTAAGTACAAAATCCCGTAGGGTGGAAAGAGCCACAGAGGCCCAAATACAAAAAGCCTTGGGGTCTGTGTGGCAGAGGAAAACGCACATCACCCGAGGCAAAAAATACGCCACCGTAGACGTACTTTTTGCCACACCCCAGGAGGCAAAGGCCCAATCAGTAGTGACCCTAAGGAGCGAGGAAATGGTGTTGGTGCCCTCCTACTGCGGGCAAAAAATTGTGAGGGTCAAACTGACCCACGTCCCCCCCGGAATGACCCCTTCTTGGCTGGCCGCGTCTGTCCTCGTCGGAATCGAGGACAAAACAACTGTACTGCAAGTACAGAAAAAAGTAAGAGAAGATTGGGTCGGCTCCTCCATTGAGATGCTAATCCAAACCAACCAGGAGTGCATCGAAGCTATCCCGGATGTGATAGACTTCGATAACGGCACTCAACTGCCCATAAGTGTTGAGGGCAAACGCCCGAAATGCTTTCGCTGTGGATCGAAGACTCACCTCAGGGCCTTCTGCAACGAGAAGACCCTGAGAAAGGAGAAAACCCCCCTCCTTCCGAATCCGGCTCCACGGCTACCAGCAACAGGACAAGCGGCAACCAGGAACGATAGGTCCGTGGCACCCATACCCACTCCACGGAAATCAAAGACAGCAGCAGCAGTGGAAATATTAACAACAACAACAGCAATACCAAATGCAGCTGCAACAGAGACTCCATTGCAAACATCACCAACAACAACAAGTGAAAGAGTGGAGTTGGTACCCCTCCCCGACCTCACAGAATCAGACATGGAGTGTGAGGTGGGAGAGAGATGGCAAAAGGTCGTAAGAAGGCACAAACGCAGAAGCAGCGCATCGTCGCCTTTGAAAAGGGAGGAAAGAAATGAGAAAAGGGTAAAGTCTACTGCAAAGAGACCCACAGCAGCAACAACACCAACACCATCACCACCCACACTAGCGCCACCATCACCACCGGCGACAACCCCACCGCCAACAACACCTTCAACACCACCACCACAAGCACCAACATCGCAAACACAACAACAAAACACACACACCCAGCAACAACGACAAGAAAATAGCAGAACCACACCCCACCCCCAGAAAAACAAATGCACGGCAATAAATACACACAACAAGAAACTAATGACTTACATAATTGAACACACAGACATTTCACAACAGGACTACATAATACCAGCACCAATCAAAACGCCAACTAACATAAGACTGCTAAAAATAGCTCAGAAACAATACACAAACATTAAAACGAAATTCCCCAACGCAGTTGGTGATTTCAGGGACCTAGGAGGAACCATCAATCGAAGAGTATATTCAGACATTCTCTTAGAAGAGCCGACGACCAGCCGAAGGGACGATTCAACGGTCCCTTCACCAGACGATCAAGTGAAAAGGGATGTAAAAACCATCCCTCCTCTACCAAAAGTACGGTAAGTGGTCTTTCCCATCTTTTCCACTCTATTTAAACATGACCTCACTCAGAATAGGCAGCATAAATGCGCGTGGCTTGGGGTCGTCATGGAAGCAGGGTCACCTGCTCAACGACCTCAGGTCACTAAACATAGATGTAGTGGCCATCAGCGAGACCAGAATCTCCGAAGCACGGGCCTTCGTACCGATCTTCGGCGGCTACGATGTGTACGCATCTCCCAGCCGTCCTGGATCGGGTGGAGGAGTTGCTGTGCTTTTTCGGAGAGGTTTGGATCTCGCCATACGGGCCATCTTCCTGGACCCAGAGGGTAAGCTGGTGGTGCTGGACATGACCAGCGAAGACGGGCAAGCTTTCAGGCTAGTGGCCGTCTATGCCCCGACAGGAGCAGGGCGGCCTGATTTCTTCCGGCGTCTGGAGACCTTTCTTGGAACGTCCCGCTCTTTAGTGTTAGTGGGCGACTGGAACGGGATCTTAGATGCACGCTGGGACTGTGTGGGATTAGCGGATAGGGGTGGAGGGTGCAAGAGCCTCACCAACCTGCTCAGGCGTTTTGAACTGTCTGACAGGTACCGATTGGATTTCCCGAATGTGCCAATGTGGACTTGGACAAACCGCATAGGGTCATCCAGATCATATCTAGATAGAGTATTTTGTAGGGAAATAGATAGGTCTAGCATAGGCTGTCCACAATTCAAGATAGTCAGCTACACGGACCACAAATTCGTGATCTGTGTGCTTGACTTAGATAGGCTTCATAGACGAGGACCCGGCTACTGGAAGCTAAACGCGTCCTTACCAGCGCGCAAGGCCTACAGAGACCGGATTAGCGAACTAGTTAAGCGGGCGTTGACGGGGGCCATCGTCAACAACAAGTGGTGGTTTGCTCTGAAAAGAGCGATTAGAATAGAATCGATTAGGTTTAGTAAGGCTTTAGCAATAGAGAAAAATAGAGCAGAGGGAGAACTAGTTAGAAAATTAGACGAGGCGCTTAGCAAAGGCATTGCGACCGACGTGCTTGCGGCGAAATTGGCCCTTGACCAATTCTTCAATGCAAAGCACGAAGGCTGCGTTGTCAGAGCTAGGGTGCGTGCTCTCAGACACGAGGGGACGAAAGCCGTTCCATGGGCCCGAGTGGCGGAGGCGCGTCGTGGCAACAAAGCCACGATCCGGTCTTTGGTGGACCACGACGGGCGCATGCTACTCGATCTCGGGCAAATGTGTGAAGCTTTTCAGCGACACTTCGCTCAGCTGTTCGGGGGCAGCGGGGGGCCGGGTAGAGGGATGGACTTTAGTGTCTACCTCGACGGACTGCCGCGGCTCTCGGCCACTGAGGCGAAGTATTGCGAAAAGCCGATAACAGCCGCTGAAGTACGGGAGGCAATGACTGGCTGCACAAGGGGTAAATCGCCTGGTTTGGATGGTCTGCCCTATGAACTTTACGTACAGATGCCAGACTTGTTCGGAGGCCTCTTGGCGGACGTCTACTGCAACTGGCAACAGAACGGGAGAATTCCCAGTTCTGTGAGCCGAGGAGCGGTGGCACTGCTGAGAAAGGATCCGAACAAGGGGGATAACATAGACAATTTCCGGCCCATAACTCTGCTAAACACAGAGTTTAAGATTTTGGCCAAGGTGCTAGCAAAGAGGTTGGCGCTTGTCGTTGGTGGTCTGGTGGGAGAGGCGCAGACATGTGCCATTCCCGACAGATCCATCCACGACAACCTCCACCTCATGCGATACATCGTAGAGAGGGTAGCTAGGGAACCTGGCACGGGTGGGTCCTTGATCAATTTAGATCAGTCGAAAGCTTTCGATAGGGTCGACCATCGTTACCTAGCGGCAGTCCTGAGGGCGGCTGGCTTTGGGCCCGTCTTCAGAGGCTGGATCGCTGCCATGCACAGCGACATCTGCTCTGTGGTGAGAGTGAACGGTCACCTGTCGGAACCGTTCAACATCATGCGCTCGGTCCGCCAAGGATGTCCCCTCTCGTCCCTCTTGTACGTATTGACTCTCGAGCCATTACTGCACAAACTGGAGACGTTGAGGGGAGTCCCGCGCGAACTAGGATGCGGAAGATCCGTGTCAGCATATGCGGACGATGTCACCGTAGTGGTGTCGAACGCCAAACACATCGAGGCGATCGGCACTACACTAAGAGAATACGAAGCGGTGACAGGAGCAATGATCAACCAGGAAAAGTCAGTGGGCCTGCAGCTCGGCACCTGGAGAGGCAGGTCCATGCCGTCCAACAGCGTCGTCGGGCGCTGGACGGACGGACCGGTTAAATTGCTAGGGGTCTGGTTCGGTCCGGACCTCCAGACGGACAAAAACTGGGACGAGGTGACGAGCAGGGTGGCTTCTCTCACCCAGAAATGGGCGGAGAGGAAGCTATCCCTGAAAGGTCGAGCGGAGGTGGCTAACGCGTACATCGCGTCTGTCATCTGCTACCGCCTAACCGTCGTACCTTGTCCTAAGCCTCGCCTGACTGCGCTGGAGCGTTTGCTCTTTCGCTTTTTGTGGAAGGGACGTGCTCCGATGGTCAGGCGGTCCATCTGTTGTCAACACCCGCTACGTGGAGGGCTGGGCATGCCGTGGCTGATGATGCGCAGGCACGCGCTCAGGCTACGACATCTCCACCTCTTCCTCGACGGTGATCAGGTGTGGTCGCCGTTTGCTAGACGCGTTTTTCCCCAGCTCGTTTCCTTGACGGAGCTGCAGTCCTGGGTCAAGCGAAGACCGAGAGGGAGCGCCTGGAGACTGGAATGTCTTCAGGCGCTCACAGCCCTCGACCAATCGGGCAATGTGATCGGTGGAAACTCCACCTCGGCGTTCTATAGAGGATTAGTGGAGGGGAAGAGCGACGACGTACTTGGGGAAACTCTAGGCGTCGACGAAAATCAACTAGCCAATCTCTTCGGAAGAACTTTCGGGCCAGGGCCTATGGACAACTTCCAGAAATCTCTGGCCTGGCAGTGCTACCGAGGAGCCTTGCCAGTTCGGGATAAACTCTACAGGCATGGAGGTGCCGTCAGCCGGGCATGTCCGAGATGCGCGCAGGGCGACGAAACCGTCCTGCACGCACTCGTCCAGTGTCCGAAAATTGCTGACTTGTGGGTTTATGTCGAACACCTGCTGTCGCGTTTAGGACGGATCCAGCTATCATCTGAGTCTATCGTGAGGATTGCCCCGCCCTCCTCCTTTAGCCGGGAAGGGCAGGCAGTTTTTATCTGTCTGGTGGCCATGGCGAAAGAGATAGTATGGTGGACACGTTTGAAAGGGCTGAAGACGAGCACTTACCTCTTCGGTGATGCTCTGATTGACTTTTTCAAATTTCATTTGAAAAGGAAAATCAGAGTAGAGAAGGAAGTGCTCTCTTCCCAGCATTTTGTTGAAAGATGGGTGAGAGAAGCAAGAATGGCCCGAGTGAATGGGCCGACTCTGAGTATATATCTGTAAACTAAAGGTGGAAAACTGGGAGAGGGCACTTGCCTTGGTGGTCAGGGTCATTGTGGCTTTTTACTGGGCTTTCTCCACAAATGTCCCTCCGAAGTCTCCCCCCTATTGGGGAATTTTTCATTGTTATTTTCATTGTTATTTTTGTTACATCCTCTGTTTTTGTTTTTTTACACGCAGAAATGCCCATTTGTACCGTCCTGCATTGTCCTGCACTGTCCTTAATGTCTACTTTATGTAAACCCTTGTGGTTAATAAAGAAATCATTATTATTATTATTATTATTATTATTATTATTATTATTATTAGGGCGGTGGATTGGCAGTATCGGTAGAGGGTCGGACGCCATGCTTTCCAGCATAGTTACGTCCCTTTACGATCTGAGTTCAAATCCCGCCGAGGTTGACTTTGCCTTTCATCCTTACGAGGTCGATAAAATAAAGTACCAGTAATGCACTGGGTAATTGCTGGCCTTGTGCCTAAAGTAGAAATAATTATTATTATTATTATTGGTCTGTTTGGACGTTTTTTTGCTCGCTCCTAGTAAGTCGCTTTATTTACCTGTTATAATTATTTGTTGATTAATTTTTCTTGTTGTGTAATGGATATAAGCCCTTGGACTTTGCCCTGTCAGGTGGAAAGTATAATATTTGGGCCTTTTGGCTCAAATATTTGAACAATATTTAAACATTTTACTTTTAAATATTAACAAAAACAACATGGCTGAGCCACGTCTCCCAGCAATATGTCTGATGTCGTGTGACAACGGTGTAAACGTTGAGAGGAGGGTTACAGGAATTGATACAACAAACACCACCACAAACAACGTCAACAAAGACAACAACACTGAGAACACTAATTTTTAAAAAATTACCACACCAACTACAACAATAACAGAGACAAAAGGGCCACTTCTTTCGCAGGTGTGGAACAAAATATAGAGACAGTGCTAGTCGCGGAGGAGGAGATGGCAGTCGCAAGAGCCATGGTGACAAGAAATGACACTAGAGTTTCCCTGAAACCTCCACCCGATTTCTTCAAAGACCAACAGCTGCGCACGGTGACTTACCGCACCGTAACCAAAATGTCACATCGGGTAGAGAGAGCCACGGAGGCTCAAATCCAAAAAGCCTTGGGGTGCGTCTGGGCGCGCAAAACCCACATCACCCGAGGCAAAAAGTACGCTACAGTAGACGTACTTCCACCCCCCCCCCCCCCCAAGAGGCGAAGTCTCACTCTTTGGAAACTCTAAAGAGTGAGGAGATAGTCTTGGTGCCCTCCTACTGCGGGCAGTGAGGGTCAAAGTGACCCAGGTCCCGCCCGACGTGCCCATACCTTGACTGGCCGCATCTGTACTTACTGGAATCGAGGAGAAGACCACCATACAGCAAATACAGAGAATAAAAAGAGAGAACTGGTCAGGAATAGGCATGCAAATGCTAATACAAACTGATCAGGAGTGCAACTCCCTATAAGCGAGGAAGGAAGGCGCCCAAAGTGCTATCCCGCCGGAGCGGGATCCACTACCACCAACAACAGCAGTGGAGCTCATACCTCTCCCAGACGCCACGGAATCCGACAAGGAGTATGAGGCGGGAGGAATGTGGCAAACAGTCTGTCACATAAAAACAAAAAACAAAAAAAACCCTAAGCTTCACCCTCCAAAATCGAAGGCATACAAAGAGGAGTAAATGCTGCAAGGAGACTTGCAGCAACACCACCACCATCACCAGCACAAACATCACCACCAACAACAACCACACCACCACCAGCATCACCAAAAACACCACCATCGCAAACACAACAAAGCACACACTCCCAACAGCAACAAAACCACCCCTCCCCCAAAAAAGTACACACCCATAAACATGGCAAATAAAGAACTCTAACAACATATAAAGCAGCACACAGACATCACAGAAAAAAATTACTACAACCCACCAACACCAAGAACTCACCCGAAAAATATAAACATCATTAAAATATTAAAATAGAACATTATAAACTTTTAAAAGAAAAATTCCCCAACGCAGTTGGAGACTTCAGAGGGTCGGTTAGAAAGAGGATATACACCGACATCATCTTGGAAACACCTGTGACCAGCCAAAGGGACGGTTCTACTGTCCATCCCCCACACGATCAAGGTAAGTGATCCTTTCTCACTTTCTCATCCAATATGAATAGGCAGTATAAATGTACGTGGCCTGGGGTCATCTTGGAAGCAGGGTCACCTGTTCAACGACCTCAGGTCGCTAAACATAGATATGGTGGCCATCAGCGAGACCAGAAACTCCGAAGCACGAGCCTTCGCACCGATCTTCGACAGCTACGATGTATGCGCATTTCCCAGCCGTCCAGGATCGGAGGGAGGAGTTGCTGTTATTTTTCGGAGGGGCTTGGATCTCGTCATACGGACCATCTTCCTGGACCCAGAAGGTAAGTCGGTGGTGCTGGACGTGACCGGCAGCGAAGGCAATGCTTTCAGGCTATTATCCCTCTACGCCCCAACAGGGGCAGGACAGCCAGATTTCTTCAGACGTCTAGAGACTTTTCTTGGAACGTCCCGCTCTTTAGTGTTAGTGGGCGACTGGAACGGTATGTTAGATGCACGCTGGGATCGTGTGGGACTAGTAGACAGAGCAGGAGGGTATAAAATCCTCAACAACTTGCTCAGACGTTTTGAACTGTCTGACAGGTATAGACTGGATTATCCGAATGTACCAATGTGGACATGGGCAAACCGCATCGGGTCATACAGATCGTATTTAGATAGGGTATTCTGTAGGGAAACAGATAAGGCTAGTGTAGGTTGTCCACAATTTAAAGTAGTCGACTACACGGACCACAAATTTGTGATCTGTGATGTTGACTAAGACTCCAAAGGCAAAGGCCCGGCTACTGGAAGCTGAACGCGTCGTTCCTGGCGCGCATAGCTTACAGAGACTGGATAAGCGAATTAGTTCAGCGTGCGTTGACGGGTGCGATCGTCAACAACAGGTGGTGGTTTACCCTGAAAAGGGCTATTAGAGTAGAATCGATAAGGTTTAGCAAAAGAGTAGTGATAGAGAAAAATAGAGTAGAGGGACAGTTAGTTAGAAAGCTAGAAGAGGTGTTTAGGACAGGCATCGCAACCGACGTGCTTGCGGCGAGATTGGCACTCGACCAATTCTTCAACGCAAAGCATGAAGGCTGCGTTGTCAGAGCTAGAGCGCGTACTCTAAGACACGAGAGGACGAAAGCCGTTCAATGGGCCCGGGTGGTGAAGGCGCGACGTGGTAACAAGTCCACAATTCGGTATTTGCCTAATCAAAACGGGCGCATGCTGCTCGAACCCGAGCAGATGTGTGCGGCTTTTCAACAGCACTTTGCTCAATTGTGCGGGAGCGGCGGCGGGCCGGATCGGTGTCGGGACTTCGGTACATACCTCGGCGAACTGTCGCGGCTCTCGACGACCGCAGTGCAGTGCTGCGAAAAGCCGATAACAGCAGGTGAAATCATGTCTGAGGGCACGATGGGTAAATCGCCAGGTTTGGATTGTCTGCCCTACGAGCTTTATGCGTATATGCCAGACTTGTTCGGCGACCTCTTGGCAGATGTCTACTGCAACTGGCAGCAGAACGAGAACATTCTCAGTTTTGTGAGCCGGGGAGCGGTGGCGCTGCTGAGAAAAGACACGAACAAGGGGGGCGTACAACATCAGGCCCATAACTCTGCTAAACGCAGAGTTTAAGATTTGGGCCAAGGTGTTAGCAAAGAGATTGACGCTTGTCATCGGTGATCTGGTGGGAGAGACGCAGACATACGCCATTCCGGACAGATTTTCCCCTTCTCGTCCCTCTTGTACGTACTGGCCCTAGAACCGTTACTGCACAAATTGGAGTCGATGAAGGGGGTCCCATGCGAACTGGGATGCGGGAGATCCGTGTCAGCTTACACCGACGACGTCACCGTCATGGTGTCGAGCACCAAACACGTCCAGATGCTCGGCACCGCTCTCGAGGAATTCGAAGCGGTGACAGGAGCAAAGATAAACCAGGAAAAGTCGGTGGGCTTGCAACTCGGCACCTGGAGAGGCAAGTCCATGCTGCCCGACAGCGTCGTAGGGCGCTGGACGGAATGACCGGTTAAATTGCTCGGGGTCTGGTTCGGTCCGGACCTCCAGATGGAGAAAAACTGGAGCGAGGTGACGAGCAGGGTGGCCTCTCTCACCCAGAAATGGGCCGAGAGGAGGCTGTCTCTGAAAGGTCGGGTGGAGGTGGCAAATGGGTACATAGCGTCCGTCATCTGCTACCGCCTGACCATCGTACCTTGCCCCCCGCCCAACTCTGACCAAAATGGAGCGCCTTCTCTTCCGCTTTTTGTGGAAGGGACCTGCTCCCATGGTCAGACGATCCATTTGCTGTCAACACCCACTGCGTGGAGGACTAGGCATGCCATGACTGATGATGTGCAAACATGCGCTGAGGCTACGACATCTCTGAGGCTTCCTTGACGGTAAACAGGTATGGTCGCCATTTGCCAGACACGCTTTTCCCCAGCTCGTCTCCTTGACGGAGCTGCAGTCCTGGATCAGGAAAAGACCGAGGGATAGCGCTTGGAAGCTGGAATGTCTCCAAGCGCTCACCGCCCTCTACCAGCTGGGCACTAGTATCGGTGGAACATCCACCTCGTCGTTCTATAGAGGGCTAGTGGAGGGAAAGAGCAACGACGTTCTCGGGGAGACCCTGGCGTCGAAGACGATCAGCTGTTCGCTCTCTTCAAGAGAACTTTCAGACCGGGGCCTATGGACATCTTGCAGAAATCCCTAGCCTGGCAGTGCTACCGGGGAGCGTTGCCGGTTCGGGATAAGCTCTACAGGCACGGAGGTGCTGTCAGCCGAGCCTGTCCGAGATGCGCGCAGAGCGACGAAACCGTCCTGCACGCACTCGTTCAGTGCCCGAGGATTGCTGACTTGTGGAGCTATGTCGAACAGCTACTGTCGCGTGTAGGACGGATCCGGTTATCGACTGAGTCCATTGTGCAGATAGCCCCGCCATCCTCCTTTAAAGAGGAAGAAGGGCAGGCAGTTTTCCTCTGCCTGGTGGCCATGGCGAAAGAGATTGTGTGGTGGACAAGGTTGAAAGGGTTGAAGACGGACACTTTCCTCTCCGGCCAATCCCTGATTAACTTTTTCAAGTTTTGTTTGAAGAGGAAAATCAGGGTGGAGAGGCAAGTGCTGTCTTCTAGTAAGTTTGTTGAAAGGTGGGTGAAAGTGGCGAGTCTGGTCCGAGTGAACGGGCCCGCTCTGAGAATGCGCCTGTAGACTGAGGAGTGGGAAAACTGAGAGAGGGCGCTTGCCCTGGTGGTCAGGGTGGTCAGGGTCTTTTTTGTGTGGTTTTCGCCACGAGTGACCCTCGTAGGTTTCCCCCTTTTGGGAGAATTTTTCTTGTTTGAATTTTTTTGATTTCTAGCCCGATTTTGTTATAACCTGTTTACACGACCAAAACCCACTTTGTATCGTCCTGTACTGTTCTGTACCGTCTCTAATGTTTTTCTTCATGTTAGCCCTTGTGGCCAATAAAGAAACCATTATTATTAGGGTCGGACGCCATGCTTTGACGTATAGAGTTACGGACGTTGCCATTCTGAGTTCAAATCCCGCCGAGGTTAACTTTGCCTTTCATCCTTACGGGGTCGATAAAATAAAGTACCAGTAATGCACTGGGTTATTGCTGGCCTTGTGCCTAAAGTAGAAACAATTATTAGTAGTTTGAGAAATGGAAAAATTGAGAGAGGGCGCTTGCCCTGGCGGTCAGGGTGGCCGTGGTCTTTTGTGTGGTTTTCGCCACGAGTAACCTTCGGAGGTTTCCCCCTATTGGGGAATTTTTCATTGTTTCAATTTTCATTTTTAGTGTTTATATATATATATATGTTTCTATGTCTTTTTTTTTCTTTTCTTATATAAATAATAAAAATCTTTACACGCACAAAACCCACATCGTACCGTCCTGTACCGTCCTGTGCCGTCTCTAATGTTTTTCTTGATGTCAGCCCTTGTGGCCAATAAAGAAATCATTATTATTATTATTATTATTACTATTATTATTATTATTATTATTATTACTACCATTACTACTGCTACTGCTGCTGCTGCTGTTACTACTACTACTACTATAAACATTATCATGATCATTACCACATTGAATCGTTGAATGTCCGAAACAGTAGAGTGGATTAATAAATGATTTACATTGTTTAATCACATGTCAGCATAACATGTTTGCTTTAGAAGGGTCTGTTCAACATTGGAAGGAAATACCATTGGTTGTCATTGGTAGTCAATATGAATCGGATACTGACAAAGATTGTCATGATACGACTAAATAAGGCTTACGAAATAAACATAGATGACTCCCAATTTGATTTGAAAAGGAATCGATCAACGCCTGATGCTATATTTGTGTTAAGGTCTATTATCAACAAATACAAAGATACTTTAATTGCTTTGTATATTGAACTAACTGGTGCATACGATCATATTACATGGAATTTCCTTTTCAAAAGGACTTGAAAATATCACACTTGCTTCTAAAATCTAAAGTCTTTCTCGAGCCCAGTTACTCATCAGGTACGGAGCTTATCACGGGTTCCTTGGCGTTAAGCTAAGTATACTATGGCAATATGAAATGAAGTTTTTGCTCAAGATCACAATACACAACCCAGTCCAAGAATCGAACCCACGACATTATGATCGTATGTCCAACCCCCCTTACAACTAGGCCACGTTCCTCATTGCCATTGTATATAAAATAATGTACCAAGATACAACAGCGTCAATTCTCTGTAAAAAAGGTAGATTCGAAGAGTTTCAGACAAGGAGATCAAGAGTCACCATGCATATCCAGTTACTATTTTCATTATGTTTTGAAGGTGGCTGTATGTGAGATTGATAAAAAAATTTCCAGATGACTGAGACATCGAATTCGAATTTAATATTCTACATTTATGTATAAATAGCAAACAGTGGAAAATCGGTACACTAAAGGGTGTACAGCTAATCAGATGGCTGCCCTAAGCTGGTGATCTCATACTGTTCTGTAAATCTGTCGCTCAAGTGAAGAATGCCATAAATATACTAAATTATACATTGTCCCGCCTTGGACTCACCGTCTCCTTTTCAAAGACAAAGTCCCAAGTATACAACAATTAAGAATTTGCCGACTTGACTTCATTGTTTTCAATTGAGGAAAATATTAATGTATCAGAATTCGCATACAAACCTTCAGCAATAGAAAACAAGGCAGTTTTACAAACCTTCGTATATCAAAAGCAATTGGAAAGTTCAATGAAATGAGACAGTGCTCACGGACCAGAACGAGAACATGACATCAAAATTTAATGGTGGCGGGGTCTTGTATTCGATCCAACATCTTCTATGTAACCCAAGTCTAGCATATAAAGGAAGAATGTGTCAGGAAGATTGGGGAGTTGTTTGATGGAGTCTGTTGAGGCAAATGATTAATTGTGGCTTGAATAGACTCCGAACCTCTGAAGACGGAAGGGAGACTGAATTGAAACTCCGATATACCAACAGTTATCCTGCAAATAACAAAACAACAAGTCTCAGAACTGTGATGAGGAGCCAATAACTAAAATATTTTGGATAAATTTCTCACTGTCTAACACTATGATGACAAAGAAAATGCTAGTTGTTATTTGTTATTTGTGAAGCAGCCACACCAACGTGATCCTCGGATTAATATCCCAATCTGATTGAACGTCTCTATTGACACGTAACACAAAGTTGGTTTAGCTGAATTGATTGAAGGGCAATCTAACGATGCAACTCCGTGGCAACAGGGTTACAGAATTGGAGTCATATAGAAGTATAAGTATAGGTACAGATTTAAGTCATGAATTTACTTTCCCTTTGTGTGTTTTGGCCACCACAGTTGATAAAGTAAGTATCTGTTATATACAGGCCAAATTTCAATAATTAAAAAACAATAATTGTCATTAATATTTCCCAAGGTGGATACAAGAACAATATAACAGACGTGTTATCATCAAGTACATAGATCCCAGCCCATCAAACTTCTGTGTTCTTTGTTCCAGAATTAGAAATCGTAATTATTTGTACTGATATTCGAGCTGACAAACCAGTGGTAAATATAGTAAAACTCTATTGAATATCTGCGTAGAGTCAAATAGGAATTTTTGGAAATTGATAGTAAGCATTGTCGGCAACAATTTAATCATGAGAAGGTTTCTAGAAAGAAATTCATCGCAAAATGCTGATTTCTACATTTTCTAAAAATGTTCCGACATTTTATTTTTGAAATATTGTTTGTAGAATGTTTTTATAGGTTTGTTTTGTGTAAGCTATTGCAAACAATGTGACAACTTATGCACTCTTCATCAATCTCAAACCAAAGACAAGAAACCTAAATGTTAGATTTTTCATACTTTACATAAAATTCATAAAAATCTTTTGTGTACTCATTTTTTCAGATATGCCTGATATAAATTTCGCCTGCATTCTTCTGTGAATGTAGAAATATTAATCGAGGTGTATATTAAGAAATATGCGTTACGTTTATTAGACATAAACATATCGTCTATGCCTTCATATACATATCTGTTTTGAATCCTGCAATCTTAGTGCTACTGCTAAACATACATGTATTAACTATATATTTGGATCGTTTACATGGCACATACTTCCCCTCAGAGATTAACAGAATTGTTAATGGGATTTCTTCTAATTTTATGCATTCTGAGTGGTTAAATATTAACGAAAACTGAAACAGCTGTCTGACATCCTCAACGTCTACTGAGCTATCTGACATGTTCACAGAACAAAAGAGAGAGACAAATATTTTTTTCATAACGAAAAAGTATTTTCATAGCGAGACTCTCATATATTTATTGTATATAAACATATAGTATATGCTTTCATACACACCCCTATGCTTAACACCATCTTAGTACTACTGCCATTTAACCATCCCATTGTTCGATCCGCTGAACTGCCCACTAATTTTATTACCCTGTATGTGGTTGAGTATTTCACGCGCACATATACACTAAATATTTGGATCGTTTACATGGCACATACTTCCCCCTCAGGGATTAACAGAATTGTTAATGGGTTTTCTTCTAATTTTATGCATTCTGAGTTCCAAAATATGTTTGGTGACCTTGTCTGTATCAAACTGTATAAGATTCTCAGAGGAAGACAACTGGAAACTTCCTTTATAATCTTCTATCAAATTTCTATGTCAAATACACACCGCTTGTCATGATAGATACCAGGGATCGTTCATAAACATAATAGTACTAACAGTAATAATACACCAGTCCGAGAACACATGAGTAACATATATCATTATTAGCATTGCCGAATTACCAAGAATTTTGAATTTATATTTATCTAGAACTCCAAACTATGAACGATATATCGTGTGCATGGGTATCAACTATTTCATCCAAACATGATGATTCCTACAAAGTATTTATATTTACGAATAAGATATGTACGAGATACGTCGATATTTATGTTGTGATATATCTAGCATCAAGCGAACAAAATGTTTCTCATACAGAATTAATGGAATTGTTATGTTATTGTACTGTGAATTCTCTGTTGTATTCTAAATAGATAGGATTTCACCGTAAAAGAGATTGTGCCTCGATTTAATGTTTTAATCAACATATAACGGTAACTTATATATTTGCTAGAGGTGTGGGCAAAGATATATTATTATTTATACAGATGGCGCCTCAAAAACTAAACCTTTGCATTTATTTGTATATATATAAATATTTTTCTCCTTCTTCGCCCACTTATTCCTGAGAGGGTCGTAGAAGAAGAGTCTTCAAACGCCTCTTCCAGTGGTTCCTGTCAGAAGAAACCGTCTCCAATTGATCGGGCTGCGGGAGGGTCTATCTCCGGGTCCCCTGCCGGTTGGTTTGGTCCGTAAAATTTGTCCAGCAAGTCTTTCCTGTGACATTCTAAGCACAGGCACCAGCTTCAGCAATCGGTAATCAGAAGAGAGGTAGATGTAAAAGCCACATTCGCTATCTTCAATTTGGTATTCCTGCAAACCCTTACCTATGGTCATGAATGTTGGGTAATTGCCGAAAGAAACGATCACAAATACAAGCGGCCGAGATGGGTTTCCTCCGAAGGGTCTCTGGAATAACCTCTTATGAACGAAAGTACGGTCATGGAAGAAGAAGAAGAATAAGAAGACGGAGAAGAAGAAGAGAGAGAGAGAGAGAGAGAGAGAGAGAGAGAGAGAGAGAGAGAGAGAGAGAGAGAGAGAGAGAGAGCAATTTCGAAAGAAATAGAATGTAATGCATATGATGAGAGATGGAAGAGGTATAGTGAGAGAAAGAAGAAAAGGGTTATATTTTAAACCGACACCCTGATATTCATAATAGCAACTGGCTATTTTTCAGCTATTTCCGATTTTGAAATCCCTACAATTTTATAAACGTTTTTACATACTCATCGCTCCTAAATTATTTCATATCATGTTTACATACATATATTGAGCCAATTTAGCTTCTAAGATGAACGTATAACGGTGCCAGGGACAATTAACTCTTTAACTCTGTATACATCTCTCTCCCTCTCTCCCTCTCCCTCTCCCTCCCTGTCTCACCCTCTCCCCACTACTATCACTACTACTCCTATTACATCCACTGTCTTCTCACCTGCTGCTGCTGCTTTCATCAGAATAGAAGATGCCTCTTTTTCAGTCAGCCGCAGCCCATTACGGACGTGTTTCTACTGCTCTTTTGTTCTGTTTTTTATATATATACATACCTACAGAAAAATTGATTCTGTTGCACGGGCTAAACTTAAATATGTGATATTTCTTTTACCGCCCGAAATCACAGGAAGAGAAGGAAGCTGACGACGCGATTATGACGCTATAGTTATTATTTCTTATTTTTATTTCTCTCTTCATTTTCATCTTAGTAACTGTTGAGTGGTTAAATATTAACGAATCCTGAAACAGCTGTCTGACATCCTCAACGTCTACTGAGCTATCTGACATGTTCACAGAGCAAAAGAGAGAGACAAATATTTTTTTCATAACAAAAAAGTATTTTTATAGCGATACTCTCATATGTTTATTGTATATAAACATATAGTATATGCTTTCATACACACCCCTATGCTTAACACCATCTTAGTACTACTGCCAATTAACCATCCCATTGTTCGATCTGCCGAACTACCCACTAATGTTATTACCCTGTATGTGGTTGAGTATTCCACGCGCACATATACACTAAACAGAGTTCTTAATCTGAATCAATATGACACGGTATGTTACAAGACTGAAGTTTTGAGTTACGGGTTGAGTCCATCCGGCTAGAAATCGCTCGGTTTCTATCTATGCAATTTTGGGGAGACCCTAGCTATGGTAAAAAAAAAAACATATTTTCCTGAGATACCACACTGTGTGATCAAGCCCAATACCTCTAGATTGCGAAATAAACTTCTTAGCTTCTCGATCATTCCTACGGTACAGGGGACGGTGGAAAAGCTTTGAGGGACGGTGGAAAAGCTTTGAGGATAGTTTGTCTCGCGCAGGATTAATCAAAACCAACGACATCTTCATCACACTTTCCTTATGCACAGCACTAGTATTGCACCTTGAGTGCAGCACTTTAATTCTTTAGTATTTACATTACTCTATATCTACTATTGTATTTTCACAGTAAAGGTTTTATCTCTCATAATATCGAATCTATGAGATTTTGATATTATTTATTTTGAGAACAACACCTTTCACGTCAGTATCGAGTCCTGGTTATGGCCAGTTTGAACCGAAAGTGATGAGAGAATTCTAGCCGGATATGACCGATTTAAATGCTGGCTACGATGATTTCTAATTTAAGCATGATGTTAGCAATTCATTGAGAGGGTAAGTCGATTCAGTCAACCTAAATACCAGTTAAGCACTGATGTCAAAATAATCAACGTTGCCCTTCTTTTAAAATGCTGGCCTTGTGCCAATTTTAGAAGGAATTATTAGCACAGCACTCAAAACATCAACCAAGGGCATACATTACAATATTATACACTTCTATCTGTGACTTGCTTTTATTCTATCTTATTTTATTTCTTCTCCGATTCATACTAATACAAAGCATTACTCGTCTACAATTTCTAAATTGTTCTAATTTTCGAGAGAAACTATTTTATTCCGAAGCCATTATTTAAACTGTTTTTATTTCCTTTTCAACGCCTTCAAGGATCATTCCTTGACTTTTATTTAATATATTTTATATTTCTTTGTCAATTCCTATTAGAAGTGTAACACTCTAAGAAATTTAACATCTTCACATAAATTTAGTCAATCTAACATTTCTTAGAATTTTCTCGCATTTTTGTTTAAATGACCTTCTATGTGTATATATAGGAATATATATATATATATATATATATATATATATATATATATATATAGAGAGAGAGAGAGAGAGAGAGAGAGAGAGAGGGGGGAGAGAGAGAGAAAAAGAAAGAGAGTGAGATATGAATAATGAAAGAAAGAATTATAATGAAAGAAGAGACTATATATATATACATACATACATATACACACACACACACAGACATCACACATATATACAACACATACACAAACACACACAGATATCAACCCAATGAGGACCATACTATCAACCATTCAATATAGTTCTCGAGCTTTTCATAAATAGGTTTGTAAATCCTGCTGCTTTCACACATACACACACACTCACGCATACACATACACACACACAGACATACACATACACACACACACACATACACACACACACACACACATACACAATGACATACTAATGCTGACAGATGCACATATATAACCGAGCTTTTCATAAATAGGTTTGTAAATCCTGCTGCTTTCACACATTCACACACACTCACGCATACACATACACACACATACACATACACACACATACACAATCACAAGTACATACTAATGCTGACAGATGCACATAAAAACCAACACATGCACACATAAATTAAACCTTACTCATAAACATACATACAAGTACTTATGTTTATGGTTTTGTATGCAACTACATATTCATAAAACCCTTTCTCCTCATTTATATGCATACATTCTGTCTTAGCTGGGAAATTTAGATAGTTGAAAATCTTCGATTAAGTGAGATTATTCAAGGAAAATATAGCATGTGAGTGGCTATTGTATTATATGTGAAAGCGTGTGGTTTAATGGTTGAAAAGTTGGTTTCACAAACGTGAGATTGTGAATTCGATTCCTGGACCATGTGATGCATTGTGTTCTTGAGTATGACACTTTATTTCGCGTTGCACCAGATGACTCAGCTTGCGAAAATCAGTTGTGCTGTCACTGCACTGGGGCCAAGCTATATCCACCTTTGCCTTTTCCTTGAACCACATGGCTATCATGGAGATGGGGGGGGCTGGTATGTATGCGTGACTGCTGGCCTTCCACAAACAGCCTTGGGTGGAATTGTTCCTCGATGGGGAACTTTCTAGCTGCAAAGCCCATATTCATTCTTGACCGAAGTTGATCATCGCCCTTATTGTAATATGTATGAATATTGTAGTGAGTGGATATTGTAATATGTGTGTGTCTACCCACCATATCGTCCATGTTTTTCATAAGAATCATATTTCTCTCGTAACTATAGAAAAAAAGCTCGATTGCATTTTCTGTCTGTCTGTCTTTCTATATGTATGTGTGTATGTATGTATATATATATATATGCATATATATACAAAGGAGCTCTTAAGAGACAATGGCCATCCAAAATCACCGGGAGAGATGACCCCTTAGCCTTTGTCAAGGCAGAATTCTAGGAGAAGGAAAACTCTGATATAACACCTGCAACCCTGATGGTATCCAATGATGTTGACTTATTCTTCTTTTTGGTAAATATCATCTTGGTTAAGAGAGTGGGACTGGCTTTGTGCAGTGCCTTTGCTCACTATAAAAGCTTCACGGCACAGGCATTGCTTTATATCTGGAGATCTCTCTACACTTGTCGTCACATGGTACCATGGGCCCAGCACTATGTGTCAATAATTGTCACAGGTGTAGTGTTTGTACCAGAGTTTTCAAGTCGCTGGCTGGACTAAAAGTCACACTTGTTTAGCGCATCGGTAGGGGTTCTCCTACATGGATATAAAGTAGTGGCCGTACTCGAAAACGAGTTGGCAGCCACCATATATATATATATGTATGTATATATATGTATGAATGTATGTATGAGTGTATGTATGTGTGTATGTATGTATATTCTTCTGGTTTTATAATTTCACAAATTTTTACCAATAGAGAGAGAGTCGGTTTCTAACATAGACACAAGACTCTCATTGGAATTTACACAACATTTAACTAGGTAGATAGGCATTCATGCATGTGTGTGCTGGTATGGATGTTATTGTATGTATGGATGTGTATGTTTTGAGTTATATGCTTGCATGTGCATATGCTTTGTATCTGTACAAGTGTATATGAAGTTATTAGATGCAAAATTTTTGGAATGTTTTACATATTTTTACTGTTCCATTAATGGATTGTACTTGTAATTTTTACTTGTAATAACTAGTCGTGTTCTTTCTGTTTTGGTGAAGCCCAGCTTCTCAAGATTTGTACTGAGGCAGTTACTAACATATCCCAGTGCCCCAATAATCACAGGTATAAATCTGAAGGTATAGTCAGGGTGGAATATCTGCAGATTTCTCATTCGTTCGGCATAGATATTCTCCTTTTCGCTCATCTTTGATATCAGATTAGCATCTGCTGGGCAACTAACCTCCACTGCTGTGCATGCCTTCTTTTCCCTGTCCCATATCATTATATCTGGTCTGTTATGCCTGCACTTTATTGGGATTTTTATTGGAACATTCCACCAGCATTCTTTCATATTATGTATATGTGTCTTCCACATTGCTGTAACTTTTAATATGTTTATTATCGGGGCTATCTTTTCTACGGATTGCATTGTAAAGTGTTTTAGCCACTACATCATGCCTCATCGGCAGATAGTACCGCGATGACATCTTTGGAAAACTTCTTATGACATGGGTGACATCTTCCATGTTAATTCTGCAGGGTGTGCACTAGTTGTCATATGTAGGTGTTTGCCTGCATCTCTATCTCTTTTGTGAATCAGGTATTTCGTGTTGATTTACTGTTCTTGGATTGCAAACGCATATCCTTCAAAGTGGGAGCCAATATAGCGGTTGTTGGTCCAAGATAGATTACTTTGTTTATCTATATTACTCTTATTCTGGAGCTTCCTGGCAACATATCCATGCATGATTTTTTGCTGATAAGCATACAGTATTTCATCCGTGGATTCACTACGGTACTGCTGGGCAACTTCCCTGAGTGTAAATTTTTGATTATCATGCAGGGAATATCTTTCAAGGAGTTCCTTCCCAACTCTCATGATCTTATCTGTCTCATGCAGATAGACTTGCTCGATAGATGGGCTCGTAAATTTCGAGGTTCGTAATTGTCGTCGGGGGATATGATGCGACATTCAAATGCTGTCCTGTCTGGACTGATGTTAGGCCTCTGTCTCCCTGTTTACGTTTCAAGTAGAGACAGTCTATATCACTGTTGATGTGGAAGTTTCCAATGTAGTTTAGTATTTTTCGAGTCCTAACATCAAATGTTCGGATTTCGTCTATTGTCCAATCGAGTATTCCAGACGTTGGTGTTAGGAAAGGCACAGCAAACACATTGTGAGCCACTGTTTTATTATGTACAGAGAGTTCCGATAACCATATTTTTCTTAATCGGGTATAATGTTCCCTGGTTACGCGTTCCTTATTACAAATACCATTATAGGATATGTTCTCATCTATCTGTAGCAGTCCTCATCAGATATCGGTTATTTTTAGTCATATATGAACATTTATCTTGGCCAAACTCCATTCCTATATCCTTTGAGAATGTTGTAACAAGGTCAAGATTTTTCTTCATCCAATCTATGTTCTTGGCATAGAGTTTCAGATCATCCACAAAGAAATTATGTATGTTTGTATGTAGGTAGGTAGGTATGTATGGTCACTCCTGAGTGATAATGGTAACACGTATAACTTGTCACATGATCTGATGGTCTGTGACTAAACCAGCAACTCCGCCATGTTTGCTTGGTGAGGAGAGTGTTTTGGGACACCTTGCTGGATGAAAAACAAAACCAGACAAAGGGCGGAGGAACCTATGTGAGTCAACGGCCATCTAATAGTGTGTAAATGTGTATATATTATTGGGGTGTGTAAATATGTATATGTTAATTTACGACTGTGCAGAACTGTAATAGATTTCATTGGTTTGCACTGGATGGACTTTCGTGGCGCCTCCGTGTAACTCAGTGTATGTCCAACATGCCACTCACCGAACTGATGACGTACAATATATGCTCATTCAAGATAAGCCCCTAGCCTCTTTCAGTTCAAAGACTGACCTGCATGGTGAAAAGCCACATTCTACACGAGAGGCCTCTGATATGGCTATCATAGAATAGTCTTGCAAAACAGGTTGGATCCAGAGGAGTAAGCCTCGATAAAAATCCTGTTTGTCTCACATTAAGATCATGTGGTGATCATCGGTTTAATTAGATGACATCAACGTTGTGAACACCAGTAGCTTCGCAGATGGTCGATTATTAATTCGACAATAGGTTGGCACATCTGCTCCAGTTAGCGGGGAAATCTACGAGTATGCAAGTGTGGTGAGCCGCATATATTCTAGCCATTAGAAAAATTAAATGAATGCTTCACCTTCGAAAGAGAGATGCCTCATGTATGTGTGTATATTTGTATGTGTTCATATATATATATGTGTTACATCGTAACTCCTGATATAGTGATCAGGGGCTCTAGTGACAAACGGCATGTGATGGGCATGTGTTGGGGTCAGGCTGACCCCAACCGATTTCTTCATGTAGAGAGTGTAATAGAGAGGAAGTGAGGGAAGAGATATAGAAGAGGATTCCATCCCATTACAGGATTGGAACTTTTTTTAACTACCTCAATTGGATGAAAGGAAAAATTGATCTCGACCGATTTTGAACTTAGAGCACAGAATGGGAACGATTACAGCAAAGCATTCTTTATAAATGCATTTTGTATATTTTCCAAAAGAAAAAACAATTCAATAAATACTTATTATCGGAGTTTCAACCCTTTCATGTCGTTTTTTAATATTAAAAGCGCCCCTAGTGGGACTTTGTGTCTACAAATTGCCTAGATAATAACAGTTAAACGAAGTATTTCAACTTATAATAATATATATATATATGTGACCCTGCCGTATTTGGATTTAGTATGCTAGACGTTCTCCACACACCCACACGCAAACACACACTCAGATACACAAAAATACGCTCGCACATTTTCATACACATGTACGCATATGTGCGTGTGTGGATATGTGCGTTCATTTTAGTGACTATATGAGAAAACCCACTTGTGAAGATGTATATGAATACACAGAAACTCGATGATTTATTTTTATAGACGCAAATTTTTCATATATGTGTCTGAACGCATTCCCTGTGTTAAT
>OZ024742.1:125706576-125724076 GCA_964016885.1 Eledone cirrhosa
GACCTCGAAAGGATGAAAGGGAAAGTTGACGACTTTCGCAAAAGTCTTAGATAAAAAAAAGACGTATTGGGAACAGATGGAACGTCTTTGATCATAGATCTGCCCAGAGCTGAAAATAAGCTAAACATCAACACCAAACTAAGGAGGAGAACCCAACGCAATGAGCGAACGTCTATGTGGAAGTTTATCTAAACATGGAAATCTCTATGGGACCAAATGTGGTTTTAGATACACTTTTGGCGAGATGCACAATGTATGAAATAAATGCTTGAATGATCACAACTGCAATTCATTGAATTGTAGGTCTGTTCGGCCTTGGACTATTAGAAAGCTAAACAACGCCATAACAACAACGTAAAAATGACGAATAACTTTATTGCTACAGTAACGGATATCCATCTGAAAAGCTTTTCACGTCCTTACATCGGCACTGTCTAGTCTCCATAGACAAGTAACCTGAACTTGAAATCAACCATTACCTATTCTGAACATTCTTAACTAGGTGATAAAAATTTGCCGTAAAAAGTGTCACCCCTTTTTTTGTCAGCAAAGTTTTGAAAATGATCGGATTTTCGAGCTAATATGCCCTAAATTCTTAACATGACGGAGAAGTCATTTCCTTGTTAGGTTCAAACTTCTCTAAATGCTACATATTGCATTTTGTTTGTTGAACCAATGAAAGAGACTCTATACATTTACCTGGCCTGATATAATTAGCAAACAAATATTATTCAGAGTTCATAAATTAGTCCTGAATATACCATGTCAGAATAAGAAGCAGGATAGTCACTGCTTGCATATCGGAAGAACAGTGAAAATGTGACCCAGTAACGATCAATGAAAGAAACAATCCAACACTAGAATTCAAAGTAATGACATGCACTAATGCTTCAATGGCTCTAAAAACCTACATTCCATGGTTACATAGATACAATTAAGCAACATCATGTACTAAAGCTTTTACACAAATCAAAAACCATTCACAAACAAACACATAGCAACAGTAATATGTATATAAACAATAAGTACCGATACTATTTCACTTCTCAATTCTACTGCTGTGCGTACAATACACCAGTATACAAGTTAATAGCATAAACATTACATACAAAACGATTCCACAGAACAAAAATTAAATGATTAAAAATCACTTTTCTATATTTAAAAGCATTATCACCAGATATGACATTTGTGTTACAGAAGCTGAGTCAAAATGATTTCAAGGAAAACAAACTAATTATCTCAGCCCTAACTACATCCCTGTACGATATGTCAAAAAATGCCATGAAGCTAGAATACAAACTACACATAAAAATAGAGTATGGAAGTGTACATTTAAAGTCAAAACCAATAATGCGTTGCACATTAATTGCACAATAATACGTTGCACATTATGTCACAATTCTTCAAAACATGCATATAAAATATCGCTTTAACGCTACTCCAAGTGCCATCAAGGAGGAATCTTATATGCACACAACTTATCCTAGTACAAATCAATACTCATAACATATTACCAACATATCTGGATGCCTCCTCTTACATGCTAAATAACACATCAACTCTAGCACATGCCTCCCCAACCCCAAATTAATAACAAGGACAATTTCCATTTAACACTAGTCATCTAACCACCATAACTACGGGGCAGTCATTACTCAATTTCTTCTCAACACAGCAACATAACATTCGCTCAACACTGGATAAAACAAAAGTGTGCTGAACAATCAATTGTGTTAAAAACAAAGTCAGAACCGATCAAGGTTAGAAAAATTCAATATTGCAACAATCATTAAAATTCAATCTGTAATACAATATATTCAACAGCCTAATCCTACACCTAGTCCCCTAACGTAAACTGCAATGTAGCATTAAATCACAAGTGATATATACAAGAATAACGAGAGACAACCTAAAATGCAATTTATCATCGCCACTCACAGCAGTTATAAAATCCAACATCACGATCCAAGTGAATATCTGATTGATGGCTCTACGTTATAGAGCTAGTATCTAAACTGATGGCTCTACGTTATAGAGCTAGTATCCAAATTCACTTCACGCCCACACATAAACAAGGAATGTCGCATAGAATAATATTGGCCATGATACTCAAAGCCGTATTACAGATATAATAAGTATCATTGAGCTGTGTTTGATTTTAAGCTTGCTGGATCAAATCCAACTTCGGGCTAAGCATCAAACCTAAGCATCAAACAACTAATGAAGGAAATTGTTTCTTATTTAGGTACAAGGACAACAATTTTTGTGAGACAGGAAAGTCGACCCCAGTGCATTATTGGTGCTTCATGTTTATCAACTCCGAAAGGATGAAAGGTAAAGCTAGCCTCAGCATGATTTTAACTCAGAACGTAAAAAAGTAGTGCTCCCGAAACTCTACCGATACTACCAATTCACCGCCCTGAGAACTACAGAAGGAAATAACAAATAAATGTAACAAAAGAAAGAGAAACTATAAAAGGTTCTTGCCAATGTAAACCACAAAACAAACAGTAAAACATTACATGAAATAATTAGAAATACGAACAACAAAAACTACGCCACACTATATGAAGATAATTTTAAATAAAATACACACACTCCAAAAGTATGAAAACTCCCTTATTAGATCATTCTCAAACATATCCTCCTCTCCGTCAAAAAGAAAAAAATAGAAAACCAGAAATGTATTAGAGGAATACATAAAGTTAATTGTGTACATTCGATCTAACCCATGAATTAGTACATTCTTTCCATCAGATTCTAGAAAATCTATGCTAAAAGCCTACACCTCAAAGCCCTGTGGTTTGCGAAACTACAAACATACAACTTAGCACATAAGGATTGAAAGTATCAAAATGCAATATTACAATTGCAAACACTGTTCTGGGATGTACACCACAAATAATGAGTTTATAGCAATAACGACCGTACCACTTTGAATGTAGCCATTTAACCCACCTCATCTGAGGCCACAGATATTGAAGTATATATAGTGTATGATTAGACAACAACTTTTTACTTCATAGGATTATAAAAAGCACGTCGAAGTGTTCGGCATGGTCCGCATTTAGTTAGAGTTTCGATATATGTAGAACAATATATCTGTGTTAAAACGTCGGATAGAATGCTTTGTGGGGTTCATTCTGGCTGTCTGCTCTCTGAGTTAAAATACTGCCGAGGTCAACTTTGCCTGTCATCTTTTCGAGGTGGATAATAAAATACCAGTCTAGTACTGAGGTTGATTATTCTATTATATCTCTTTCTCACTTCCTTTCTCTCCTCTGGAAGAAATCTGCTGTAGTCAGGCATGTAGACAGATGAGCTCTCTCAGGCTTAAAATGCCGAAGAAACGCTGAATGCCATTACTGCACCCCTCCGACTCCATCAGGAGTTACGAGACCATATCATATATGTGTGTTACCTAGCTGTTCGGCCGACTTCCAGCGTGTCATAAGTCTGTTCAACAACAAACTTTTATTCGAAAAATGTAGTTCGCCACAATAGCCAATCAAAGAACCTCACTGAATATGAAACTGTGAAGATCAATACATGATCAGTGTTTATGTGATCAATATTCGATTATTTATGTCTTGCCTGGTTCTATACTGACAAATATCTCCCAGTTATTGATCACTTTATCAACGTTATATTAATTATAACTTTATGCTATCAACCACACATCTCTAAATCATTTTTTCTATACACCATTAAGCTCTTCAATTACACCAAGCTATAAACAGGCTAACGAGGTAGCCGTTATGATGTCGCTCGATCAGCTAAACATTGTAGTTTAATCCCTCAAACGAAATGGACACATTGAATAATTTAATATGCAATAAAGATGAGCTGTAAGAACAATTAGATAAAATAATCCGAGGTACTTGTCTATGGAAAACATTTCATTTCACTTTGCCCCAGTATACTCAGCTGATAACGTGTACCAGCAATAGCTGGGGCTTTGACCTTGTGGTGGACTGGCGTCCTGTCTAGGGGGGAGCCTTGTACTCTCAATCGCTTCATGCTACGGAAACCGAGATAAGCACCGCCTGTGAACCTCCGGACTCGAGGCAGACTTTCTACTTTTACTTGTCTATGATAGTTACTTCGGACTTAATTAATAGGTGATTCAAGATGATTTTTACTACAGTCATGGATTGACCTAAGAATTGAAAATGAAATTCAGGAGTCCTTCAGTAAAACTACAAATATTTTCACATTGAATCTCCCTGATAGGTACCTTAGTAGTATCTATGAAAAGCTCAGCCACTTACACGTTAATTTAAAGAATAGTCTCACTTCATCAAATATCGTAGTGCCCACTTTTAATGTGTTTTAATGTAGAAGGCGCCACTGGGGATGTTTTCTTTTAAGTTAACACGACACTCAATGGTCCTTCAGTAAAACTATATTTTCTTTTGTCATTCTAAAATGTGGCACTGACGGTTAATCAATGTTTCGCTAATGATGTCCTGTAAAATCGAAACCTATATGTAGTTATCACCATACTTGCAGAAATTACATTCCACCACGACTGTTTATTATGTTTAACTCATTTAAATTCCTACCTGTCTCACCTGCATTTTCTAACTGGAATCAATCATTCATATGATAATTTTCTACTCCTACCTTCAGGTACAATTGTAAATAATTAACATTTGTCGGGTCACTGTATTTGTTACACTCCACTTCACTATATACTACTCTATTTACCAAAGAATTCTGTTGTGTTCAGACTTGGTGAGGGTTGGGCTCCGCTATGTTTAAAACGCCCAACACACACCGTCAATCAAGACGGCTTCCCTATGACTTCAAAAGGAAATAAGTTCCCTTTCTTTTCCATACTAATTTTGGTATTCCTGGGTATTTTAAAACCTGGCGGAGATCATCTCCTCTCCAGGTCTGAATACAGCAGATTTCGTCCAGAGAAGGAGAAAGAGGGAGAGAGGGAGAGAGAGAGAGAGAGAGAGAGAGAGAGAGAGAGAGAGAGAGAGAGAGAGAGAGAGAGAGTGAGAAAGATATAGAAGAACAAACAATCCCAGTTCTAGACTGGTATACTTTTAACGATCTCAAAAATATCAAAGGCAAAGCTGGCCTCAGCGATATTTGAAGACAGTGCGCAGAGAGCTGGACCGAATACTGCATATCATTTTATCCGACATTCTAACGACCCTGCCCATTCGCCGCATTTACATACTACATACATTACCAGTGTTTCCCACACTTATTTTGTGGCACAACCCTTATACGAATTTCTAAAAATCACAGAATGTTTACCAATATTGTACAGACTATTTCTACCACCTTTATTTTAATAAACGATTAAATGAAACAAAAATTGTTTTAGAGAGAGAATTTATCAATATATCTAAAAAAAAACTAAAAAAAACATAATTTTATAAAAATTTTATAAAAGACTCCTTATCGCCGGCTACCCCAGTATGTTCTTATATGTGCATGTGTGTGTGTTTGCGTGTGTATGCGTGCATGTGTTTGTATATGTGTGTATGTGCATGTGTGTGTGGTTATGTGTGCATGTATTGTTTGTGTGTGTGTGTGTGTATGTGTGTGTGTAGTATGAAACACTGGAATTTTCTCAGAACCCAGTTTGAATAACACTGAGCCTTATGCTATATACTATATACTCTATACTATTCCACCTTAAGTAGAAGGCACGCACTACTCCCGCCTTTGTAATGCAGCTAATAACCACTACAATGTCTGCTAGTCATGTTTGCCTTGCTCTATTGCTTTTCTATAAAACAATAGTGGTTTGGACGTCCGTATACCGTTCTCTTTTAAATAAATGTTAAAATGCTTTTCTCACTAATTTTGACAAGTGACAAACGAGTAGACATCAACGTCCATAAAACCCAGCAGCCAATTAACGAATGTCATCAAGTTGGAACAAGTTTTATTTCAATGTTTTACTATTTCATTTTCTTTCATTTTTTTCCAATTGTATTTATTTCTTTATTTGTTTGTTTTTCTGTTGGGTTTTTATTGTTTTTCGTGTTTTACCTTTAGCGTTTGAGTGTGTGTGTGTTTGTGTAGATACATCGTGATTGTGTGTGTGTGCGTTTATGTATGGTATTTGTGTTTGTCTTTGTGTATGTTGTTTAATATGCTTGTGTGTTCGTTGTATGTGTTTATAAATGTCCCTTTTTCTGTATATGTGTGTGAGTGTGGTGTGTGTACGGTCTGTGTGCGTGAGGGTTGGTATTATCAAGTGTGTACATGAGTTCATACATGTGTATGTGTATATATGTACGTACGCTTTTTGGGGGGTCTTTATGTCTTTTGTACGTGCTGTGTGCATATTTATCTGTGTGGGGGTGCGTACGCGTATATATGTGTGTTTGTGTTTGTGTATGTGTTGTGTGTTGTGTGTTCTGTGCGTGTGCGTTTTTGTAGCATCCATTAGCGAATTCTATCGAAACCATTCTCTTGTCGCAACTCTGCTGATTGGTCTTAATCGATCTGCTTCTGGAAAACAAATTTTCAGTATCAGAATAGATGTGTCTTTCTGTAACACAACTACATACATACATTAATAGAAGGGCTGGCTGGCTGGTTTGTTGGCTGGTTTGTTGGTCTTGACAAATCTATATATAGATCGACAGATAGATAGAGAGGTAGATAGCCAGAGAGAGACATACAGGCAGACACAGAGAGAGAGGGCGGGAGACAGATAGATAGATAGATAGATAGATAGATAGATAGATAGATAGATAGATAGATAGATAGATAGATAGATAGATAGATAGATAGATAGATATGTGTCTTTTATTTGCCACCAGGGCATCAAAAGTGGGACAAGTACAATGGGGGGAGTTTACAAAACAAGGCGTCCTCAATAGGGAGGAGGCAATAACAATATATACAAATAAAATCAAATATAACAAAAAATAAAATTATAACAAAATCCTCAATAGAGAGGAGGTGCCTTGGGGGTTCGCACACACCCCCGAAAAAAGTGTGCAACCCTTCTCCTCAGGAGCACAGAGAGGAGGTGCTCCCTCGTTCCTTCCTCTTTTCCACCTACAGGCTTATGTAAAGAGAAGGCCCATTCATAGATAGATAGATAGATATATTTCTTTATTAGCCACAGGGGCACAAAAGAAGGGGACAAATACAAAGGGGGAAGTTTACATACAATAAAAACGTGTAAAATGTTATCACAGATGGAATTTAAAAGTTAGTCGATTTTCCCCAATAGAGGGAGACAGTTTATATGGGTAACACATACCCCCGAAAAAAAATGTGCAACCCTCATCTCCAGGAGTACGAAGAGCTTGTACTCCTTTCCTCTCCTCCTCCTTTTCCTCAACCTACAGGCTGATATAGAGAGAAGGCCCATTCACTCGGGCCATTCTCGCCACTTTCACCCACCTTTCATAAAACTTGCTGGGGTACAGCACCTCTCTCTCCATCCTGATTCTTCTTCCAAAGTGGTATTTGAAAAAAAGATAGATAGATAGATAGATAGATAGATAGATAGATAGACAGACAGACAGACAGACAGACAGACAGACAGACAGACAGACAGACAAACAAACAAACAAACAGACAGACAGACTGACAGACAGACTGATAGATAGATAGTTAGATAGATAGATTGATGGGTGGATAAATAGATCGAGAGAGGGGGGAGATGGCTGGATAGATAGACAGACAGCTAGGTAGGTAGGGTGGTAGTTAGATAGATATAGATCGACAGAGGGTGTGTGTGTGTGTGTGTGTGTGTGTGTGTGTGTGTGTGTGTGTAACAAACAGACTGATACATATGAACATAAACATATACGTGCATACATAGATAAATAGGAAGATAGATAACAGATATAGATAGATAGAGAGAGAGGGTGTGTGTGTGTGTGTGTGTGTGTGTGTGTGTGTGTGTGTGTGTGTGTGTGTGACAAACAGACAGATACATACATACTTACATAGACAAATAGATACATAGAAAGAAAGATACAGGGAGAGAGAAAGAGAGAGAGAGAATGATGCATTGATGGAAACATATATAATGACAGAGAGGGATGTTATTGGTGAGATATAACAAAAGTGATGGGTAGAGTCAAACGGATATTTCGATAAACAAAACATGTCGAGGGCGGAATACTCAATCACTATAAACAATGCCACCTAAAAGGTTGTTAAAAAATGTTTCGATGAAGAAATATCATTGTAAGCATTTATTATCGTGTCTCAGTATATCTGTAATTTTGCTCGGTTAGTATCCCATAATTAGGAATCATTAAGAGTAAAATTGAGTTCAGAGGTATTCACAACATAATCGGTATGCTTTCTGAGAAAATTGAAATGTCAATTTTGTGAAATTTGTAAAATTTGTACCATTATCTCCGTAATGTTACTGTTACATTTGATACTACTTAAGTTGTTGATATAACAGATGATGTGTATGCTGTTATTTTGACGAAGTTTACAGGCAATTCACACTAATTCCTCACAGCACAAACTTTTCTCAATTACTTGGTGTTAAGGAGCTAAAAATGTATGAATGTACCAAGACTAATCATTGCATTTAACAACATAGCAGCAATTCAGACGAGAATAGTGTTAATATTTAAAATTTGCACGCGTCTTCAGCTATATACGTCAACCAATTCTTCTATTTTTACCGACTTAGAGAGAAAGACTTTAATGCTTTCATCCTCATCTCAAGTATAGAAAGATTTCTCAAAGTAAATTTAAGAAATTTAGATTTACTTAACTAGATCCAAACATAATTATTTATTACTTTTCTCGTCGGCAACACAACATAAAGTCAATTATCTTTGCTGAATATATTTAATGCAAAGCCAGAGTTGATATATGAATGTATGTAAGTATGTATGTAAGTATTTATGTAAGTATCTATGTATGAAAGTATGTATGTATGTTTGTATCTGTGTGAATGTATTATATATTACGTAGTCAATTGTATGCAATCAAATCTGATTTCATATATATATATATAAATACGAGTTTACAATCTGGAAAAGTGTGAATATATATAGTGGGAGATAGATAGATAGATAGATAGATAGATAGATAGATAGATAGATAGATAGATAGATAGATAGATAGATAGATAGATAGATATATATATATAGAGAGAGAGAGAGAGGGAGAGAGAGAGAGAGAGAAAGAGAGAGAGAGAGATAGAGAGAGGGAGAGAGAGAGAGCGAGAGAGAGAGAGAGAGAGAGAGAGAGAGAGAGAGAGAGAGAGAGAGAGAGAGAGAGAGAGAGAGAGATAGAATCATATCCGAAGAAAGAATTGTAAGTCAGAAGGTGGCCATTAAAATATGTATTATGTAAGACAGACGTATTTCCAAAAAGTAAGACATCGCTTTGAGACGAACTATACTTATCATAAATATGAGAATGAATTATTGTATCCCTTCTCCACAATAATGAAATTTAAGCTGTATATAATAGCTTTTGGAGTAAGTGTCTTTCTATCACGTATGAACATATTTTATATAGGAATAGTTTCACTACTACTGTTGGGGAATAACGTTTCTTTCTTGTCTCCATCTGAATACAAATGTCTAGGTGTCCTGCTTATAAATTACATTAATATAATTCCGATGTGCATATATAAAAGCATGTGTGTGTAGGAAGGAGGCAGGTGTAATTGCACAGACACACACACACACACACACACACACACACACACACACACACACACACACACACACACACACACACACACACACATATATATATATATATATATATATATATATATATATATATATATATACGTACGTTATTCCAGGTTGAATCGGAGGTAACCACAGTAAGTAAGGTACTCAATACATTGCAGAGTATAAAAGTTTTAATATAGATGAGATTCTATAGGACTAGAACTGTTTCATTCTTTAGAAATCATCAGGATTCCTGATGATTTCTAAAGAATGAATCAGTTCTAGTCCTGTAGAATCTCATCTATATATATATATATATATATATATATATATATATATATATATATATATATATATATATATATATATATATATGTATGTATATATGTATATATGTATATATGTGTGTGTGTGTGCCTGTGTGTGCGTGCCTGTGTGCGCCCGCACCTGAGAGCGTGCACGTGTGCATGTGGGTGGCATGCGTCAGTGGATATTTATGTGTGTGTATGTGTGTGAGTGTACGAATGGGGAAGGAGCTAGCATGCATGATTGCACATATATATGTATGTGTCTGTATATATATGTATGTGTGTGTTACGACGACTAGTTTTCCTGCTAATTCGATCAATCGAAAATCTTGCTCTTGAAATTAACATGCAAATAGCTGAGTATCCCATAGCCATGTGTACTCTTAACATAGTTCTCAAGGAGATGCTGCGTGATATATGGTGTGACAAACCCGGCCCGTTGAATTACAGAGGCATTTCATTTTTGCCAGCTGAATGGATTGGAGTAAGCTAAAATAAAGTGTCTTGCTCAAAGAAATAACACACGCTCTCTATTCTATTCTAGTAGTCAAAACAACATGACTACACTCCTTCTCGATTCATTCCTATCCATTGCACATTGATATATTTCATCTACGCTAAGACCACTGGAGTCTTATATGTTTTTACATGTTAAGCATGATTGACCTATGTGGCTTTGGCCTTGTATAGAAGTGTATAAGGCATAGCGGTGGGCTGAAAAGCCCACAAAGATCAGGCAGTTGGTTGCTGATGAGTATGTTTTTATGGTTGCCAGATCTCTTCATTTCTTGCTCTACATGTTAGTTTGACAGCCATCATCCTACTGTAGTAGCTGGTGACAAATGAGTGTAACTGTTTTTTATCATGGTGGAGTTCAGAGTCCATGGTTCTGCTCCAGGGAGAACTATGTAGATGATTAAAGAATCGAACTTTTGTAACTTGAGCTGAAGAGAGTTTGTGTTGGACGTCCAAACCATTTGTAAATTCCATAAATTGTTCCATTGTTCCAGGCAAAGGCACACCTTTGACGAATATCGTCTAAGGATGACGTAATGCGGGCTCCTAATTATTTGAAGTCTGTTATGATTTACATATTTGCTATACCGGGTGGTGGGTGTCCGGTAAGGGTGTAATATTTATGCATGGCCTTAGGGTTTTCTTTGGGTTACTTCTAAAGCCAACATGGGAAGCAGTCTGTTGTATGAGATGGCCTGCTACAACAGCTTCTGTCGATTTGAATAAGGTAATGCCGCCTGCAAAGTCCAAATTGGGTAGAATATCTTCAGGTTTATTTCTGGATGCGTTTTCAATGCATGGTTGGAGATTGTCTGTTTTAGAACATAGTCAAGTACGACAATAAAAAGGAATGGCGCAAGTGTGTCCACAATTGTGTTGGTGGTGCGCCTTTGACTCATGTGATTGTCAAGACAGAAACGGCTGGTGCTGTTGAAGTAATTTAAAGCAATAGCATCCACAATTTTGGAAGAGATTCCATTGTGTTGTAGTATTTCACACATGATATTTCTTTTGATACAGTGAGAAGCCATGCTGAAATCTACAAAGGTGGTATTAGATAGCGTCTATTACCTTTCACGGCAAATGTATTTGCTCTAGACAAATTCGCCTCTTGCGAAATCCCGCTTGGTAAGATCAAAAGATTAATGGTTCGTAGATGCGATTCTGGAGCATTCTGTTGAATAATTTTCCAGCGATTGATATCTGTGATATTCTTCAGACGTCTTTCATATTCTTTGATGGCTTCTTTGAAATAGGTAAGATAATATTTTCTCTCCATTGCTATGGAACTTTTTTATTTATTTATTTATTTTTTTTTTTTTTTATTTGAGAACAAGTTTTGTAATTTCATGGATTGCGGAATGGAGTTATTCATCCTCATGGGCAGATTGGGCAATTTCTTGAAATTTGTTGGTTTTTTATAGATTTAGTTGCTGTAAGAAGTTCCATTGTAGTGAAGTTAGACATGTTGATATCCAAGTCCACAGCCTCTTTGGGGATGTTTAATACAACAGCAGATGTGCTTTCATTTTACAAGACAAATACTTTCCCCACTCTTGTAATTGTTCAGTTTTATCTGAAGGAGGTTCTCCATTTCTTTTATTCAATATTGATGCAGTATTAGCCAATGGTTTTCCGGAGATGTTACACGTGTTTCAGAAGATATTGCTTGACTGGTTTACTCATGCGTCTTGTTCTACATCAGTGCACATGTGTTGTACGCTGGGGGTCTTGCGTGATTTTCGTGTTGCTCTTAGATTGATTAAACTGATCACAACTACACACCTTAAGAATTCAATTTTTGAATACAGCAGATATCTTCCAGAAGACGATAAACAGAATGAGAGACTGGAAGTGAGAGACAGAGAGACAGTCTAGACTGACACTTATTGATATTGACCTCCAATGGATGCAAGTTGACTTCCGCGGGATTTGAACTCAAAACGAAGAGAGCCCGAATGAACCCCGCAAAGCATTCTATCTAACGTTCTAATGGCTCTGCCAATTCGCTGCCTATGTAAATACTTTATATACAGATATATATTTATACATAGATACATATACGTCGGATAGAATGCTTTGTGGTATTGGTTCTGGCTCTCTGCTCCTTGAAGTCAACTTTGCCTTTCTTCCTTTTGGGGTCGATAGAAAAAAAATACCAGTCTATCCCTGGGAACTATTCTTCCTCTATATTTCTTTCTCACTCCCATTCTCTCATTCTCTCTAACCTTCTCTGCAAGAAATCTGCTGTGTTCAGACTTATAGAGGGGTGGACTCCACCAGGCTTACGAAAATTCCCAAGAAGTGTCGTATGCCACTACAACACCCCTAAGAATCCCTCAGGAGTTACGGGACAATACCATACATGCTGAAAATGCATGCAGTGGAATCAGATTCTAATCCCCATAATTAAAAATGGAACTCAACCACAAAGTCATGTCTGTCCCCACTTTTTAACAACTTAAAGATGCATGCCAGATATATTATTTCAAATTTTTCAACACTAAAGTTGTTGCTATTTAAAACAATTCTCCACCAATGTCAAGTTTTCTTTTTTGTGTCTCTGTGTTCGATAAATTGTGGCAACTGCTATAAATTACTGTCAATTTAATCGAACATATTTCTTCGTTTCACAAATTGGATTTTAAAAAGAACTTATTGATTATTAGATCAAATAAGAAATTAATTTTTAAAAAGCATAAAATATTTTAAATGTGGATCATCGGTAATTATTCTATACTATTTAATATTATTATTTATATATGGGCGCGTGTGTGTAAATATAAAGAAGTTCATATGTATTCACATGTACAAATAGCTCAAATGGGCAAAAAATGCAGAAAAAAACGAATTAAAATCCTAGCGATAATTGTAAGCGATTCTGAAAGGAAAGGGGATAATGCTTTTGAAACCAACAATACATATCTTGAATAAATTTACATTCATAGGAATAGATTAGTTTAATCTTTGTTTATAGCCAACTGACTGGTATGGTTTCTGATTTAAGTACAAGGCCAACAATTTTAGGGTATGGAAAAGTCGATTAAATTGACCGCAGTGCATTACTGGTTCTTTAGTTTATCGACCCCGTAAGAATGAAAGGCAAAGCTAATCTCCGCGGGATTTGAACTCAGAACGTAAAAGGTCGTAACTTTATGCCGCAATGCTTGTTGACCGACACTCTACTGATACTGCCAATCCACCGCGTAGGAAACGGACTAATATGGACATATATTTCGGCTTATAAGAGCTCTTCTAGTACAATAAACTCAACCCTGCATGTTTAAGTCGTTACACAGAAAGATAGTTACAACTGTCAACTTGGAGGTTTATCGTTTGACGATAGATGTAAATATATCGATCTGTTTGCGGAGATATTGGGCAAGTTTGCAAATTTGAAATCTGCCTTCCACTGACCAGTTATATTTCTATGGCTAAAATCCTATTTTGTATGGCTACACCCACCACTACCCTTTATCGCCTTCTTCTTCCACACAGCCCCACCTAATGCCATCCTATATCAATTTCCCCTTCTCAATTAAATCTTCATTTTCCCACCCCAGGTCTTCCTTGTTTATACTCTGCCTGCCATTGAAACGCTATTTCTTGTATGATGACCCTGTGATAATCAAGCGAAACACCAGTGTAACAAGACTCGCTTTTAGAAATGAATATATATATATAAAGAGAGGGAGAGAGAGAGACCTTTTTTATTATATCCACAACATTTCACATTTTAAAATAGAAAGCATATATTAACCTGCTTATAGATTGAATTTTTCTCATGTTTTGACAACCAAATCCGAATCAGTTCAAGCGGAGTCTTTTCATTTATTTTCTCCTCTGTGTTTTTACTTTCTCCTGATTCCTTTTCAGTCTTTTGTCTCGTTCATTTTCCCGATACTATGAGATCAATGGTGACGAAAGCTGGATGATGAGATGTAGTAGAAGGTGTACTCCTGAAGCCTAAAGCATGCAACAAATAATAGCTAATTTACCGAGGCATCAAATATTCTTTGTCTGATCAACTTTATTTAGACCCTGTGTCTCTCATCCTATATGATAAGAGGAATAGAAATGACTTCTAAAATGCCTCAATCTAATTGGGAATCCGTGTCGACGAAATACAACCATTATGGTATTTGGAATGTTAGGACTTTACAGAGACATAAAACTTCTGGGAAATCTGAATGATGAACGGCTCCTGTCACACGGAGACTTCCAATGTTGAACATAAACGATACGATATCAAGGAAAACTAAAATACGTCTTGGGAGAAACCCGATTGAGAATAGTGCAAATTATATATTATTTTGAAAAAGAATGTCAGCTTTATACATGAGGTTGAGTCCACCATAAATACAATTTAGGTATAGAAATTCAATATTTTATATATCTCATTAAGCGAATATATTATTCATCCTCGAATTCATATCTTAAACAATCACTTTTTACTGACTTCAGTGTTTATATTCCAGCTCTTGTAGATAATAAGGAATACTAAGCCACTTTCCACCTATCTCATGCACTTGGTATAAACATATTTGAGGACTTTGAAGTTAATGATGGCAAAACAACGAATTATGTCAGAGATATGACTAGAAGATATGGGATATAAGCATGAAATGGAAATGAACTTTTACTTTTCAAACTTCGTTAGGAGCTTGAATTCATTATAAATAATAGTGTTTTCCCCGAAAACACAAATACAAAACTATGTGCATGGTTCTCTGTTTAAAGCATTAGCATCAAATTAATTTTGTCCTTATACGGAGACGAAGTATATCAACTGCGCAGCAAATTAGATTAATGTGATCTGCTTAAGCGACTCATCACAGAATGGTACTAATGTAATTAAAAATTAAAATAAATGATCACTCAAACCCTAGCATAATGTTACAGTGAAGAGATTAAACGCTAAACATTTTCAAGGTCTTAATATAAAAAATTATTATCGTACCAATATTATCAAAAATGTTTGTCATCGAACAATTTGTGTGATCTCGATTGAGGCATCCTTACGACAGCAGGTTTTGACAAAGCAGAGGATACGATTGGCTCATATCATAGATAGCAACCAACCCGATCGATTTGATGAAATGATCACGCAGTAAAAGCTATAATTGCAGAAAAGTGAAAAGCTAAATTTGACAAAGAAAACAATCCAAATTCTGAAGTCAAAACAGCGTTTATCGTGAAATCAAGTCAGCAACACAGAGAAGACTTAGAAATATACAGAATCAATGGGGGATTGATAAAGCCAGTGAAATACAAAACTACGTGAGAGCCACTCAAGAGATGTCTTTGCTTTTATAAGAAAGGTCTCTAGGAACACAAAAATGGAAACGATGCTAATTAAATCTGCTGACGGAAATCTCACTCTAATTGAAAAAAAAGCTATACTGAAGAAATGGCAAGAACACTTGTTAAATGCACTTACTCGCCCATTAAACGTATAAATGAATGTATTCACAATATTCTAGACTAAAATGTTTGTATTCACCTGGATATCTATCCTCGCTGCAACATTTTGGAGGTCTCAAACGCATGAAACAAGAAATCTCCAAGGCCAGATCAAATTCCAGCGGTACGTATTAAAGCGGTAAGTCAAATCTTCTTCTCTAGGATTCACTAACATAAGCGTTGAGAGGTCTCTCCAATTTCCAGCCCGGCTGAGTATGTGACAACCTCTCTAATGCTGATGCTACAATAAAATACACACAATACACCCTGTTAAATGATTGTGTTTGTATGACAGCCGACTCTAAAGTATAAATCATACCAAATATGTGACATCGTGAACAAGATGAAATCATTCAGACCTGGCTTGTCTCGGACAATGACAACCGTTCCAGCCCATACCAGGGTGGAAAGTGGGTTTAAAATAATAATGATGATGATGACGAAGATGATGATGATCATCATTACGTTATGAGTAGGAGGAGGGGGATTCTCTGTATATGCCAAAAGTATCTACAAATATCATATTAGATAACAATATTAAAACAGGAAAACTTGTATACTAGAAATTACTATTGAAATTATCCTTTCCCATTGCTAGTAAAATTCCTGCTAAATTCTTCTTGCTAGAATGGTTCTCATTACAGAACGAAACCTTCCTGAAAGTCAATGTTGATTTTGGCTTGATCGTAGGGGAACGATTGAATTAATTTATCTTTTCCTTAAAACAGATACTGGTAATGTACAAAAGTTTGTATAATTCTCTGTATAGAATTTTTTTCTACAAAACATTTGACCGAACAAAACTATTGAAGCTGAGATGATATACCACCAGCTGCCACGTGTTGGCATTCCTTTCTCTGCTCACTTTCTATTATTCTATTTCGTCTTTTATTTCTCGTTCTTTTTTTCTGATGAAAGACTAGTGTCCGAAGAGTAACTACACTTTTACTACAATATGAAGCGTTAGAATAATATATTTATTCATTGTATTGTGTTGTTTGCTTTATTGCTTACGTTTACTTCATTCTGTATATATATATATATATATATATATATATGTATATATATGTATATATATATATATATATATATATATATATATATATATATATATATATATATATATATATATATATATATATATATATATATATGTATATATGTATGAAAGAAACCACTGGTAAATGAAATAGTTATATTATGTTGTTTATTACATAACTATATATATATATATACAAACGAGCAACGATGGTTGCTAGACACTGTACGGCTTAATTCAGGATGTTTGTTTACAAACACACCGAGCATTATAATAAATGTTCGGTGAATCCATACATACATATATATATGTGTGCATGTATGTATATATATATATATATATACATACTACTGTACGTCTGTATACATATATGTATGTACGTGTACATACTTATATTTAAGTAACAGCCGTACTAAGAGTGGGAGATGAAATTTCGTTTCATTTTTTCCGTTTATCGTTTTCGGTGCACCCGGCCGATTAACCCACTCGATATGCAAATTAGGCTGCTCAGGCGTTAATAT
>OZ024742.1:125734076-125744076 GCA_964016885.1 Eledone cirrhosa
ACATACATATATATATATACATATATATATATATACACACATACACATATATATACATACTTACACATATACATATATATATACATATGTATATACATATATATATATATATTCATACAGGGATATACATATATACACACACACATACACATATATATATACATATACATATGTATACATACACATACATATATATAAATATATATATATATATATATATATATATATATATATATATATATATATATACATATATATATACATATATACACACATACATACACACATACATATACACACACATATATATATATAATTACATACACGGATATACATATATATACACACACATACGCATATATATACATATACATATATATATACATACACATACATATATATACATACATACATACATATACATTTATACATATATATATATATATATATATATATATATATATATATATATATATATATATATATATATATATATATATATTCAGGTTTGAGGTTCACCACTGTATAGAGCTGGTCTATTCCGTATGGTCAATCGTAATGCAATAATATAGAGAGTACTCAACGTAAAGCAGTTCAACCGTCTTTGTTTTTGTAGTTGGTGGTGCTATTACGGAGTTAAATATTATAATGAAATGACAGGAGGCTGGATTTGTGTAAATCCTTGAAAGGTTTATTATACTATGATCATTTCAATGACCGGGTTCCGTATGAATCCGGTGATATCATCAGGTATTCGAAATATAATACGTGAATGTAATAGGTAAAATCCATGGGGCTGAAAATCGAGACCCGAGGGCGACCGCTATTCTGTTCCTTCACCTCAGCCGGTCGCCCTGGAGTGACGTGGCTAAATTTTATAGTATGCTACTACCGGTCAGATGAACGAAAACAGAAAGAGATGGGAGCATAGGTTAACGTCGATCCCATGACACAAGGTAAAAGAAAGAAAGAAAGGAAGGAGAAGAAGGGGGAAGAAAGAAGGAGAGAACTGCTTTACGTTGAGTACTCTCTATATTATTGCATTACGATTGACCATACGGAATAGACCAGCTCTATACAGTGGTGAACCTCAAACCTGAATAAATAACGCTCCTGAAATGTTGAGCACTTCAAAATGTAATAATCAACAGCGGCATGGGACTGAATATATCTAACCACAATTCGAACTTTGGCTACCCGGTGCTTTCGCCTGGCCCTTTGCTACTCCCCTCACAGAATATCCGAACTTCGACGAAACTCCACGGACTGGACCATAACATGTATTGTACTGCACTGAATTAACTAAATGGCTACCCTATACTTCTGGGCATGTATAACTCACACTGAACTCCCAGACTCGAACACGCACTGTTTCCACATCTATATGCATTATCTGACTGCAACTTGAACTATATTGTATTTCTCCTGTGTCTTGAACTCTCCATTTAATAGACAACGACTCTTGTTTGTTTATTTATATCTTTACATCTTTATTTGCTGTATTAATGCTCCTCCACGTATTCTACCTCTATACATCCATGTACTTTCTACTTCCCTTATTCGGACTTTTACTCGCGTGTACCCTCAGCACACGTCACTGGAATATTTCCCCCTGGGAACATAAATACCGCAACCCGAACTATATTGTATTTCTCCTGTCTCTTGAACTCTACATTTACTAGACAACGACTATTGTTTGTCTATCTATATCTTCACATCTTTGTTTGCTGTATTAATGTCCTGATTTCTCCATCTTACTCCAACACCACTCTTGTTGGTTTATTTACATGTTTATACCTATATATTGATATGTTTATATATTTATACCTCTGCTGTACCAATGTGCTCTTCCACGTATTCCACTTCTATGTATCCATGTATTTCTACCCCTCACATTGGGACCTGTACCCATTAGCTCTTCCACGTATTCCACTTCTATGTATCCATGTATTTCTACTCCTCACATTGGGACCTGTACCCATTAGCACACGACACTAGAATGTCTCCTCCTGAGAACAAAAATTAAACATTACACGACTGTATCCCGTACTCTACATCCCACTAGGATAAATTACAGATCTACATAATACAATTAACGTTTCTTCATAAAAGACTATTTAATTAAACCCCGCAACCCAAAACCTCATAGAAGTTATTTGAATGTCTAATCTTCAATTTTCTGTTTGTTCAATTCTCAATCCTCTTACTCCTTAGTTTCATAATGTTATTCCGAATTCTTTCAACTTCATCCGATAGAGTTGAGCAAAATTCTAAAGTTCCAACTTTCTGTCGGACCGTTGGGTGGGTTTGTTCAATTCTCAATCCTCTTACTCCTTAGTTTCATAATGTTATTCTGAATTCTTTCAACTTCATCCGATAGAGTTAAGCAAAATTCTAAAGTTCCAACTTTCTGTCGGACCGTTGGGTGGGTTTTGGCGGCGGCGCGACCAGCTCCCTGGCGAACGGGCTCACCTGGAATGCTTGGAAAAATAAATTCCCCTTCTTTCAGTAAATGAAAATACTCGGCGTGGCTTAATTAGCCATGGGGCCTGGGGCGCGGCCGGTGTTTTAACCGCCAAATAGTACCTTTAAATTACAGAACAAATCGGAACTATTATATATATCAACCTGAAACTGTTGAGCTTTAAGTTTTCTAACCTCTTTAATATGGAATATTGATTATTAATTTATTAATTTTTTAACTTCATCGTATAAGTCTAAGCATTGTAACACACTGACCCCCAATATATTCACCTCTGCTAAGATGCGAGTCCCTGTGAAAATTTTGTCGCGCCACTCCTGGCCCGACTGTGGTGTGACATTAATATCGACCTTCCTTCCTCTCTCTTTCTATCTTCCTTCTTGTAGCTATCAACCATTACTCTTTTACTTCTCTAAGCTAAATTTTAAAGTTCCAACTTTCTGTCGGACTGTTGGGTGGGTTTTAATGGCGGCGCGACCAGCTCCGTGGCGAACGAGCTCACCTAGAGTGCTTGGAAAAATAAATTTCCCCTTCTTTCAGTAAATGAAAATACTCGGCGTGGCTTAATTCGCCATGGGGCCCGGGGCGCGGCCGTTGTTTTAACCGCCAAATAGTACCTTTAAATTACAGAACAAATCGGAACTATTATATATATAATTAATTGTTAAACTGTTGAACTTTAAATTTTCTAACCTCTTTAATATTGAATATTGATTATTAAATGTTTTTAACTTCATCCTAGAAGTCTAAACACTGTAAAACACTGACTCCCAATATATCCATCTCCGCTAAGATGCGGGTCCCTGTGAAAATTTTCTCGCGCCACTCCTGGCTTGACTGGTCTGACATTAATATCGACCTTTCTTCCTCTTCCTTTCTATCTTCCTTCTTGTAGCCATCAACCCTTACTTTTCTACTTCTCTCTTCCTCCCTGCAGACTTATCTTCCTTCCCCCTCTTGCTTGCCTATATCTGACCAGTAGTAGTTACCTTCCTCTTTTAGCTGACATTAACCCTGACTTCTCTCCTTCTTTCTTCCCCCTTCTTCTCCTTCCTTTCTTTCTTTCTTTTACCTTGTGTCATGGGATCGACGTTAACCTATGCTCCCATCTCTTTCTGTTTTCGTTCATCTGACCGGTAGTAGCATACTATAAAATTTAGCCACGTCACTCCAGGGCGACCGGCTGAGGTGAAGGAACAGAATAGCGGTCGCCCTCGGGTCTCGATTTTCAGCCCCATGGATTTTACCTATTACATTCACGTATTATATTTCGAATACCTGATGATATCACCGGATTCATACGGAACCCGGTCATTGAAATGATCATAGTATAATAAACCTTTCAAGGATTTACACAAATCCAGCCTCCTGTCATTTCATTATATATATACATATATATATATAAATATATACATATATACACACACACACACACACATATATATATATATATATATATACATATACATATATATACATATACATACACAAATGTATATATATACATATATATACATGTATACACACATACGCATACATACATACATACATATATACACACATATATATATACACACATACACATACACACATATATACACACATACATACATATATATATACATATATATATATACATACATACATACATAAATATATATATATATATATATATATATATACATATATTTCTTTTCAATGGCAGCGATAATGAGGAACAGAGACCGCTGGAGAGAACTCGTCCATGTATCTCGGGAATTTTCCCCGCCTTAGAATATACATATATACACATACATACATACATACATACATACATACATACATACATACATACATACATACACACATATATACACATATGTGCAAAGATATATATATATATATATGTGTATGTACGTATGTATATATATATATATACATACACATACATACATACACACACATACATACATACAAACACACACATATATATATATATATATATATACATATATATATATATATATATATATATATATATATATATATATATATATATATATATATATAAAGAATGAATAATAACAGGTAGACATCATAAAAAGGTAATTTATTCCGTGTGCTTACAAATGTTTCCACGGTTTCCACCATTTTAGTAACAGATGGGCAGAACGTAATATCTGCCTCCCAGCCACTAAATGGGAGACGGGTATTACACAATCCACCTGTACCGCCATCACAACCTATCCATGGTATACCCGCTACCCACAACAAAGAATGTAACTGCCATCTACCTGAAAGATGTCCATTGAAGAATGAATGCCTAAAGTCCAACATTGTTTACCAATGCACGGTTGAATCGAACGACCAGAAATGGTATTATATCGGATCTACCACCACCTCGTTTAAATCTCGCTGGTACCGTCATCGATTCTCAATCAAACATCCTAATCACCGTTTTGTGACCCCGCTCGCCAACAATACCTGGCAACTCCGTGAACGCAACCAACAGTTCACCTTAAAATGGGATATACTTTCCAGCGCAAGTGCATATTGGAGTGGATTGAAGTACTGCAGATTATGTAACCTTGAACTCTTTTACATATTAAAATCCCAAAACAAACTACTTAACGGTAGAATTGAACGATCATTATACTGCAACCACAAACTAAAAGCTAAATTCTCTCACTATAAAATAACTTAACATTCGAACCCGTAACTATAAAATCGCTTTCTAGCTAACCACCTTCTCTTCCCCCACACTACAAGACAATACACTGCTTATCACTATAAATGGTAACTCAGTGCAATTCGTAGATTACTACTACAAACCCAAAGTTCACTCACCACATAAACTTCGTCTGTCCCCTCTCTACCTCTCTCTCTACATCCATTACACTCTCTCTCTCTCGCCTTTGGCCTACCTCCCTCTCCACATCTATGAACCTGCCCTCTGGGGCAATAAATAATTCCGACCTTAACTATCAACGCATCTCTCCAAAAGTAACCAATATAATAAAACCCCTACCATAACATTTTGTTTAAGATATCTCCAAACCACTCTCTCCTACTTCTCCAACCCCTGCATATCTTTCTCTCTCCCCTACTTTTCTCTCTTCCTTTTCTACTCTATCTTCCCCAACAACCCCACTTAAGGGTATTTACATTGTACATTTTACCATTCTGCTCTGAGGATACAGTGGTCACAGCATTGGATATTTGAGTTCTGCAAATACTTGTAAATTTGCACATAGCATAACTAGGCTGTAGTACCACCGTGGAAACATTTGTAAGCACACGGAATAAATTACCTTTTTATGATGTCTACCTGTTATTATTCATTCTTTATATGCACTCCGGAATACAGAAGGATCAGGAACTAAGTTTCTTCAACAATTCTTCCATAACTCTTAGAGTAACCTCTCACCGTACGTCAACCATATCCAGTGTAGTGATTAACCATTACTACATCTTGGATAATCCTATTCCTAATATATATATATATATATATATATATTTATTAAAATAACAGATTAAAGTTTAAGCAAAGAATCGCTGTTTTCACCCTTAACGGGATCTTCTGAAACTAACAAAGTCAATCTGTAAACGCAGAAGTGGATATTTCAAAAAACGTTGCAACCGGAGTAAGAGAGGAAGGCGATACTTTGGTTCGTGGAAACGTTCCCTGGCAAAGAACGGGGAAAAAACGAATATAATACGTCATTAATAGGAGCGGTGAAAAACAATTACGCGCAAAGACAGAACCACGTTTATGGTATAAAAGAGGTCGTAGACTAATGTTCTCTAAGGTGGTTCATAGAGACGTTCTCTGGAAATGAACGAAAAAAAACGAAGAAAATACGTCATATGTGGAGCGTGGAGAACAATTGCACGCAAAGATAAAACCACGTAAATGCTATAGCAGAAGTCGTAGACTAAAATTCTAACTAGGAGACCGAATGAATCTCCGCTTCAGAGTTAAGAATAAAGTAAATAAATACAATACAGAGGTAATAGAAATTAAATAAATACATACACGCATACAAATACGTACATACACAAGCATACGCGAAAACTCTTACCATAGGTATACAAAACCACGCACATATAAATATGTGTGTGTGTGCGTGTATACAAATAAATAAATAATTAAATAAACGTATATAAATAAATAAATACGTATATAAAAAGAGCACACACATACCTACATGTAAATACACAAATGTTCGGAGACGTAAGTCAACCAAAACATGAAGTACACATATACACACACCCTACATACGTACGAACCTGCATACTCACACAGACGCAAAACTCCCGTATACACATAACCAAACCATATGTACCAGAATATATAAAAAATTATACGCCGTTAAGGGTGAAAGCATCGATTCTTTGCTTAAACTTTAATCTGTTATTTTAATAAATATTTGCTCTACGGTTCTTACATATTTGATATATATTTATACTTATCGAGCCCTCTTTGGATTTTAGTCTTCAAATTTATTATTATTACTATATATATATATATATATATATATATATATATATATATATATATATATATATATATATATATATATATATATATGTGCAGAGGTTATATTTAATTTGTTGGGATTCAACAAGCTTACACATTTTTATAACTAATATAAAGTACTCAACAGTTTAGTGGAGTAAATACACAATATATTAATAAATGGAAACTATATTTATAAAACCATATTTATTTTATTATACATATTTCAAGGGAACCAAGGAAAATTATCGTGCGCTTTCATCAGATAAAATTCAGATTTGTTTTCCGGGTATGTCAATATTTATTTATAAAACAAATCTGTATTTTAACCGATGAAAGCGCACTATAATTTGCCTTGGTTTCCCTTGAAATATGTATAATAAAATAAATATGGTTTTATAAATATAGTTTCCAATATTCTATCATATATCTCAACACACAACCCAAGAAATGCGGAAGCTTACAACACTATTCACAAGAACATCCCACTACTAAAACAAAACCCTAGAATGAAAAAGCCCTTGAAACACACAAAATAATCAAAAGCAAAAGACAACCGAAATCACTGAAAACATTACTCACCAATGCCAAATTACCTACCACTAACCCACAACCAACTGTCAAAAATTGTGGTCGCTCTAATTGTGGAACCTGCACTCACCTCATTGAAGGCAACACGTATGCATTTAAATCAGGACAAAATTTTGCTGTAAAAAATCACTTCACTTGCTCATCAAAAAATCTACTTTATGCCATTAAATGTAAAGGATGCAATGAAGATTATATAGGACAAACTAAACTCACACTCAGAAACAGAATGACAGTTCATCGCCAACAATTACGAGATCCAACCACGAGACAGATACCACTAAGCGCACATCTAGACATATGCGCAAGTAAAAAGACACCCAAATTCCATCTTCCCATTTTAGCTTTGCGCTAACAATACAACAGAACAAATATGAATAAATAAGGAAAATATATTTATTCAAAAATATAGACCAGCATTAATTATGGTTTAATATACATTATGTCAACACCATAACATGCTAACCATCCAAACAGACACATACACACATACATAACACCTGCTACTTTAGAAAATAAAAACCCGAACTAAATAAACCTTATCATACGTTTGCGCTGAGAATATAACAGAACAAGTACGAATAAGTAAGGAAAATATGTTCATTCAAAAATATTCCTACTAAAGGAATCATTTTCCTACACAGACACACACACACACACACACACACAATATATATATATATATTCTCTTCATCTTAACATGTTAACCATACTCCCACACACATAACACCAATAAACACACATAACAACCCCCACCCCAAACACACAACTCCCTCCCCCATTTCTACTAATAGAATCACTTTCCTACACACATATATACACACACACAAAATATATATTTTCTCTCCATTTTAACATACCCCCAACACACAGACATACATAACACCCATATACACACACACACAACTCCCTCCCCCATTTCTACTAATAGAATCATCTTCCAATACACACACACACAAGCAAACAAATAAACATACACATCTTTACTTTCTTTACTTCAATAGAAAATCTGAATTCTGACACCCCAGCGAACTAACCATATTCACTGAACCAGAACAATTCTCCCATCCAATTTCTCTTGACCATTATCTTTTGCTTGTCATAAAATTCTCTAAAAAGGCTACGGAATAGGTTTCCAAATAAGGGCGCGAAAATTTAATGAAACTTGTTCACGTGACAGCCATAATTTCATTTATAACCAATCAAATTACGTTTATTAAAAAAAAAGCCTTCGTGAGCCCCTTTTTTTAAGTAAAAAGAAATTCAAACACTCATATATGAAAAAACAACCTGTGTGTCTCCCCCTCCCCCCTTGTTTGATGAACTTTGTAACGCGAACTGGCGCGAAATTTATTATAATTATTGACCAACCAATCAAATTACTTCTCTAAAAACCTGGCATTTCGAGCCACTTTTTTCCATATAAAACAAGTAACATTCAGAGACCAACCAGATGTGAGAAAAACCACAGACCCTCTACTTTTGAAAAGCAAAAGAAGTGCGAAACCGGTAAAGGAACCAAATAAATATAGAGTTTTTTTTTTAAATAAGACTCCAGTTGCATTTTCGATTTCATCTTTTTTTCTTTGTACTTTCACTCGTGTAGGACACCTCGGTTATTTTTCATTTTGTAAAAAAAGCCTCACTTTCTAATATATATATATATATATATATATATATATATATATATATATATATATATATATATATATATATATATATATATATATATATATATATATATATGTCAACATGCATTTATCTGAGTTTGATTACTTATACATTGACCCACTTGAAAATATTTACTATTTTATATTTTATGATACATCAGACGCTATATTATACTATATACAATGTACCATACTGTACTGTATATATATTACATTATATTATATTATTATATTATTATATTTTATTATCTTATTATAATTTTCATCTTTTAATATACTATCCTTCCTAGTTATGATCATTACTTTACCTATATATATTTATCCTAGTTATCTCTGTATATTTTATATTTACTTATTTATATTCACCTAAGAATTCCATACAACACAACTCAACTCTTAATTTTTACATTTAAACCTCACTCCACCATCTACATTCCACTATCAATATAACAATCCCTTTTCTTCATAAGTTCTTTATAGTAATTCTATTTTTAACACCATTCAACCATTCCTTTCAATGGGTCATAGCCTCAACTAAAGTGAGTTATATTTCATCTTAACATCATATGGCAAAAAACAATTTGATTGGTTCGTTTTTCAGCTACCTCTAAATAAGGTCATAGAATTCAATTTACTATTGATTTTGAATAAATTTTCATAACTTTCGACAACGGTTGATGATATACATGTAGGTAAATATATTCCTTATTTGATATTTTGTAACTAACCCTACATAGATCGATAACGAAATATGCGTACGAT
>OZ024742.1:125746576-125759076 GCA_964016885.1 Eledone cirrhosa
TGGACACAGGGAACTTATACAAAAATAATTCAGTGGATGGAAAAAAGCAACCGAGGACTAAATTCCAGGACATTGAAAAAATCACTGCCTACTTGGTCGGTGGCAAATTCAAAAGAATCCGTCACGTGACATGGAGGTTAATCAGTGAGGAGTGGGGTGTTAATAAGACAGTAGCCTGACTATTACTATGAACTATAGTAGTAGTTTTGGCAAATTCTTGCTCAACAAAATAATTTGGAGATAATTATAAAGAATTAGTATATCTACCAACATATATATACAGATGCATACCTATGCTAGCAAATATATAGGTTTTGTCTTAGTAACTTTGTGGTTCAATGCAAGGGGATGCAGAACAATTATATGAAAGACGTAAAATAAGAAAATTATAAAAATTAACTTACTTACTAAAATTTCACTCCAACTAATTATTTACTGAAAGGAAATAAACATGGTTTCCGAATGGAACATGGAGAATACCTTTCGTCATCAGGAAGTCAATTCTCAGCTAAGTTTCCAGGCGATGCGTGGACACAGGGAACTTATACAAAAATAATTCAGTGGATGGAAAAAAGCAAGCGAGGACTAAATTCCAGGACATTGAAATTCATGTTTATTCCCTTTCAGAAACTAATTAGTTGGAGTGAAATTTTAGTAAGTAAGTTAATTTTTATAATTTTCTTATTTTACGTCTTTCATATAATTATTGTTCTGCATCCCCTTGTATTGAATCACAAAGTTACTAAGACAAAACCTATATATTTGCTAGCATAGGTATGCATCTGTATATATATGTTGGTAGATATACTAATTCTATATATATATATATATATATATATATATATATAGAGAGAGAGAGAGAGAGAGAGAGAGAGAGAGAGAGAGAGAGAGAGAGAGTGAGAGAGTGAGAGAGAGAGAGGAAGCGATAAGGATTGATATTGATATGAATGGATTCATGTATGCGTGCATGTATTAATGCATAAACTGTTAATATAATTCAATAATTATTTCTACTTTTGGCACAATGCCAGTAAATATCCCAGTACATTACTGGTACTTTATTTTATCGACCTCGTAAGGATGAAAGGCAAAGTTAACCTTGGCGGGATTTGAAATGATAACGTAAAGGGACGTAACTCTGCTGTAAAGCATGGCGTCCGATCCTATACCGATACTGCCAATTCACCACCATTTTGAAGCAGAGTTACGTCCCTTTATGATCTAAGTTCAAATCCCGCCGAAGTTAACTTTGCCTTTCATCCTTACGGGGTCGATAAAATAAAGTACCAGTAATGTACTGGTTAATTGCTGGACTTGTGCCTAAAATAGAAACAATTATATATATTTCAATAATGCCAACTTTTTCGATGATATACGATACATGGTTTAATCAGTCGTTGTTTTTTTTTTTAACATAAATGTCAAATAGTTTCACAAAATATCAGCAGGAATGAGGCAATTGCACGTTTCATGAAACATTATGTGATAATTGCGAAGAACTTTTCTTTTTTTGATGACGGGAACATTTCCGACAGATATTGCAATTATTAAAAAAAAAACCAGAAAACAAGGCAAGTAGACACACACACACACACACACACAAACACACACACACACACACACACACACACACACACACACACACACACGCACGCACACAGACACACGCGCACACACACACACACACACACTCACACAAACATAGAAACATATGACCAGAGAAAAAGAGAGAGAGAGGAACAGAGAGAAAAAGAACATGTGAGAGAGCAATATTCAGTTTTAGTCTACGTAGTAATTTATCGCTTAAGTTGTAATTACTACATACATAAACATTGATGTAAATCGTTTAGCGTGGAAGGTGTCTTTGCAGTCGTTCAATCCATAAAACATATAATTTGAATTGTCCTCGAATCAAAAGCTAATATATTTTTAAAAGACAGTGTAGCATTAGAATATGTAGTCTTAGATACAGAAAAATTGTGGAATGATAATAGTCGGATTCCATTTGATCTTGTCTTCTGGATCAGAACTGGGCTGGGGTTAAACAACAACGAATGGGTCGTATTTCATTAATCATGTCTGCTGGATTAGTGCTGAGCTGGAATTAAACATCAACAATGAATGAATCTCATTTGCTCATGTCTGCTGATTCAATACTGAGCTGGGATTAAACGGCAATAACGAATGGATCCTATTTTACCATGTCTGTTGAATCAATATTGAGCTGGGGTTAAATAACAACAACGAATAAATCCTATTTGATCAAACATGTCTGCGGGATCAGTGCTGAGCTGTGGTTAAACATCAACAATGAATGAATTCTATTTGATCAACAATGTCTGCTGACTCGGTGCTGAGCTGGGGTTAAACAACAACGAATGCAATTGATGAATACATTTATATTTTTCCTATATTTTAAGGAGCTCTAACAATTAGTAATATCCAATATTTATGTGTAACGAATAAGAGCGATTTCCTTATAAAGCCAATTACAAAGTCTCTTTTTGTACGTTATTCATTTAAACTAAGTATGTTTTCAAATGCAGGTAGGTTCTATAGAAGTGGTTGATATCTTCCGGTACCTAGGTGATGAGATTAGCATGGGAGGCGGTGTCCGAGGCCATAGTATCTAGAATAAGGACCTGTTGAAAGAAGTTTAGGGAGCTGCTTCCCTTGCTGACAAAGAAGGGTTTCTCCCTGCGTACGAAAGGCCGATTATATGATGCCTGTGTGAGATGCGCGATGCTGCATGGTAGTGAGACATGGGCAGCAACTGCAGAGGATATGAAACGGCTGGAGATAAATGAAGCAAGTATGCTCGGTTGGATGTGTAATGTCAATGTACATGAACGACCAAGCATTGATGAGTTGAGAGAGAAACTGTGTATAAGAGGGATAAGTTATAATATGCGGGAGAGAAGACTGCGATGGTATGGACATGTGATGCGGATGGAAGATGACCGCTGAGTAAAGAAGTGCCAAGAAATGCCAGTAGAAGGAAAACGCAGTAGAGGAAGACCACGAAAAACATGGGCAGAGGTGGTGAGAGCGGACCTCAGATCGCTGAATCTCACGGGGGAGATGACGGAGGACCGTGACAAGTGGAGAGATGCGGTGCTGAATAGGACCCGTCCCACCCTTGCAAGCAGGGAAAAGCGGACGTAAAATAATGAAGATGATGATGATGATTAGCTTCCACTCGAGTTTTATGCTCTGCGAAAACCAAAATTAAATCTTGTGTAGCGGGCAAATCCCATGTCTATGTGTTTATATAAATATATCCTATGTATATTATATGGGTGTATATATATAGAGAGAGAGAGAAAAAATATTTATAGCATTATCATATTTTTATTGGCTCATACATACATATACATACTTACATATATATGTGCATGGGTATGTTTGGTGCATAATGCATATATATATATATATATATATATACTCATATATATATATGTATATATACATATATCCATATATATATATCCATACATATATGCATACATGCGTACACACACACATACATGCATACATATATACATATATACATATATACATATATACATAAAGACTTATATGGTGACCTCTGTACCTCAGTTTGTACGCAATGTATGCAGCCGCATATGCCTGTCAAATATTGGGTATACACTACGTAACCATGCAGAAATGCCATAGTTCGAATATGACTTATTCCCTGCTGTCAATTTGGCAGGTGGTACATGTTATGGAGAATTCTCAAATAATTCAGGACTAGTATTTTAGAAATACTTATCTCCCTTGTTCTTTTTACTTTGAATTGAAATGTAACAAGTGAATAGAGTTAATTTTGTTAAAAATGTAACAATCGAATATACATTATGACAAGTAGAATAATATTCTAGATGCTTTAGAATATATATAAACATCAATATACCATCGGCGTAGTTTCAAGCTTTATCTAAAGGGAAAAGTATATTTTAAAAATATATTCAACAAAAGAAATTTCACACGATTACTTTATTTTTCCAGATTTGTTGTTATGGAGTTACTACAGCTAAATTTTAGCTTCATAATATATGCCTTGGATGTTTTAATTATAGGAGCCATAGTTCTATCGCGTTACCACAAGGGATTGAATTCAGAACTCTGTGTCCGAACAAATGCTACAAAGCAATTCCTTTAACGCTCTCACAATTCTGCCAATTCACCGACGAAAGACAGAAATTCAAAGTTAACTTCAGCAGGATTCAAACACAGACGCGCTCTAGACCGAAATGAAAGCCCTAATGTATTTCATTCGACACTCTAACGAATGTACGAATTGCCACCTCATGCCCGGATTACGGTAAAATTTCTTATAAAATATGCAACTCCCGTGAGGGAGCCTATACGTAGTTGCCCTACTTGTTAAAATATTTACTAAATCTCCCTTGAACCAGACTTTACAAATTTAAGAAAAGGATTTTTATGGATAAAGATAACGTAGACCTGTTGAATTATGACTGATCTGAGGTTTAAAGTATCAACAACAAAACCCAACATCCGGGGCCTTTTCACTTCTGTTGGAGGAATCCCTCCCTGTTTGACTTTCATCGCTTTCCATCTCTGGCCATATTGGGTCATGTAGGGCCGAAGCATCGGGTCAGATCGTCGCACCATCTTGCCTTTAGCCACCCACTGGTTCTTCTCCACCGCCTTCGTGTCCACTCTCTCGCTCTAATAGTCCACCTGTTGTCACTGAGATGATAGACGTGGCCAGCCCATCTATATTTGCCCTTCTTGGTGGTCTCGATGATGTCGTTTAGTCTGCTGTCGAATCTAAGTGTCACATAAGGTGATGCCGAGCATGATTCACTCCATCTTTAGTTGGGCCAATTCAAGCGGCTCTTCCATAATTCATCACCGACAGAACATATTCATTAAACAGCTTTCCTTAGTTTCGATTGTTGACTTGAGACTTCTAATGACGTTATAAACTTTTCCAAAAGCCGTCCAGACAAGCAAAGGTTTAACAGTGACAACTTATATAGAAGTATATTTTTTAAGTTGTGTAACGCTATATAAATAGGATGGTGAGCACGTTTTTGATCCGCCTAGTGATATAGAGTTACAGAACACCAACTAAATGATTGATTTGCCAACAGTTGTACTTCCGTTGAAGCTGGTTGCTGATTTCTTTATTCTAAACTTTCTATCTTATTTCTTGGAATGGTTTCATTTGAAGTTGCTGTAATATTCACAGCCAAACTTCAAGTTTTAACTTGTTTGTTAGTTTGTTTGTTTTTTGTTTGTGTATATGCCTTTCATTGTGTGTGAGTTTGTGTTTGTCTGTGTAGAAGTGTGTGTGTCCGTGTGTGTCCGTGTGAGGTTGTGTATATGCGCTTGCCTGTGCGTTAGCGTTGTCTGTATATATATATATATATATATATATATATATATATATATATATATATATATATATATATATATATTTATGTATGTATGTATGTATATATATATATATGTATGTATGTATATATATATATATATATGTGTGTGTGTGTGTGTGTGCGTGTGTGTATGTATGGTTGACTGTATGTTCTTGCTTCGGTGTATCTGTGCGTTTGTGTTTTGTTTCCACCAATAATTTCAAGTTTTTCTTATGATATTTTTGTACTAAATTATTAATCTAAAGGTGCATGAATTTTTTAAGCTACGCCAAGCGTGTTACACCTCGCGATCTTTCAAAATCATAGAATTCTTTGGTAATGGTTTCTTTTTGTTATTCTTTTATTATTGGTATTCCGGTTGCTGTTGTTATTCTTGTTAAAATATTTCCATTTTTCAAATGTGGAATTTTCGCTTCGATAAATTCAGTGAAAATTCCTCAATATCCATTTATTTATTTTTATGCGTATGTGGGTGAAAGTGTATGCATGTGTAAAATTGTCTGTGTTTGTATGTTTATATCGGATTACGCCGTACGCGTCTGTGTGTGTGTGTGTGTGAGCATGTATGTCAGTGTCAGTGTTTTTAGAATTGTATTTTAGGGAAAATAATCAATTTCTTTTAATAACATTATGTTTTAAAATATAAATATTCTTTCCAGTTAAGTACGATTTCAATTCTGTACGAAACTGTGTCTAAATCACATCAAGAGAATTTTTCATCTCTTTCTAAGTAACTGAAAACTTTTCTTTCTTTACATACAATTGACCATTTACATTAAAAAACGTAAAATGAAACGGCATCATAAACAAACTTTTCGATGAAGTATGGAAAAGTCTATAAAAGTTGTTCATAATTCATCGAACTAGCGTTTAAGGTCTGTGATAGCCAACAGTTTTCGCAATGAAAGACTAATGTAAGTTCTGAATGTTTCACATTAATCTTGCTGCTACAGCTGTTTCATTTTCATGTTTGCTTCCTTTTTTCTTGGTGTTATTTTTAGCAGTCCTACACAATCACAGAGCCGTATGAAATATTATTTCATTGAAAATATAAAATTTTTACATAAGTTTTATATGCGATTGAATTTCCTACAATATAGTAGCAAAGTTTGTTTTTTTTATCCACGGTGGAATACAATATAACTTTGAACTCAGTAGGATATTTGAACTTCAGCCATAACAGAATCAAACTAATTTTTTTTAATCCAAATCAACAATATCCTAGATAGCATTCGCTTACCGAGTGAGATTGAATACGTCAGATCGGACCAAGGAAACAGTGTTTCCATTCGACTTTCCAATTGCTACAATTATCTACCGATCGCAACTAAATAATAGTTTCTACTTTTTGGTACAAGGCCCACAAATTACCCCAGTGCATTACTGGTGCTTTATTTTATCGACCTCGTAAGGATGAAAGGCAAAGTTAACCTTGGCGGGATTTGAACTCAGAACGTAAAGGGCCATAACGCTATGCCACAAAACACGGTGTCTGACGCTCTACCGATACTGCCAATCCACCACACTAATTAATATGCTCCATTTAATTTCACATTCCATCCATTATACTATTTCACTACTGAAGTAGTTCTAATAATCGTTTGTAGGAGGCGTTACTCAATTAGATCTATCTTAGATGTAACATCCAAAGAATGAAAGGCAAATTGGCCTCGGCTGGATTTGAATTGAAAATTTAAAAAAAAAATGAAACAAATACTGCAAGGCATTTGGGTCTATGATCTAACGATTCTGCCAACCTACCGTCCTATTCGAAGTTCTTAAAATGATTTATTTCTTTTCTCGCTCCCAGGAGGTGTAGTATGGGTGACTGAACTATATCAACACCAGAGGATCACTGGCACTTATTGAGGGCTGGAAGATGGAAAGCAGGATCGAACCTGCTGATACATAAGCTCAGTACATGCAGATTTGAAACTAAATCATCTTCTCTGTCACTTTGCCGTCTATGTCATTAAACTGCCATGGCAGTTCTAAAAATAATAATAGTAACATTATTTTATGCCTTGGTGTTTTGTTATCTAAATCTACAACATAACAAATAGTCTTTATTTCGTCAATGTTAAATCCCTGCATCAAATCGTTTGCCTATGTTTTAACATTTTTCTTTGCCTTCTTTTTGAGAAAAACAGCTACATTTCTGCGACCATATATTTGGCATTTTGGCTTCTCTCTCCAATCGGCTATTTCTCAAAGGAATTCAACCTCTGTCATTTTCTTGACTTGTAAACAGTTCAACCTTTTTAAACTAAACAATCAATATCACTCTTATACCCTTTTGACTACACATCACTTTTCTCTTCTCTCCACCTGATATTATCAACAACAGAAAACGCTTTGTTAGCATTTTTGCTTTCTTTACGTTTCTACATAATGTATTTTGAAGACAGATGTGTTCAGTATTTACCTTATACCAGATAAAGATTTCCTTATTTCTTCTTCTCTGGCAAGCTATCAGAAATATCAAAAATTTAATTTATAATCTTAGAACGATCGAACACCCGTGTGATTATTTAATGTGCCGATTAACTTTTGAGAAATGCAAGTATGTTTTAATTCCGTTGAGTGACTGCAATTTATTTGCTGTCAAGCTCAAAGTTTGCACTCAAGAACAAGTTAGATTAAGTTTTTAAATCGATGCGACTGAGGAGGAGACTATGTTTCACAATTGTAACTAAGTATCAGAGTTAGTTTAGCTTCAGTATGAACTCAATTAGGTTCTTATTTAGTATATTTAGGATACGGGGCGTAGAATGAGTGTCTTAGAGGTTTATGATAGGTATAAGTGAGGTCTTCTGATTTGAAAACATTCATGTAAAAAAGGATCTATTCTCTTTCTCCATCCACAGAGGGCTTACCTTTCTCTGACTACACCCTTATTAGAATTATAAAAAGTAACCTTTACGAGATTTTAAGTTTTATAACATAAAATCATACGTCCAGGTTTGACATTTTCAGTAGTTTACTTCTTATAGAATGTTAACTGAACTCCTCTTGTAGATGGCTGATAGGAATCTGGCAAACCTAATCTGAGATTCGAATTTGATTTACAGTTGAACCAATTCCCTTTGGCTTAAACATTTTAGCTGTAATCCCTAACTTGAGGAGTTATGGATTACAATAGGTAAGCCGGCTTGTCAAAGACGTGGTGTAAAGTTAACATTTAATACTGACTGAGGGCGGGGGATTGGGGCAGTATCGGTAAAAGCATTGGACACTATGCTTTTCAGCATAAAGTTACGTCCCTTTACGTTCTCAGTTTAAATCACACCGAGGTTAGCTTTGCCTTTTATCCTTACGGGGTCGATAAAATAAAGTATCAGTGACGCCCTGGAGTTGATTTAATCGACTTTTCCTTTCCCAACAAATTGTTGGCCTTGTGCCTAAATCAGAAACCATTATTACAGACCCATACGTGATAGAATTCGAAGAAATATAGTGTACTTCATGTTAGCATAAATGAAATAATTTCTCTTCAAATAGATTATCACACCTGTGTCACAATATTAGCTGAGAACATACATTCCAATCGTACTATTCCTCACTCTACAATATTAACCACTGCAGTCTTGGTTTTCTTCTTTTTTTTTTCTCAAGGAACAAATACTAGCATTACTTATATAAAACGAATAAAACCACTTTAAACTGTAATCTTGGTTTGCCGACAGTTATCGATACGTCCATCTAAACTGAAATATATTTAAGGAGCTTCTACGTGGTCACTAGAAATAACAACTAAAGCTCTCTCAGATGACACTGTAATGTTTTTAAGTAACGATGGAACTATTTAATAATTGTTTCTACTATTGGCACAAGGCCAGCAATTACCCAGTGCATTACTGGTACTTTATTTTATCGACCCCGTAAGAATAAAAGACAAAGTTAACCTAGACGGGATTTGAACTCAGACTGGCAAGGGCCGTAACTCTATGCGTCAAAGCATGACATCCGACCCTCTACCGATAATACCAATCCACATAATGCTTGTTGAAAATCGCTGCTAAATGATAACTCATTGTCATTATTTAAGAGCTTTAGCAGATGCGAAATGAGTACTTTTTTTTAATGTGATACATGCCTTCTGCTTGATTCTAGGTTAGGATATATCCATTCACCTCGATTATGTTCATTGGTGTCAATGATTGGTGTCAATGACAAGTGAAAAATACGAATTATGAAATTCGAATAAGACATCAGCACCTTTTAAGTAAAATTCAACTAGGAGTAATAATTGTAGCGTACGAGTCTAGCAATAATCTATATAAAGAAATATTTTATATCTCCAAACCTTGTGCTAATTTGGATTTAGTACTCCAAATATACCCCTAGCAATAGACTTAACTTTCAAGACATCAGAGGCCCTTTTTGCTTCATATATTTTTTGAAGTTTTATACGACCAAGTCTAAACTCAATTTAAACAACAATCACAAAGTTCAGTGGTAGAAACAGTAGACCTCGCACATCTTTTTATTATGCTTAGTTACGTTGCTTGCATATTTCAAGTTACAATCCCATCAGAGTTAATATTTGTGCCACTTTTTTCAGATCAATAAATGCTAGCCATATTCTAGGTTTAGTTAATCACTTGCACATAAACACCACCCATCACTAACGAGAAAATTGAGGTCTTATCCGAATTTTAAAGAACCAATATTTAAGCAAACAAATTTAACTCCCTATTGATGATTAACTTGTATCATTGCTGTTGTTGTAGTTGTAGATGATGATGATAGCTGTTGTTATTGTTGCTTAGCCACAGATCAAAAGACCCCATTTTGTGGTGTGGGGTGCATAATAAGAACCCCATTGGTAAATTTGTTTCATAACTTCTAAGACAACAGAATGTGATTTCAGTAAGGTTTGAATGCTATTTTTACCATGTATAATGACGACGTTCAGGCTCCCTCATAAGCTACTGATGAAGTTCATTGGGGTTGTGGGTGTGTATTTCTAAAATTTCATTTACATATTTCCTTATACTCTATTAATTAATTTACTTACTTATTTATTTATTAGTTAATTAAGCCCCTTCTTTGTCAATGCAAACTAAAAATAGCTTATGTAAGAAGCAGTATAATTAATATGTTATTCGATATGCTGATCGATGCAGTCCGTGTGAGCTACGTTAAACAAAGGCCTACTAAATAATTTCAAGTTTAACATGATTGTGAAGTTATTTGTTGATTAGGAAGCATTTTATGTACATACACACACATGCACACACAAACACACACACACATACACACACATACACACACATACACACACAAACACATATACACATACACATGCACACACATGAACACACACACACAAACACGCACACACACACACATACACACACGCGCATATATATATACGTGTGTGTATATATATATATATGTGTGTGTGTGTGTATGTATATATATATATATATATATATATATATATATATATATATATATGTGTGTGTGTGTGTGTATATATATATGTATATATATATATATATACATATATACATTTATGTATGCATATGTATGCATATATATATATTTACACACACACACATATAATGACATCGTTGTATTAGAAAAGATAGCATCTACACTTTACATTATTTAATCAGTTGCCACCAAATATTCATCGACATGAAATGACGCGGCATTGACTGAACATGGAGATATGCTGTATTAGACAACTGATGGCTCACATAAAATAGATTATAAATAGAAATTTAAAGGGAAAATTACCAACAATGATATGATAACGAAACACACTTACACTCTACGTTAAGTGTTTTATATACATATATAGAGAGTGGTGTTCTCATGCACGGAGATGCTATAAAATAGACAGAAAAAGACAGAAAAAGAAGTTGCCACCGGCCGTTCCTAGTGATCGAATCCCGTATCTCCCAGATACCGGCCGTGCACTTTGAACCATTAAGCCAAGGGCCCATGTCATCTCTAACCTTCTTAATTTGGATAGCTGAATCTCAGTTTTTAAATGTAAACAGACATCGTATATAAGTATGCGATCACTCGGACGTTTACAAAGCGTTGGGGGGATAAATTTAATATAAAGTGTGGTGTACTCATGCGTGGAGATACAATACAATATCTTATACAATAGAGTGAAGACTCTTAGAGACGGAAAAAGAAGTTGGTATTGGCCGCTACAAGGAATCGAACCCCTATCTCCCCGATACAAGCTTGACGCTTTGAACCATTAAAACAAGGTAGGTACCGTGAAGATTCTTACCGTCTAAATTTAAGATTTGAATAAAAAAGCTCGATATGTTAGACGTACGAAGTGCTGAAGAAATAAATTTATAGAAGATCCAAGATTCCGAGGCCCAGAAAATATTTGCAGTTGGTCTAGTTTATTAGTTTTTTTTTGAATTCTACGTACTGAAATATGTTGGAAATTTTTATTTCCTTTTATATATTTATTTCATTTTATATATATATATATATACATGTATATATATATATATATATATATATATATATATATATATATATATATATATAGTAATAATAATAAATTTGAGACTAAAATCCAGAGAGGGCTCGATAAGGATAAATATTTATCAAATATATAAGAACCGTAGATATATATATATATATATATATATATTAATTTATTAAAATGTATTACTATTACTATATATATATATATATATATATATATATATATATATATATATATATATATATATATATATAAAGAATTAGTATATCTACCAACATATGTATACAGATGCATACCTATGCTAGCAAATATATTTATTCCCTTACAGGAACTAATTAGTTGGAGTGAAATTTTAGTAAGTTGATTTTCATAATTTTCTTATTTTATGTCTTTCATATATATATATATATATATATATATATATATATATATATATATATTGTTATACTTTGGGAGGGTCATGTTGCCAATAAGAAACACACGTACCAGTTGCTTTCACTTCAATTTATTATTATAAATTTATAAATTTAGGAATTTATAAATTTTTCTGGTTGGTTGGTTGGTTCCACAACCAGATAGTTGTTTATATATTGTCATAGTTCTTTCGTCACACATTC
>OZ024742.1:125764076-125781576 GCA_964016885.1 Eledone cirrhosa
TTTTCCACGCTCTACTCTTTTTGCCAAATCACTGTTCACAGGCGTCCATTTTCCTTCGCAAAAATATATAATACAAATAATAGTAAGTGTATGTTTCTACAAAGCGCAATGGGAGATGAGACTTTCAAACTTTCCCAATGGCATTTGTGGTTTAATTAAAGTGAATTTATGTCAATTGAGATTCAAACCTAGCAGTCATCTCTATTGGTTTGCCAATAGCTTAACAATTCCTCAACGGTAATCACCTGTGAATACTATATTATTGATTATTTTTATGTAAACACAAGGTCACAAATTATTCGGAAAGAATAGGTAGATTATTTAACAAGCTCTAAGTATATACTTATTTTATTGAATTAAAAAATATACGACAAAACCCAACAACCAAAATCTGGAATATAAAGAAATATATCTAAGCACTTGAAAGCAGTGGACCGGTGCTGTCAATTATATCGGGAATAGCATTGAATGTATTTCATGTTTGGAGTCCAGATTTCGTTGCCATATATACCAGGATTACCTGATCCATGAACACTGGAGATTTTGATAAATGTATGGTTTACATAAGAAATCCCTTATAATCTATGTTGATTGCTGGTATGTGGAAATGATTAAAGATAAAACTGATATTTTAATAACATATTTTTAGAATATAATTACATACATGTTCCTCATGTATGTAATTATGACATACAGGATTATATGTGTGAGTATCTTTGGGGAAATAACTATTTACAAGGACAAATGTAGAGTTAGAACCCAGAACCTTGTGGTTGAAAGGCGAAACACTTATTGTAATAACATGACTTATGTTGGAAATGCATTGTGTGTATGTGTACAGTTTAAAAGGTTACAGACGAGGATATACATATATGCATAAATATACTATACATGTTCCATAATATTATGGTTGATTTCTGTTTTATTAATTGGTGGAAATATAGTACGTATATTATGTTTTTTAACCTTCTCTCGTGCACATTCTAATTTTGGTGTCTCAGTTTCAAAACTTGATTGCCGATCCCTGAAACATCTAGTATATGAACATTCTTAAGAGATCTGTTATTGGGTTCCTGTTACTATTTTCAGGTACATCATCATCATCATTGCCACCACAGTCGATCATTCCTGACAAAGTCACTTCACAATTCACGATTTTCCATTGCTCCTGGCTACTGCTTTCTACATAGGTTTGTATCCTCTGAAATTGATCGATGCAGGTTCGAACAGGTATTCCTCTACAGCATCTCCTGTGAGTTGATTCCCAATGTCCGGCAAATTGTAACTGCCTTTGAGCAAATGTAGTTGTTGTAGTGAGGCCAGTTTATGTTTCATACAACCCTAAGCATTTTAGTGTACGTACTATTTAGTATCTTCTCAAGTGCTTATGTCAGGGTCCATCTTATGTTTTGTACAACACTAACTTAACAAATGCTCTGAAGAATGCTATTTTGATTTTTCTTGTAAGATCTGAAATACATATCCTTTCCATTTCTTTCATTGCACACCAGCCTATGTAATTTCGAATGTCAATTACCTTTTTTGATAAACTCATGCAACAGCCCAAATATAGAATTGAGTTTAGTATTCCACCATCTTCTTGATTTAGTGACATGTACTCAGTCTTGGTACATAGAGAGACTTAAATCTAGTTGATGAAATACTAAGTTAGTTCTACATAAAATTATAATTGTACGAATTTACGACAGAGTAATCGAGGTCAGTGAAAATTATTACTCTAGACTAGTGCTTTATTTATTTATTGGGTTCGGAGGACTGAAAAGTAAAGCTGACATTGGTGAGATTTGAACTCATAATACCAGGAACCAGAATAAATCCCGAATGATATTTCGTCCGACACTAATGATTCTGTCAATTCGCCGTTAGCAAGAATTCTATTATCAGTATAATACAACTAGTGGGTCGCAAACGGTGTTTTTACCTACGTTACCGCTACAATGTCGGTCTCTATACCTCTAAGCTCAGATACTGCATACCTGAGCTCACTCACCCCATTCATTTCTCTCTCCTTTTCTCCTAACATTGCCTCACTTCTCAGATTCTGCCACCATAAACTTTATCCACTTTTCCTGCCCAAACATGCTGCCATCTGTAATTCCCTCTCTTTAGATTTTGATCTTTTGTCTTTGATCCCGTATCTATCGGGGGAGTCATCGGAGCAACGGATTGACATACGGCGTTTCCTAGACATTTTAAGCCTGGTGGAACCCATCTTCTCTCAAGGTCTGAATACAGCAGATTTCTCCCAGAGAAGGATAAAGAATGAGAGAATGGAAGTAAGAAAGAAATATAGAGAAAGTGACGACCCCAGTACTAGGACGGAACTATTTTATCGAAATCTAATGGAACAAAGGCAAAGTTGACCTCGGACGGATTTTAACTCAGAGAGTAAAGATTCGAGACGAATACCGTATGGCATTCTAGCCGACATTCTAACCACTCTGCCAATTCGCCGCCTTCAGATGTCGATCTAAAGCGATTCAAATTCATCAGGAGACTTACAAATACTAATGACAGCGAAACTTTCTCTCATTCCACTAATTAATGATTTCTAATTTAGGCACGAAGTCAAACATTTTGAAGAGAGGGTTGTCGATTTTACCTACTCCATGTACTTTACTAGTACTTTATATTATTGATGCTTAGTCTTGTACAAAACATAAACTGGCCCCTACGTATTACAAATGAGACTTTTTACGAAAACCTGCCAAAGATGACAACTATAATTTCTCAAAGACGGTTATGATTTGCAGGACATTGCAGGAGAAGTAAATGAAAAGTTATAGACAAGCTACTATTGTAGAAACCAATTCACCGGACACGCAGTCATCGATCAACTTTCAGCTGAAATAAATCTCAGTAAAGAGCAGTTACCAGGAACAATGGAAAATCGTGAATTGTGTAGAAACTTTATCAGGAATGTTCGACTGCAGTCGAAATGATTGTGATTTTATCGTTTTCGGAAGGATGAAAGGCGAAATGGAGCTGAGCAAATTTTAAACCAGAATCTAATGAGTCAAAATTGAATGCCATACCACAAGCCATTCTGTTAGGCGCTTTAACGATTCTACCAATCCCACATCCTTATTTCAATAATTAATAAAATAGGGATTCATCGGACTTCTCCGGATCAGCAAAAGTAATACGCACACTTTTTACATATCAATAAGATTTAACTGTAATTTGACACGCGTTTTGTCGTTCATAATCCATGATTATCTTTAATGATGAGAATACATTGCCAAAACTGCATCACATGGAGAACACACAGTAGCAAAGTATTCGCAATAATGACTAAACAATAAGTAGAGCATACCTTACCAACTCAGCCATCATATCTGAAGACTGACAAATTAATTGAAATCTCAAATCCACATCAAATTATTTCATTAGTTTCAACATTTTTTCAAAAGAAATTTTTCCAGATATTTTTTCATCACACCCTGAACTATAGCCATAAATATTTCAACTCGCTGTGTATAAACCGAGATAGTATAATGGCATTTTTTCTAGGGGGACATATTGATTTATATTCTTCAGTTCTAATTATACGGTTGAATACTTTCAATTCTACTTTTTTTAAGTTTGGTCTGTAGTGTGAAAAATACAATTACATAATAGAATATTGCACATAAATTCCAATTTTCATTTTTTTTTAAATTAAAAGTATAAAAATATATTAATATCGAAAGTAATATCATTATACTTTACATATTTGACATATTTATACAGATAGAAAATATTCTTTAGTTTAATGTTGGGGTTATAATAGGTACAATGTTAAACAAGTTCGTATAATAGTAGAAATGTTTAAATTTCCGTCGTTTTAATGATAGGGAATTATAACTATATTGTAATATATTTAAAATCTATGTGGCATGTGCCTGGAAGATCGAGCTAAAATTTTACCGGAACACAGACTGGTGTCTACAATTTTGAGGGTAATTTTGGTTACGTTTTTTATTCCTGTCCTTCGAAACTAGTCTGACTGGAGCCCGGAGGCTCATCAGGCTGATCTTTATATCGGTTTCCGTGATCTTAAGTGACTGAGAATACAAGACTCCCCCTGGACAGGAAGCTAGTCCATCATAGGGTTAAACCCTCAGCTATTGATGTTATTCATTTTCAGCTGAGTATACAGGAGCAACGTGAAATAAAATGTTTTACTCAAGAACACAACACACATCTTAGTCTAGAAATCAAACCCACGACATTTTGATCGTAAGTCCAACACACTTACCACCAGGCCATGTGCCTCCACTCTTCGAAATTTCCAAATATTATAAGCTTGGCGGATCCCATCCTTCACCAGGTCTGACCAGAGAAGATTTCTTTCAGAGAAGGCGGGAGATGAAGTGAGAAAGCAATATAGATGAAGAATCAACCCCTGACCTAGACATGTACTTTTTGTTTTTGACTTCGAAAAGATGAAAGGCAATGTTGACCTCGGCGGGATTTGAACTCAGAGAGCAGAGAGAGGAGCAAATACCACAAAGCAGTCAATCCCACGTTCTCACGAATCTGCTAATTCATTACCATAGCTGTAATACAAATAGTTCCTATTTATATTTAGATACACTTGAGAGTAACGTTTCTTAATCATTGGCATAGCATTGTGCTGATCATGTAAATCATCGCCATTAAATATCATCTGCAGTTATGGTCTTCTCTCAGCAACTCTCGCTTTATGGAACGCTTTAGTACTATACATGGTCAACTTCGTTTGTGTACATGTTGAGGATCTAACCTCATCCAATTTTTCCGGTAGGCGATAGTGAGGTTTGGTCTCAGAATACTAAGCTAAAACGCAATATTAAATTGGAAATGTACGAAGCGGATAGACTACTATAACGGCTCCACGCATGCCTATTTTAGACACTTAGATCGGTTATGGAAGAACACGTCGATCGTTCGTTTTTGTTTTGAACCGTTTTCGTTTTACATTTGAAAAGAGTGTCTTAGCCCTGAAATATCATGTTGAAATATACTGTGCAAATTATTACTTTGTTCGTTTGTTTTTTTTGTCATCCTTTGCTTCTTATGTATTTCTACCACATTGTACCGGCTTTCTAAAACGCAATAAATTGTAAAAATAACCTTAAAGATCCGCCTCAGTTCCCTAGGCCTTTTGTCCGACGCTTCGACCAACATTCCAACACTATTCAGTTATCGACCATTCTGTACCGATCCTAATAACAATCTAATGTTATTTGAATTCTTCCATGCTTTCAACTATCAATAAATCCTTACGAATCAGCTACACACAATGACTCATAATTGATATCTTAAATCAGTTGCAGACGCTCCATTTATTTTATTTCACTATCAAATATAATGTGATCATACTTTAATTGCAGTTTGATTAGAGGAATGATTAATAATCGCTTTATAATATATTCTAATAAACGCTTCTCCGTCAGCTATAAAACAGTTAATTTCTGTGTTTAACTTTCAATTATAGGTAGCTGATATGGATAATTATATGAAATAATGAGCTAGATTCTCAACAATATTTTTTAGCATAATCCCGGTGATCATTTCTTAAAATATTTAAATCTTAGCGAATGACATTTTATTAATTATCATATTTTAAAGAGAAACATTTTAGATTTTTAAAAATAACATTTGCTTCCGTTTAGCTTTCAGGCGAACGCACTGATTGTACAAAAGGTTTGTACAATCTTAATATTTCAGTGGAAATACTTAATAATTTCGAGAACAGTAAGAGGGATGATTTAATCAACATTTGATAGCGTGACAATAAATCGTATTAAGCATGTGAGTGTCCTCTTAAATAATAACATTTTCCGTTATTCTAAGTTCAATTATTTTCTCATTCAGTGAGGATTTCCGCTGACGTGATGATCATTCAGAGAACAAAAGCAACACTTTTTTTCAGAGCCACTTTAAATATTGTTCTCTAAATCAAGAATGAATACTAACTTCGAAACGAGAAGGTAAAAGTTCATAGGCTTTTTGTAGCATATAAGCTCTTACTTGGCTTATCTCCATCATAACAGAAACGAAAATGTGCTCATGAGATTTGAATGTTTCCAGAGAATATATCTGCCTAAAGGGTTCTTTTTACAAAACAAAACAGAGGCTCGTGTGACTAATAAGAAAATTGTTTACAACATTGAATTACGACCACTATTCTTCGTTACCAACATGAGGCGAAATAGACACACTCAGTCGTTGACAGTTAAGTTTTCTTGTCTGAACCATACTATTTTCAAATTGCCCATGCATTCATGTCATACTCAGTACAGTAAGATCGAGTATATTTACTTAATTTAAAACGAAAGCTACGGAATAAATAGAGCAAAAGAAAACTGTTACTATCCAGTCGATAGATGTACTGGAAATAACAGCCAAATCTAATAAAATAAAATAAGGTACTAAATACATCATCATCATCATCATCATCATCATCACTGTTTTACGTCCGTTCTTCCATGCTACCATGGATTAGACTGGTTGTCCTGTTGTGGGCAGTGTCTGGTCGGCTGACCATGCCTTGCTCATACAGGAACTGATTTTGGCTTGATTTCTACAGCTGGATGCCCTTCCTAACACCAACCTCATTTACAGTGAGTGCTGGGTGCTTTTTCCGTGGCGCCTACACGTCTACTTTACAGTGTGAAGGTACATAAGGTACTAAATAGATAATGTACTAAATACATAAGGTTTTCAGTTCGCTCCTTCCGATACAGATTCTCCAATGGCTCTTAACAAAGTTTTCTTTTTAAATGCGTGGTTTTTGTTTCAAGCCTACTCTGTAAATGGAAAAATATTTATCTATCCCGCTATTTCTATAGAAGTGAAGTTAACGGTGCAACGTTTGTTTGTTCATATTCAAGTATCTAAGACGAAAAGGCTTTGTAATTCAACAATAAACTTCAAATCCTCTGTGCGTATATGGGTGAGGTCAATCGATGTTAGGTTCATAAAATAGGATTTCATGTATTCAATATATAAATTTTATCATTTATTGTAGGGCTATCCCAGTGATTCCTATAGATCATAATATTGGCTCTAGCACGAATTACAATGGAAATTTCATTTCGACCAATCATATTGGAGATGAATTGAAATAGCTTAAAAGTTTCTATTATTTCATTCTTTATTGACTTCTTTCCGAGCTGAAATTTCACCATAGATAGATATCGGTGATGTTTTTAAATTGAGAGTTGAAATATAAATGGTTAATGGAAATTCGTTGAGTTTTATTCGAATGAACGCGCTGTATCTATACAATTAGAATCAAATATCATAAGCGCATTACTCTAGAGAAGTATATAGCACGTACCATACAGATTGGGTATCACAGTAAACTCTTGACCGAACAAATTTGTGGGGAAATGAAACGTTCTCGATAGTGATGATAGTAATTATTTTAACAATACAAAATGACATCAACAATAATAACAAAACAACAATGAAATAACAACAACAACAACAACAATAATAATAATAATAATAATGATAATAATAATAATATATCTGCAGAATGTGTAGATATATTTGTAGTTCGGTTTACGTGATTCCCTAACTCGTATGAAACCAATTCTATTTAATTCACTCCATCTTTCATAGCCCCATTACATCCATTAGATGTCAGGCAAAAACCAATATTTAATCCAAAAAGTTATTCCTTTGTAACTAAAGAAGATACTTTGCTCTTTCGATTGAGCTGTTTATCAGATCGTTTAAGATTATAGACACTAGAGAGAAAATTTGTTTGGCAAAAAAAGGAAAAAATGAAATCATTATAAAATAAAATGCAATAGTTTAATCACTGCAATAGTTCGCGTGACAAACACGCAAAAGAAATATAGTTAAAAAGACTACGCTTGAGTGAGAAAAAGCAAAGATACGTGACCAACAAGAAGAGAAGTGAGATGAGGAAAATATGCAAAGTTAGTTGATTGGTCAGTAGGCGTGTGTGTTTGTACGTATGAGTGTGTGTGTGTGTGTGTGTGTGTGTGTGTGTGTGTGTGTGTGTGTGTGTGTGTGTGTGTGTGTGTGTGTGTGTGTGTGTGTATGTGTGTGTGTGTGTGTGTGTGTGTGTGTGTGTGTGTGTGTGTGTGTGTGTGTGTGTGTGTGTGTGTGTGTGTGTGTGTGTGTGCGAGTTTGTATGCATGTGTACATATGTGAGTGTCTGTGTGTGATAGATTTTACGTGTTTGGTTAAGTGATATGAAAAAAAGAAAGAAGACAAGTAATGGATGGAACAAAGTGGGATACATTTTAAAGGAATGAAGCATAATATATTGATTATAGAAGTAGTAATATTGTTGACTGAAAGAAATCTTAACACTGCTAAAGATGAGACGTGGAATAAAAGTTAGCATTAATAAACGAAGCAAGTTAAATAGAATGAGGGAGAGTGTGTGAGACAGAGAAATTGAGAGAATATATGACAGTATTTAAATATTATTTCTGAGAATTCTAACTTAAGATGACAAGTATTTCTTAGAGGTAATGGAAATATCACTGTGGTTTTAGATGTTATTTTTTTTAATTCAAAGTATGCAACATCATAAAATATTATGCTAATGGAAAGACGGATGTGTAATGTGTACATTAATGTGCATTCTGTCTCCGTTTCTACTCACAATCATCTAACAAAGCTGTAAAAGACTTTCAATGAAAATCCGGCACAAGAGTAAATTACTTCATAATTATCTAATTAAGGATCTTATAATGTAATGAGGATATGAAGTGATGAGACTAAAATTAGACATCACACAAAGCAACGCTAATTAATACTTGTATAAATATATTGAGTATCGTTTTCCATATTATTTTATAAGTTAGTATTTTCATAGCTTGTACATTCTGTCAGAAGACATTTGCTTTTCAAAGAAAAAGAAACTGCTATGCTGAAGATTCTCCCTTGGGTAAGGCCTATGTTTTGCAGGAGGTTACAATTTTATAAAGAAGTATTGCTGTTAAAAAGTAATGTTTTGACATCAATACATTCAAGGTAGTTATTTTACTAACTTAGTGGAATTTGGACCGATAACTTAAGACGGTGTAACTAAATGATTCACTGGCATAAGATCACTTATAGTTTATCTATATACTACTAAAACTCTGTGATGCTTGATTGCTTCTCTGTAATGTAATACATCCAGAAGGGCGCATAATGGGAAAATACTTTGAAAAGAAATTGCCCCTGAAATAGGGATACAAATGGAATAAAACAAGTTTCGCGTAAATCGGAACACAGGTTACCGAGATATGGAGTTTTTCCGTGTACCTTCATAAACAGAGACAGAGAGAAAGATAGAGAGAATTAGATATTGGTTGTGAGAGATTAGATTGAAATAGAGACAGAGAGAGAGGGAGAGGAGACAGAGAAGTAGAATGGAAGAGAGAGAGATGGTGGTGTTGGTGTGTATATATGTATATATATATATATGAGTGTGTTTATTTATATATATATGTGTGTGTGTGAATGTGGGTGTGTGTCTATGACCAGTGTATATAGATCACAGACACCCACATGTATATATATATATATATATATATACACGCACATACATATTTATATATATACATACACACACATTTATATATATACATACACACATATATATGGGCCTTCCAGTTTCATTTCACATTATATATATGTCTATGTATATTTTAATTATTTAAAAATTATTTTTAAGTGGACATAATTTTTTTAAGTATTTTAAGTGAACGTGACCAAACGGGTCACAGGTGGTCTAGTTACTTGTAAAAGTAGAGTGGTAGATTGGCAGTATCTACAGAACATGGGATAAAATGCTTTGTGGTATTTAATTGCAACTCTCCGCGTTCCGTGTTGAAATCTTACCGAGATCAGCTTTGTCTTTCATTTTTCTGGGGTTGATAAAATACCAATTAAGTACTGGAGTGGATATAATCAATCTTTCCTTTTCCCACAATTTGCTAATCGTGTGCCAATATTAGAAAGAATTATAACTTTTAGTGGTTTATGTGGAGTAGCAGAAATGGTAGATCAATAAAGAAAACGTCTTGCTATGGTTAGTTTTGTTACGGTTCTGAGTACAAATTCTGCGAATGTCAGCATTACATTTCATCCAGCTGAATTTGAGAAAATAAAGAACAGTATTCTACAGGAGTCGCTTCTATTGGCTATATATCGTCTCTTATAAATTGTATTCTTGTATCTACCAGAAACCATTACAAGCACGTGTGTTTGATGGCAGAATCAATGAGGTACCGAACAAATTACATGTGTTATTTACGTTTGTCCTGAGTTCAAATGCTACTGGGAATGGATTTATTTTTATCCTTCCGGGAATTGATAAAATCATCAGGTTGTTTTATTCGGCTATACTCCACCATTGTCGAAATTTACTGCTATGGACCAATGTAAGATTTTTTTAAAGATTAGTAATGAAGAAAATAAACAACACCATAGAAGATGCGTTGGCAGAAATACTGCAGAAATTTACAATATTTTGCTGAATTCAAATACCGATTTATGCCAATCTTGACTTTCATATGAATAAAATAATTATCAGTAATGTACTTGGAACGGTCTCTGTTCCATTTCATTGTCAAAATAAATCGATTGTGTTGTAATTTAGTATATTCCTTCAAATTGTTCTAGTTTTTATGTATTCGTCTTTTTCCGCTGTGTACTCTACCACAGATAGCTTATTGAAGTTTTATAATCTTATATTTGTTTTTATACCACACTGACACGGTTTACTTGCTACAGCGCTCTACAATCACATCGATTTACAATATCGTCTTAGAAGAGCTCATTTCTAAAGTATCTTGGGTATGTTATGGTCCCATAACACCTGATGGAATCGCAGGGGTGACGTAGTACGGTGTTTCTTGGGCATTTTAAGCCTGGCGGAAACCATCTCCTCTCCAGTAGTAGGGAGAAGGCTGACCTGATATACACCTTAGCACAACATAATTACCACTGCAGCATTTTATAACTGCACATTAATACATCACCTTACCACAACACAACTATAGTACATTATTATAGTACATTCCTATAGTACATTAGCACAATGACCACATAGTACAATTTCTACAACACATTAATAAATTCGGGATTACTATAATATATTTCTATAATACATTGCTATAGTATATTATTTCTACAGTTATTAATTGATACTGTACATTGCTATAGTATATTATTTCTACAGTTATTAATTGATACTGTACATTGCTATACTATCACAGCAACTTACCACATCACATTTCTATAATATATTGTTATAGTATATTATCACTACAGTTAATTGCTACTGTATATTGTTATATAATACAATCACAGCAACTTACCACATCACATTTCTATAATACATTACTATAGTGCAGAAATTATAGTACATTGCAACCGCGCAATTATACAGCACTTTCGAAATTATATTTGATGAGAGGGGAAAGTCGATTAAATCAACTTCAGTGAGTTACTGGTACTTTATTTTATCGACCTTGTAAGGATGAAAGGCAAAGCTAACCTCAACAACATTTGAACTCAGAATGTAAAGGTCCGTAACTATATGCCACAAATCATGTTGTTCGATGCTCTACTGATTCTAACAATCCACCATCGTCACTAGTACATTAGTATAGTACATTACAATAGTATATTAGCTCACTTAATTGCTATAGTACACTGCTACAATATATTACTATAGTGCATTAGTACAGTTAATTGCTACAGTACCTTACCAAAACAAATTGTTGTAATACATTAGTAGAGTTAATTGTTACCCTATATTGTAACAGCACCAAACAGCGTTACTACAACACCTTACAATAAGGCCACCACAGATATTTCCACAGTAGTGTAGCACAGCAGACTAGCACTTCTTACTGCAGTGCATTGCTACATTACATTATTCTAATTCATCCCCACAAGCTAAACACAAAAGTTATCAAACTTGAATTACAGCATCCCTCTCTCTCTACGCCCACCTATCTCACTCCTTCTCTCGTCCTCCCTATTTCTCTCGTTTTCTCTCCTTCCCACTCTCTCCCTCCATCCCTCTCTCGCTCTCTCCCTCTCTCTCTCTCTCTCTCTCTCTTCTTGTTCATTCCCATTTTATCATTCAAGTTCACCATCTCTCTCTACAACTGTTTTTTTTTATTATTTTCTCTTTTATTACGGCCCTTTACGTTCCGGGTTAAAATCCCGCTGGGGTTAGCTTTGCCTTTCATATTCACGGGGTCGATAAAAGGAAATACTAGTAACGCATTGGGGTTGATTTAACCGACTTTCCCCACTCCCTTTAAATTACTGGCATTGGTAGTGAGGAAGTGAATTGGCAGAACCTATAGGACATGACAAAATACTTTTCAGCATTCTCTACATTCTAAGTTCAAATATTGCCAGGGTTACGTTTGCCATTCATCCTTCTGCGATCGATAAAATAAACTACAAGTCAAGCAGTGGGGTTGATATAATCGAATTTCTTTTATTACCCCAAATTATCATTCTTGTGCCAAACTCTGAAATCATTATTTCCTCTCTTGATATATTGGCATCACAGATTTACCAGAATAATAAAACCTACTGAGATTCTCTTCCTCTTGTCGGCTCATGTTTTCCATGCAAACACCAACATAGAAAAATTCATCATCATAATTGCTACCACAGTCAAACATTCCTGATAAAATCTCTCCATAATTTACAATTGTCCATTGCTCCTGGTTACTGCTCCCTATTGTGGTTTGTATCGTCTGAGAGTTGATCGACGAAGGTACTATCAGGTCTTTCTCTATCCTATCTCCCGTGAGTTGGTTCCCATAATAGTGGCTTGTGTATAACTTCCTGCTTACTTCTCCGGCAATGTCCTGCAAGTCATAATCATCTTTGAGCAAATGTAGTTGTTATCTTGGTCAATTTTCTGTATAATCTTTCATTTGAAAATCTATAAGCTCAATATCAAGTATAATGATCTAACCAATCATGTACTGAAAATATTATAAATAACACCTGGCCTCCTTTCCCAAATTAAAAATAAGCTAAAGAAAATGATCAGTAATCAGTTAAATGGTAATATAATTTTCATATGGAATATTTTTAGATTATATCGAATCTAACCAAAAAGTGAGGATTTAGATATACAGAAAAATATATTCTCAATTACATTTATGATCAGTTAAGCACACCTCAGAATTTCTGATATGAAACGAAATCCTGTTGAGCTTCTTTGGGAGGACGTGATTTCATTGAAAAATTATGGTAATTTTGACATATTAACTGACAGTGTCAGAACAGGTGATAAAGATTCAGAGAAAAGAGATACGCAATTCAATAATGATATTCTTTTCTTTCTTTCTTATATCTTTAGAAAAGTAATAAGAAAAAGATTATTATATTTTTTTTTTTTTGATCCGTTGATCATCAAATAAGATGATATTTTCAGTAAATGTCAGCTATAAAAAATCTCCAAATCGATCAACAATCTGCTAAATTACACACGTTTCCGCACCACAATAACCTTATCTAAGTGTCCCTCTCCATTAATCTAGGAGAATTTGCGAAGGCCAAGGAGACAACCCTCTTCCAAGACTAAATTAGAAAAATGTTAATGAAATTTAGATGTATTGATTAACCACCTTCCAGCACTAATCTAATAATATTCCAATGACCAAAATCGAAGCAGAATACACGAAACTAGTAAATATTACAAGTAGTAGTAGTATTAGTAGTAGTAGTAGTAGTAGTAGTAGTAGTAGTAGTAGTAGTAGTAGTAGCAAGCAGCAGCTGGTCACGTGGATAAGTGGTAAGTGGAATCCTAGCAGCACAAAAAAATCAAGAGCTGTAAAAATGGCTACGCACCTGACATGACCAAAACCAAACAGAAAATGATAGTGGTCAACCAAGGAGGGATTCCTCCCACGGGAGAGAGAAGTCCCTGGGTTGGATTGGATTGTTTGTAAGAGCTGTCGCAGATTGAAAATAAACCTTTATACTATGAACAGGAATTTACAATGTTCGTCACAAGTATGAAAATACACTCTTGACAGGTGCAATGTGTCTGAACACGGAAGAGCCTCCATTTCTCTCGCCCTCCCCATCTCTCTGTATAGTGATAAAATGGAGTCCCACCTGCTGGCCACCCTACAGCCCCCGCGGACAGAATAGAAAAGGCGTTTCTCCGGAGGATGGTAAGGGAGATCCACTGGAAGACCCATTCCATCTCGCTATTTATTTTATCGATTCCTGAGTTTACTAGTACATAGGTGATTGTAGAATATATTTAAACATGCGTTCTAATATATATGCCATTTCACCACCTTAGTTTGGGAATTATTACCGTAACATTATTTTGTATCAAATTCATCTCAGTTGATTTCAATTCTGTTATAAAAAATAGCTTATGATTTGAAGATAATTTTAATGAAGTATTTAGAACAATTACTGATGTAAGTTAGACATTAAATATTATTTAAATTATATATTAATTCCAGCTTTAGCATTCGGTAATGAGGCGAAGAGAGGCACCTTGGTATTCGTACCAATCCTTGCTTGTGGTCATGAATCTTGAGTAATGACTGAAAGAATACGATCCCAAATAGAAGCGATCGAAATGGGATTCCTCCGAATGGTTTTGGAGTAACTTTACTAGATAGAGTGCGTAGCTTGGAGATCAGAAAGTCGCTCCAGATAGAGTCACTACTTCGCCGAACTAAGAGATGATCATAGCTCCAGTATTACGGACATGTGGTTAAAATGTCTCAGAAAAGAATCGCTGGACAGATTTCATGACAAAACCAAACGGCAAGAGAAACAGTAGACCCAGAACAAGATGGTTGGATAACATCCACGAGCTCGGCTGGCCTTTGACCCTCTCGGGAAGAAGAAGAAGAAGAAGAAGAAGAAGAAGAAGAAGAAGAAGAAGAAGAAGAAGAAGAAGAAGAAGAAGAAGAAGAAGAAGAAGAAGAAGAAGAAGAAGAAGAAGAAGAAGAAGAAGAAGAAGAAGTGTAATACTTTCAAAATTAAATATCAAACCTTGATTATCAATTCATTGAATTGATGTCGCAAAGTTAGAATGGAAACTTAAAACATTGCACTGTTACATATTAGAGTAACGGATTAGCAGCTGGGCGTCGGACAACATGTTTTGCGTCATATAGTTACGTCTCTTACGTTCTGGGTCCAAATCCTGCCGAGGTTAGCTTTTCCTTTACTCATTAAGGGGTGGGGGTCGATAAATAAAGAACCAAAGACGCACTGGGGTCGATTTAATCGACATTTACTTCCGCAAAAATCGTTGGTTTTGTGCCATATGGCGTTGGATTGGCAGTATCTGTAGAGGATCAGACATCATGCTTTGCAACACAGAGTTACGGCCCTTACGGTTTGAGTTCAGGTTAACTTTCATCCTTACGGGGTCGATAAAATAAAGTACCAGCAATGCACTGGGATAATTGCTGGCCTTCTGCCAAAAGTAGGAACAATTACACCGTGTAACGGAAAAAAATTGTTTTCTCTGTTCCTGGCTTGTAATCACATTTTTGTGTTGCTTAGGTCCCAAATAAATAAATAAAAAAGTGCTGTTAAACAGTTAAAAGTTTGGGTTTGTAAAAATTCTAAGCTATTCACTAGAATTATTTGCATGCTCGATTTTACGTTGTATGTAAGTTTAATTTGCTTATGTTAAATGATTTTTTTTATATATGTTTCAGGTTAAATTAAAATTATAAAATAAAGAGTAATACCAAAAGAAAATTATAAAAGTGCAATAAAGTATAAAATTGTTAAAAAGTGGATTAAAAAGATTTATTGATACTGTATTTTTGCACCCGGAATTAAGGGTAAGTTGTGTTTTAAGCATTCGTCTCCAGGATGAAGCAGTGGAACTTGGTCAAGCAGGAAGTGCAGGTAACAAGTCAGAGAAGTCGACACAAACCTTTCTCAGGCTTTTACACTCTTAGGGGTGTCCTCTGCTTCTGCCATGACGTGCCTGGACTGTTTGACGTTATTGGGGTGCCGTTTGTGCCCAAGAAGTGGCGGCTATTTATAGACAGCTCCACCACAAGTTTGAAGGCTGTCCTCCTCCACAATGGAAACAAGTCCCCGACACTGCCCCTAGCTCATTCAGTCTGCCTGAAGGAAGATTACTACAGTCTGAAAGTTCTCTTGGAAGCTCTGCAATACAACCTATACAATTGGGAAATCATTGGAGATTTCAAGATGGTGGCTTTCCTGCTTGGACTCCATGGAGGCTTTATCAAATTCCAATGTTTCCTCTGCCTTTGGGACAGCAGAGCCACCTATGACGACTACAAAAGAAAGAACTGGAAGCAGCGAACAGAATTTGTAGTTGGGACCCGAAACGTCATGTGGGAGCCATTGGTTGATCCCAGGATTGTGCTCATGCCGCCACTGCACATTAAGTTGGGGTTGATGAAGCAGTTTATGAAGGATCTCAACCAAGAATCAGCTGCTTTTAAGTACCTTCTTGATTTCTTCCCCAAGTTATCTGAGGCCAAAATCAAAGGTGGAATTTTTGTTGGACCTCAGATAAAGAAGGTGTTTGAGTCTACCGAGTTCTCCAATAAGCTCAATAGGATTAAGAGAACAGCATGGAACTGTTTCAAGGCAGTTGTTAAGGGCTTCCTGGGAAACTACAGAGCTGAAAACTACCAGCAACTGGTGCAGATCTGATAAAGGCTTTTGGCGCCATGGGATGCAGGATGTCGCTTAAACTCCATATGCTGGACGCTCACCTGGAACAATTCAAGGACAATATGGGCGCCTACTCAGAAGAACAAGGAGAACAATTCTACCAAGATGTGAAAGAGATAGAGCGGAGGTACCAGGGCCACTACAATGAAAAAATGATGGGGGACTATATCTGAGGGCAAGGCGGGAATGCGACCTGGACTACAACCGCAAATCCAGGAAATCCAGTCATTTCTGACGTGTATAAGTTGCTTTATAAGTGTTATTTGTTTTTACTTGTTTGCTTTTGATAAGCTTGTGTAATAAAATAAATATATACTCTGTTGATTTAATTATATGAACTGATAAATTTTTTTTAAATGTGTTTTTTCTTGAAAAATATGAAAATTTCGAAATATCAAACTTCTGACCACAAACCCAAACTTCTGATTAAATAATAGTGTTTTTTTTAATAATAATTGTTTCTACGTTAGGCACAAGGCCAGCAATTACCCAGTGTATTACTGGTACTTTATTTTAACGACTCCGTAAGGATGAAAGGCAAAGTTAACCTCGGCGGGATTTTAACTCAGAATGGCAAGGGCCGTAACTCTATGCGTCAAAACATGGCGTCCGACCCTCTACCAACACTGCCAATCCACCATAATAATGGGATATAACAAACCGTGAAATGACACTTAGAACCCGGGAACAAAAAATATGTTACACGGTGTTATTAACCATATGAGTAATCTTCTGACATATCACAATTGAATTATCTCAATTGTTTATCAATGCTTGATTGCACCATTGACAA
>OZ024742.1:125789076-125904076 GCA_964016885.1 Eledone cirrhosa
GAACACGTATGTATCCTTTTACCAGAGACTTTGCTTGAATGCTTGCATCAAAGTGTGTTACTCTAAATGCACCCAAGGTTCAGCTGATACCCTGTTGGAGCAGACCTAAGAACAAAAGCATTTGTCATAAGACTCCGAGCTCTCTCGAACTACGTTATCAAACATGTTCTTCTTTTGGTAAAACAGAGTAGAGTGTAATTGAAGATAACGTTTTACTGCTATTTCTAGCAGCTTGAAGAACAGCGTACAATGCAGTCTTCTCTGACGCATAGAGTGCCTCATGTTTCTGGACATGTAGATTAGATCTACTTCCATAAGCATGACTAGTTAAAAATGGAAAACAATTAAATATAAATAAATAAGTAATAAAAGACAGATCAAATAGAAAAGTTACCTTTGGTAGATTCATATTCTAGCCGGAATGGATTCAACGTTTATCCGCTTTGTGGCATGAAGCCGGGACTAAATACAGGCGTTTAATTTCCTTTCAAGTCTTAGATGATCATTACAACAATGTTATAGAGAATCCTAGTGCATTGATGTTCAATGATTAGATCAAGGTCGGATTAACCAAACGAAGGAAACACATGCTTAGACACCAGAAGATGACACTACAAAGGCTTTTTTAAATTAATTATATATATATATATATATATATTTGTTTTTTAATCTATTTTGCGAGATTTTATCTGAATATGTGTGTGGAAACAGATATTGTTATACTTTGGGAGAGGCATGCTGCCAATAAAAACACACGCACCTTTTGGTTTTCACTTCAATTTATTATTCGTTTCCGGTTGATTGGCTGGTTGGTTCGATAACCGGAAGGTTGTTTATATATTGTCAAAGCCTCCTCAGTGACTCAATTTTTATTTTGTGTGTCTCACCTTTGTTCTGTCCTACACACAAAAACAGACGATAGAGAAATGAAACAGATACCGTGAGTCATCTTTTTCCGCCATTTCACCGCTCCTCTAATTGATAGAGTAGTTTTAACATTATATTAAAGTTAATATCAATATACAATGTACCTTCCCTAGGAATAAATAGTATTGTCTCAATGTGATAAATCAATAAGTATTTTCATTTTTTTTTTAATAAATGGAAAGTGTCACATTAAGATGAAATTTCTATTTTTGTTATTAATATTTAATCTAATTATTGTATATTGCATTTCGGTAACAAGAGATTGCTGGTTGACGGTTTCCAACGGGCTAACTGGTTCACTGCATTTCAGACGCAAGAGTGACTAGATATTGTATGTACAACTCCAGCAAAACAAACACCATAACGAACATCATTTGAAAGCAACGATTTATCAAGGTATTTTCTCGCCAACGTTTGTTTCTTGTCAATATACAAAAGCAAAATTGGCAGAGTCCTTAATCTGTTCGATGGAATTCCTTGCGGTTTTAGTTTTAGCTCTCTATGCTCTGAGTTCACCTCGTACCAGAACCAACTTTGCTTTTCCTCCTTATTTGGGTCGTGTAAGTACATATCACATACTAACACCGATTTCTCCTTTCTCGGAATCACCTATATGACCATGAGATTAGAAAATAAACTTCTTTTTGCAGCAACATGACTGATATAGGAAGTGCATTGTACGTATATCTAATCCAATCCAGGACGTTCTCACTCCTGTGGCAGGAATCTATCCCTGATTGAACTCCACTGATTTCTGTTTGGTTTTGGTCGTGTCAGGGGTGTAGCCGTTCTCACCCCGCTTGGCCCATTGCGGGTTGGGGAGGCTACTTAAACCATAGTTTTGGTGGATGGTTCATTCGCCCTTTTTAACAGCTCTTGTTTTTGTTTGTTTGTTTTATTCTTCTGAGCTTCTCACCAGACCCTAGTCTGGTGAGGGAGCCGGTTTAATCACCGACCACTCGACTATAAAGTAGGTTTAATTGGGTTACATGAAAACCCAGATCAGGCAGAAGCCTGACCTGACCTATATGTGTATTTATGCTAATGTGAAAATTGAAAGAGTTACAGACATAAATATATAAATATACAAACACACATGACTAATTATTATGGTTGGTTAATTTTGATAGTAGTGTATTATAGCTGCTTAATTGCCGTTGTTTGACTATGAATTATTGGATCTGACTCTACAATAATTACACCATGATAATTATCGATGAATCCACTAAGCAGGGTTAAATTCACTTTTAATATTTTATTCTTTTGCTGGTTTCAGTAATTCGATTAAGCTAATGCGGCAAATTGGCAGAGTCCTTAAAACGTCGGATAAAATGCTTTGTGGTATTATACCAATGCAGGGGAAGCACCCTAAAGTGTTTTAATTGATTATAACAGCCAGGAGTTATTTTTAAGTTTGCTATTTAATGTATCCATCTCTGTTTGTCAAACCACTAACTTTAAGTTAGAACTGGCATGTTAAACTGAGGATCCCCCGAGCGCCACAAGGGTCACATATATGTTGTCTGAGGGTTACACACGACAACTAATTGCACACATTACAACTAATATTTTTTTATTCTATATTACAAAGATAAAACATGTTCGCGCTGTAAAACCCTTTGTTCGAGCCGCAGGTGTGCTTGTAAAGGGCTACATGCGGTCCGCAGGCCGCATGTTTCACATGCCTGAGTTAAAAGACATAAACCAACAGCGGTTTCAACAAATATACAGAAAAAAACACATGCAGATGCACACAGTCAGACACACACACACACACACACACACACACACACACACCACACACACCACACACACCACACACACACACACACACACACACACACACACACACACACACACACACACACACACACACACACACACACACATTTATATATATATATATATAATTACATTAATAGTTATTTGAATGTGATTTCATATTCCGAAAGATTGAACCCTGGATATGAAAATATAAAGGTAGAGAACGTGAGGCCGCCTGTGAGACGTGGGACCGGCTGGGACTTAGCCCAGTAGACGTCCCTCCTCCTTCTCCCCCTGTTGACGTCAAGTCCCCCCAACGCACTTGGGATGCCATCCAGTGCAGCCTGGCCTCAGACAGGCTCACACGCCAGCTCGACCAGCACCGCCTTGCTTGTTTTTGTGCGGCCTCCAAACCCCACAATGGTGCCTGGCTCCATGCTCTGCCCTCTTTCTCCACTGGCACGCAGCTAGACAACCATAGCCTGCGAATCGGCGTTTCCCTGAGGCTCAGCCTCCGGATCTGCCAGCCACACCAATGTCGCTGCGGTTCCACCGTGGACTCTTTCGGCATCCACCCGCTTTCCTGTCGCCACAGTGCCGGCCGCATTCCACGCCATACTGCCCTCAACGAGGTCATTAAGCATGGCTTGGACGCTGCAGGCTTCCCTTCCCAGCTCGAGCCGGTGGGGGTTGGATCGAGGGGACGGCAAAAGGCCAGCTGGCATGACCATCTTCCCGTTCCGCGGTGGCAAACCCCTCGTCTGGGATGCACTTGCACCGACACTTTCTGCAGCCACAACCTGGTGCAGTCTGCGACTGACCCAGGTTCTGCTGCACGTCGGGCTGAAGGGGCCAAACTCCTCAAATACCGGTCGCACTCCGACAGGTTTGCGGTCGTTCCCCTGGCAGTGGAAACTTCTGGTGTCCTCGGCCCCAGGGCTACCTCTTTACTCACCACCATAGGCGCTGAGCTGGCCAGCCGTAGGTGTGAGCCCCGCGAGTTGGAGTGGCTTTTCCAGCGCGTCTCCCTTGCCGTCCAGCGGGGAAACGCTTTCTCCATTCTGTCCGCCGGGGCTGTGGGTGGGCCCCATCGCGCACCAATACATTAGTTAAATACCATTCTTTCATCTCATACATATATACATGATTAGCTACATTATGGCGAATACATTGATGTTTTATTAAAAAAAAAAAAAAAATGTATACATACTATTAGTAGGATTTTCAAGGAACCAAATTTTCATATTCTCCATTATGATGACTGATAATTAGTGTTTGCAGACCGTACATACAATTTTTCATATTGGAAGTTACGAACCTTTGTCAACAAATGCTATCTATTAATACATATATACATACATAAACACGCGCACATTCACACACGCGCGCGAATGCACACACGCGCGCGCACGCACACATACATGTATATATATATGCCAGCCGTAGCGCCGTAAATCGTTTCGACCTCCGCCACCGTTCCAAACGGAATAACATCACACGGGGCGAACTCCTTGCTCTCCGCTCCCTCCGTAGCCGAGATGACATCGTCATCAAACCGGCGGACAAGGGAGGCGCCGTGGTGGAGTGGTGCGCGGACCTCTACACGACCGAAGTCCTCAGGCACCTCCGTAACACCCTCTTCTACCGCCCTCTACCCTCCGACCCACACCCCTCTACCAACAACAAGTTTGCTCCACCATCCAACACCTTGTCTCCTCCTCCATTCCCCCGCCCCAGCGCTTCCCACCTCATCGTCCGCACTCACGCACCCCCACCATCTACTTCCTCCCCAAACTCCACAAGCCCGACAACCCCGGCCGCCCCATCGTCTCCGCTTGCAACTGCCCCACCGAACTCATCTCCGCCTTTCTTGACTCCATCCTCGCCCCCCTTGTCACCACCCTCCCCTCCCACATCTCCGACACCAACCACGCCCTGTGCCTTTTCGACTCCTTCACCTACCCACCCGGCCCACAGCCCTTCCTCTTCACCCTAGATATCAAGTCCCTCTATACCGTCATCCCCCACGCCGACGGCCTACTTGCCCTCAAGCACTACCTCATTCTTCGCCCCTCCCCCATCCCCTCCTTCGCCTCGCCTAGCTGGTCCTCACCCTCAACTGTTTCTCCTTCTCGTGTGAGTTTTACCAACAGGTCACAGGGGTAGCCATGGGTACAAGAATGGGCCCAAACTATGCCAACCTTTTTGTTGGCCATGTTGAGGCCCAAATCTTTGCCCAGTACACCGGCCCCACGTCCGAACTGTACGGTCGTTACATCGACGACTGTATCGGAGCCACGACCCTCACCCGAGAACAGCTCGACCTCTTTCTCTCCTTCTTCTGCTCCTTCCACCCCTCCCTCCACTTCACCACCTCTATCTCCACCACCCACGTCCACTTCTTAGACATCTCCGTCGCCTTCGACCCCTCCCACCACTCCCTCGTCACCTCCGCCTTCTTCAAACCAACCGACTCCCACTTCTACCTCGACTTCACCTCTTCCCACCCTACACACACTAAACAATCTATTCCCAACTCCTCATGATCCGCCGCATCTGTAGCCGAGATGCTGACTTTGAGTCCCAGGCCCTTTCCCTAGTCAGCCATTTCATCCGCAGAGGTTACCCCCATTCTCTCGTCCACACCGCTCTCACCCGCGCCTGTGCTGTCCACCACCCTCACCCCACGCCACCGCACACCCACCCACCGTCTCCCCTTTCCCATCACCTACCACCCATCCACCATACCTCTCCACCGCACCATCCTCCGCCTCTTCTGACGCCTCCAGTCCGACCCCTCCTCCTCCCAGATCTTCCCAGACCCACCACTCCCCTCCTTCAAACGCGCACGCAATCTCCGCCCCCCCCCTCATCCACAGCTCCCTACCCCCCAACCCACGCTCTCCCCCCCCCCGGTTCCCTTCCCTGTTCCAGGCCCCGCTGCAACACCTGTCCCCACATCACCAACACCACCACCTTCCAGGGTCCCAACGGCCACACTCTCTCTGCACCTCCGCCAACCTAGTCTACGGACTTCGCTACACGGAGTGCAGCGCAACCTACGTCGGACAGACTGGACGTCGCTTGGCGGACCGGTTTACTGAACACCTCCGTGATATTCGTCTCGGTGGTAGTTCCCCCATCGCCAGCCACTTTGGTACCCCTGGTCAGTCTGTGGTCTACTCCAATTTTCACCGCCCACCCCACAACTAACAATACTAACACCTCCACCCCACACCCGACCACCCTTCCCCAACTAACATACTTACATCCCTCCCTTCTTCTCCCCCCTCTCCTTATCACACGCACACACCCACCGGTACATATATACACGCGCTCACACTAAACACACACCCTACTACCACCACTAACCCTCACCACCCCGCAACTAACATCACTAACACCCCCCGACCCCACGCACACGAACACACACACCCACTTACACCACCCACTCTACACGCAACTAACATCACTAACACCCCCAACCCTACGCACACGAACACACACACCCTCTTACACCACCCACTCTACACACGCTACCACCACTGACCCCCACTCACACCCGCATTCGACCCTTTCCCCACCTCCAGTATACTAACACCCACTAACACCCCCTTCACCACACACACACTCATCCAAACACGCACACACACACCAGTACACTACACTCCCTCCACCGGCCCCCACACCCTTCTCTCCCCGCTCCACCCACACCCTTTCTCACACACACACACATCCCACTAACACCTCTACTAATACACACACACACCCTCCTCACTCCAACTTTCACACCTACCCATCCTCTCCCCTGTCCACCGCACCTCCGCACACACTGACACACCGACTTTCTTCACTTACCATTCTACCCGAATGCTGCTATGCCCTTATCTCTGACCACCTCCCCGCACACACAGACACACAACCCTCCTCCTGCCTTGACCCTCTGACCACTTCCTGTTGTGCGCGCACCCCACATCTCCCCTCTTCCGACCAACCACGGATTACACATATTGAACATCGATCCCTAGAATCCACCACATCACAAGGATATTACCCAGCATTCCACCACATCCTCTACGGAACTATCTTAAGGACTCACCCACTGACATACACTCAAAAAAATTTTTTTCCCGCACGCCACCTACATCCACAACACGCATAAACACCACACACACGTGCGTACCACCACATATTTACACACTCAGCCTCCGGAATCCTCTCCCTCCACCCCTCTGACCCCTCCCCATCCACACACGCACACACACTCCGACCTACACCCCACCCCATACACACCTCTTCCTGAACATGCAACCCCGTTCTTCCCCCAACTCTTACTTTCACATACACACACACCACCTTCAGCCCTCCCCGCTCGGACCCCCCGCCTCCCTCTCCCCACTCCACACGCCACCACCCCTACACGCCCCACATCCTTCCACCACCTGTTTTACTTCATGTTTATTTTTATTTTTATTATGCTTTTATATTTAATTTCATTTGTACCGTTTCCTCTCACCACTCCCCTACACACCCTTGGAACTCTCTTCCCACACACTTTCACCCGAAGAAGGGCTTATGCCCGAAACGTCGTTCCCCACCACCACCCCACTCTCAAGAGCGTGAATCTAATAAACCTTTGTTCGTACCCGTTTTGTTCCCGTTCAATTTGTTACTATATATATATATATAGATAGATAGATAGATAGATAGATTTCTTTATTTGCCACAAGGGCGCACAAGAAAAGGGGTCAATACAAAGACATACCGGGGATTTTACATACAGTCGTGTAAAAAATATAAAAACAAACAATTACAACAATCGAAATCCCTAATAGGGGGGAAGCGCCACAAATGGGTTGTTTAATACCCCGTCGATAGAACAACCATCAACTCCTGGAGCGTGTTGTGCAAGTGCTCCTTTCTTCCTTTTGCCCTCTTCTTCAACCTACAGGCTTATAAACAGAGAGGCACAATCGCTCGGGCCATTTTCGCTTCATTCGCCCACCTTTCAGTAAATTTACTGGGGTGCAGTGCCTCTCTCTCCACTCTGATTCTCCTTCTAAAGTGATACTTAAAGAAGGGAATCAATTGTTGTCCGGAGAGAAAGGCATCTGTCCTCGTTCACCTTTTAACTTCTTTCACCATAGCCACCGTACAGAGGAAAACCTCCTCTCTTTCGTTTTTGAAAGAGACTGGCTGTTTGAGCCTTACTATGGACTCGGCAGTCAACTGGATTTGTCCCATACGCGACAGCAGTTGTTCTGCATAGTTCCACAGGTCGGTTACGCCCGGGCAGTGTACAATTGCGTGCAGAACTGTTTCAATGTCCTGCGCGTATCTTGGACACGTCCTCTTGGAAGGATCCCTGCCAGGGCGTCCGTGCCTATAGATCTTGTCACGAACCGGTAGAGCTTCTCGGTAGCACTGCCAGGCCAGGGACCTCTGGAAGTTGTCCATAGGTTCCGGGCGGAAAGTCCTACCAAACAGACTGGTGAGCTCATCGTCGTCGTCGACGCCTAGAGTCTCTCCGAGCACGTCGTCGCCCTTGTAACGTACAATCCCTCTATAGAATGTCGAAAAGGAGTCTCCACTGATTGCTGTACCCGCTTGCCAGAGGACTATGAGCGCCTGAGCGCATTCAATGTGCCAGGCGCCCATCGTTTTCGGTCTTTTCTTGACCCAGGACTGCAGCTTACAAACGGTGCCCACACCGGTTGGAGGTCGGTGAGGAATACTTGGAGATCCCGCTACCTCAGCGCATGTTTGCGCATCATCAGCCACGGGTTTCCCAGCCCTCCGTTGGAAGGGTGCTGACAGCAGACGGATATCCTCACCAGCGGAGCCTGCTTCTTCCACAGAAACTGGAAGAGCATGCGTTCCATCTTGGCGAGGTGTTCAAGGGGACAAGGCACGACAGTCAAGCGGTAGTAGATGACGGACGCTATGAAGGTGTTCGCCACCTCCACTCGACCTTTCAAGGACAGTTTGCACTCTGCCCACTTCTGGGTGAGTGCAAACACCTTGGCCGTGACCTCGTTCCAGTTTTTCTCCACCTGGAGGTCTGGACCGAACCAGATCCCGAGCAATTTCACCGGTCCGTCTGTCCAGCGTCCAACGATGCTGTCGGACGTCATCGGTTTGCCTCTCCACGTACCGAGTTGCAAACCGACAGACTTGTCTGGGTTTAGTTTTGCTCCCGTCAGCGTTTCGTATTCTTTCAGTAAGTTGCCGATCACCCCGATTTCCGAGGTGCTCGACACCATTACCGTCACGTCGTCGGCATAAGCCGGCGCCGCTTTGCGCAGTCCTGGTTCTAGAGGGATGTCCTGCAACAGCTCCAATTTCTGCAGTAGTGGCTCTAGAGTCAATACATACAGAATGGAGGAGAGATGGCACCCCTGTCGAATGGAACGCGTGATTGCGAACGGCTCCGATAAGTAGCCGTTCACCTTGACCCTCGAGCAGATGCTGGTGTGCATCGCCTCGATCCAGCCTCTGAAAACGGGACCGAAGCCTTGAGAACCGCTTCCATTCGATGGTCGACCCTATCGAATGCCTTAGACTGATCCAAATTGATCAGAGCCCCACCGAAGCCGGGTTTACTACCCACCCTCTCTTTGATGTATCGCATGAGGTGGAGGTTGTCGTGTATGGACCTTGTCGGGATTGCACACGTTTGCGCTTTCCCTACCAGGTTCTCGACGACAAGTGCCAAGCTCGTCGCTAGCACCTTGGCCAAAATCTTTAACTCTGTGTTGAGAAGAGTTATGGCCCTGAAGTTGTTAATTTTGTCCCCCTTGTTCTCGTCTTTCCTGATCGGCGTTACTACGCCCTTGCCTGCAGAACTGGGAATTCTCCCGTTCTGCTGCCAATTGCAGTAGACGGCTTCGAGGACGCCAGAGAACAAGTCAGGCATGCCTATGTAAAACTCATTGGGTATACCATCTAGACCGGATGACTTTCGTTTCCCGCAGCGGCCCAGAGCGTCCCGTATCTCAGTGTCCGTGATCGGTCTTTCGCAGAACTCGGCGTCCGTGTTTGAGAGACGCGGCAGGCCGTCGAGGTATGAACTCAAATCCATTGCCCCGTTCGGCTCACCGTCGTTCTGCTCAAACAGTCGCGCAAAGTGCTGCTGAAAGGCCGCGCACATTTGCTTGGGGTCAAGTAGTACGCGTCCGTTTTGGTATTTCAAAGACCGAATCGTGGACTTGTTCCCACTTTTCGCCTCCGCCACTCGGGCCGAGCTGACAGCTTTCGCTCCTTCGTTTCCTAGAGCACGTGTTTTGCTTCTGAACACGCAGCCTTCGTGTTTCGTATCGTAGAACTGGTCCAGTGCCGTTCTCGACGCTAACACTCTAGCCGCGTTGCCACTTCTAAGTGCCTCCTCTACCTTGGCTACTAGTTCTCTTTCTATTTTGTTTTTCTCTAAGGCTAACTCTCTGCTAAACCCTATCGATTCTATTTTAATTGCTTTCTTGAGAGAGTACCACCATTTATTGTTGACGATGGCTCCCGTTAACTGTTGCTTGACTAGTCTACTTATCCGTTCACTGTAAGGTTTACGTGCCGGCAACGACACATTCAGCTTCCAGTATCCGGGTCCTTGTCTATGTATTCTATCAGGGTTGACTAAGCAGACGACTAATTTGTGATCTGAATAGGCAACCATGTGCATTCGTGGACAGGTTAACATCTCCTTGTCCCTTTCTCTAATAAAGACCCTATCTAAATACGATCTAGATGTCCCGCTGCGGTTTGCCCACGTCCACAGTGGTGCAGTAGGGAAATCCAGTCGATACCTATCGGCCAGTTGGAATCGGCCGATTAAAGTTTTGAGGCTGTTGCACCCCCCTCTACTGGGACATGCTCCCACATAGTCGCATCATGCATCTAGGATACCATTCCAGTCCCCCACTAAAAGTAAGGAGCGAGACGTTCCCAGAAAAGACTCTAGACGCTTAAAGAAGCCTGGCCGTGATTGCAATTGCCCGGTCGGGACATAAACGGCCACCAATCTGAAGGCTCCAATACTGTTCACGTCTAGGACTACCAGTCTACCCTCCGGGTCCAAGTGTACTTGCTGTACTTCGACGTCCAGGTTCTTCCGAAACAGGACAGCCACTACCCCTCCACCTTCTGGCTGACAGAGAGATGCGTAGATCTCAAAGTCGTCGAAGATGGGTGTTAGTTGCTGCTTGTTGTGGATCCTGGACTCGGTGATGGTTATCACATCCATACCGTGTGACATAAGGTCGTTTAAAAGTTGGCCCTGTTTCCAGGGCATCCCTAGGCCACGCACATTCACACTTCCAACTCGTAAACTAGCCATGTTGGTGAAGAAGAGTTGGAGAAAAAGGACGAAAGGTGCACTTACCTTTTCGTTTCCTGGAGATCGGGTTGTTCAATCTCCATTTTGGGTGCTGGATGGGGTGTTGGGTGGGGTGGGGAGACATTTTAACAGGACATGGTTGATGGGTTTCTGGCAGGGGTTGCCCACGCCCTGTGAAAAATTTTTTTCAGGTCATTATAGGTTTCCATAGAAACCCTTATAAGTTTAAGGCGTGGAGACGATTCTGCCTTGACGAAAGTTTTTCCCTCCGTCTCCACCTTGGGGTTTTGGGAGATAACTTCCATCAAACTCTTGTTGTTTGTGTTGATGTATGCATATTGTTGTTTGTGTTTTTGTTGTGTTGTTTTAGTTTGTTTTTTGTCCGGGAGTTTTCTTTTTATGGTAGGTGTTTGTGTTTGGGGTGGTGTTGGTGTTGGTTTTGCTGGTAGGGGGATGTTTGACTGTGGTGTTGTTTGTGTTGTTGTTTGTGTCTGTGGTTGTGTGTTGGTGTTGGTGATTGGAGTTTTGGGGGTTTAGTGGTGTCTCTTTTTTTGTTTTTTAGATTTCCGCGGCTCTCTCTCTTCTTCACTTAAAGAAGGAGAAGCAGCTTCATCCGGCGATGAATAATCATCGTCAGGAGTGTGGGGTAGGGGTATGTTGTGTGGTGGTGGTGTTTCGGTGTGTGTGCTTGTGGTAGTGTTTGATGGAGTGAGTGGGGTGGGGCTGTGTTCTTCAGGGGTGTTGTCTCTGTTTTTTCCATTGTTGTTGGTTGAGTGGCTGTTTATTTTGGTGTAGTTGCTCGTTTCGTCTGTCGTTGTACTTGTGGTGGTGGTGGTTGTTTTGGTGTTGGTGCTGGTAATAGTGTTTTTTGAAATATGTTGTAGTGTGTTTATGAAGAACAAGAGGCTTTTAGGTGTGTTGTGCTCCCACATCGAAAGCAATGAAATTTTCGCCCTTCTACCGAAATGTTTATTTTGTTGTTATCAACGATGACGACTCTTTCGGATATTTTGGAGATTCTCTCCGGCCTCATCTGCAACAGAATCTCCAAATCAGTACCCGCCCACCTTTGTCGAATAGACTTTCGTATCGAAAGAAAATCATATCAGTTTCTGGCTCTAAGAAGCCAGCTAAGATCCACAAGATGTTAATGTTTGGTGGTATATTTTTTATTTTTATTTTTTGTGTTCTTTTCCCCATGTATGTAGGGAAAAAGGTGAATGCTTTTGACACTATTGGTGTCAAAGAATGTTTTGGGGCGAGTGCCTCGCTTTTAAACAGTACGGAAACACTTCCGTACTGTTTTCCTCGTTGGAGAAATTCGATATATGCTAGAATTTCTTTCAGGGTATTTTTCTATATCTCCTTGACTAACAAATATCAGCTTTCTCGTGGTATTGGACACCGTCCTAAAGGTCACTGACCTTCGAACTGTGTCTTCTTTTATTTCAATGGGTGAGTTAATTCTAAACCCACTCTTCTCTTCGAAAGTTACAAATTTTCTCCCTTGCTGGAGAATATCTCTTGCATTGGAGATGTCAAGATTTATAAAATCTTGTTTTTTGTTCACTGTTTCAGCGAAAGACATTTTTTCTTATGGGGTGTTGCTGTTGTTGTTGTTGTTGTTGTTGTTGTTGTTGTTGTTGTTGTTGTTGTTGTTGTTATCGTTATTAGCCTCGGTGTTGGAAATTTCAGTTCCTTGACGAGATGAAACTTTATGTATAGATGTATCTGTGGAGTTGTTGATGTTGTTTTTTTCATGTGTATGTATGTTAATGGGTTTAATTCCTGAGTTTTCATTTCTCTCCGCTTCGGCGGTAGAAATTGTACAATCTTCAAGTGGCAATATTTTTTTCCCTTTGTTGACAGTCGTATCTATGGCGATGTCCATAGTAGCAGAAACAGATATAACGTTAAAATCTCCCTCTTTCTCTCTCTTTTCGCTGTCGACGTTCTCCAGCCTTCTTTCCGTGTATTCATGTTTTATAGTTGGCAAAATTTGATATTTTAAAACAATTTTTAAAATATTTAGATTACCACCCAGCTGACAATTCGGCTTGGGGGTTAATCTACAAAATAATATGTTTTTTCAAACAATTTGTTCTGATTTTCGTATATAAATTTACAAAAAATCTTACCGGCGATGTTCTACGCGTCAGGCAGAGAGAGAGAGAGAGAGAGAGAGAGAGAGAGAGAGAGAGAGAGAGAGAGAGAGAGAGAGAGAGAGAGAGAGAGACCTCTGCCGGATGTCTATTCTCTGGTGATGAGCTTTGTCACCTAGTCCAAACGTTCTTTCTTTCCTGTTAAATTCATTGTGTACAAAGTTTGACTGCAAAAGTACTCTTGCTATTCTTCACGTTGTTGTTGCTGCTATTATTGTTGTCGTTGTTCACCTTTTTGTTGTTTGTGTTGTTGTCATTGTTGCAGTTGTTATTACTGTTGTTGTGATGGTTGTTCTCACTTTTTGTCGCTGTTCTTGCTGTTGTTGTTATCATTAATGCCGTTGTTGTTCTCATTTGTTTTGGTGCTGCTTCTGTTGTTGCCGGTGTTGTTGTTTTTAGTGGTGGTGGTGGTGGTAATACTGCCTAAAGTGGTGATACTTTTCATAATGGTGGTGGTGGTGAGAGTGGTGTGACATCACTCAACGTTTGAGTTGCTGTCATGTGACAGTTGGCTTAACGAGAGGGGCGTGTTTCGTCCATAATTTTTACAGAAATTATATTGTTTATGTCAGGTCACTTTTCAGCGCTACTGGTAACATGCAACTCAGTATAACCTGTTCATGGTCGGGTCGTCGGCGACTAAACCGGCAACCCCACCAAGCTTGCTTAATGAAGAGGAGGATTTGGGACACCCAGCAGGAAGACAAACAAAACATGTTAAAGGTGGAGGTATTCAGGAGAGACAACGGCCATACAATAAATTTTTTATTTTTTTTTTTGGTGGAGTGAAAGACTCCTAGTCTTCATTGGACATCTCTCTAGGAGAAGGTCACTCTGATATAAAACCTGCGACTTTGTATGCATCCCATGATGTAGACCAGTTCTTCTTTTTGGGTAAATGCATTCGATGTCCGGAGAGTGGGATTGGCCCCGTGCAAAGCCTTTCTTCACAGACATCACCTGATATGTGACATTTTTTGCGATGCATGGAATTGCTGACCATAGACAAGTCCCTAGCAGGACTAAAAAGCTACGTCCGTGATGTATGTACGTACGTATGTATGTATGTATGTATGTATGTATGTATGTATGTATGTATGTATGTATGTATATATGTATGTATGTATGTATGTATGTATGTATGTATGTATGTATGTATGTATGTATGTATGTATGTATATATGTATGTATGTATGTATGTGTTATCTCTTTCTCTTAATTTGAGTATATTTTTTTGACCGGCCACCTTCCTGGTGGCAAGGTTGTAAAAGAAAAGAAATTGTCATCCCTTGAATCGCAAGAATGTTTTGCAAATTTTGAAGGTGCCAGCTGTCGCAGCCATTTGTAGACTATGAATTAGGGAGCTACGCTCTTTGTCCGCAAATCCAAGTTCAGTCATACTTTGGTCCAAGCGGGTTGGTATATAACCCGTAGCTCCAATAATGATGGGTATGAAGCTAAAGGTGTATCTTGGATACTGGATTTGTAAACTCCTCATCAATGGTCCGTAGATGTCCTCCTTCTCCTGTATTTTTCTGACAACATTTACACAAGTGGGCAGCTGATCTCCACAACAGAACACGTTTTCAATGTGTGGTCCCAAACAACAATATCAGGCCGGTTGTGCTTTAATTTGGTGGCAGTTTTTATTTTCAGGCTCCACCAGTATTCCTTAGTGTCATCTGTCTCAATATATTCTTCCTCGTTTGTTGTTAATTTGTTTTCCGAAGTGCGTTCCAGATGGTTCTAGCTATCCCATCGTGTCTCATGGGAGGTAGTAGCGAGATGACATTCTTTCGCAGCTGGCAACAATGTAGCTTACATCCTCGATCTTTGTTTTAGATAGCCTACATTTATTGTCAGCTGATGGCCCACCCCTTTTGTGCAGCAGATATTTGGTAGGGAGTTCTTGTTCCTGTATTGCATAGAGATATCCCTCAAGGTGTGATGTCATACACTTGTTGGAACTCCATGCCAGGCTTTTTGAGTGGTTTATACCCTCTATGGTCTGTGTTTTACATCTCAAGTATCCATGCACAACTTTTTCTGTAAATTGGTCAATTTTTTCATCTTGTTTGAACATTGAATAGGATCTTCCGATTTCTCTGGCTGAGAGATTTATATCAGGCTTTATTCCATATCTCTCCTCCAGATCAGTGGCTATTCTAATGATTTTTTTTTCATGCTTATATAAACCTGGGCAAGATGATTGCCAACCTTTTTACTCTGTTGAAGGTGTTGCTTCAGTGTTACTATCCGGGTCTCATATGATGTTAATATGGATTTTAGACCCCAGCCACCTTCCTTGCGTGAGAAGTATAGCCTATCCATATCACCATTGATGTTAAAGTAACACTGAGAAGTTTGCGAGTTCTAACATCCATCTCACTTAGTTCTTGCAATGACCAGTTCAGCAGGCCAAATACTGGCGTTAGAATTGGCATAGCATAAGTATTGTGGGCAATGTATTTGTTGTACGCTGACAGTTCTGATGACCATATTTTCTTTACTCTTCTGAGGTATTCAGTTCTGGTTCTCTCCTTATTTATGGGTCCATCATATCTGACATTCTCATCCTGTCCAAGATATCTGTAGTTGTCACCTGACTGTAGAAATTGTATTGTCAGGCCGTTCATCTCTAGATTTCTAGAGGAGGGCACAGCTCTTCCACGTTTTACTGCCAAATATGCACACTTGGACTCACCAAATTTCATTTTGATGTCTGTTGAAAATTGTGTAATGAGGTCCAATTGTTTCTTGATGTCATTGATATTTGGCCCATACAACTTCAGGTCATCAACAAAGAAAAGATGGGAGATACTTCTGGACCCACTTCTTTGTCCACCTTGTTTCCTGAGTAGGTAAGATAGTGGATTTAGTGAGAGAACGAAGAGTAGCATTGACAAGCTATCACCCTGAAAGATGCCCTTCTGGTAATGTATCTTATCAGTCTTAACTTGCTCCTTCTCACCTCTAAGGATCAAATTGGTGTACCAGTTCTTGGTCAGACGTTCAACAGCAGCTACCAGTGGTTGTGGGACTTTGGCTAACTGTAAAGCCTTAACAATCCACCCATGAGATACACTATCAAATTCTTTTTGATAGTCCAGCCACACCACAGTCATGTTTCTGCGATTCTTTGTTGTTTTTTCTTGAATCATTTTATTAATTAGTAGGTGATCTATGCAACCCCACACCTCCCTCTTTCAACCAGCTTGCTCAGGTGTTATGATGTTGTTGGTAGCACAGTGATCCTGTAAGAACAGGTTAAGGCACCCAGTATATAATTTATACATGATGTTTTGGCAGGCTATTGGGCGGTAATTTTTAGCAAGGGTGGTTTGGCTATTTTGGGGAATGAGGATAGTAGTGGCAGTTGATAACCATCTGGGAAGTTCTTATGTGCCTTTAATGGTTTCTGTAAACAGCTGTATGAGATCTTGCCGATAGAAAGTGAAATTCTTCAACCAGTATCCTGTAATGAGGTCTGGGCTTGGTGATTTCCTATTCGACATTTTCTGTAGAGCTGTTTCCAGTATTGACCCACCTATGTCATATTGTTTTGTCTGGACATGTTGGCAGTAGTCCTGTTCCAGTTCTGTTAGCCAATTAGTTTGTCTGTTGAATCCGTCATCAGTTTCCCATGCAGATCTCCAGTAGCTCTCAACCTGTTCCTTTGAAGGGGTGTCATTTACAGAGATTGAGCTTTTGCCACCGAAGCTGCGATAAACTGATTTAGGATCTCTGGCAAACAATCTATTTAGCACTTGTCATTTATGTTCTGTTGACTTATATTTTAGTCTTTCTGTTGTAGCTGTGAGTTGTTGTTTCAACTGGTGTAATTTGGAGTTCAAAGTTTTAAATTTTGTATCTCCAAATCGTCTCTCTAACTTTTTTTTAGGTCTTCCTGGTGTCGTGTGAAGTTTCTCTTTATGTTGTATTTCATAACGACTGCGATGTGTAAGATACTTCGTCTCAGGGACAAATTTTTGCTTTTTAAATTTCGCATCCACGCTGGTTCAGGCTTTTTGTTTGTATCTTGATTGCGTGGTTTTAGATGTTTGTTATATCATAGCAATGTGACAGTTGAAACATATAACAAAATATTAAGCGTTTCAAATGTCGTTTCTACACCTTTAGATCGTATAGCCTTCAGATAACTGTCAGCTATTTCGTTCACCGCTTCCAATTCCAATTTAGTGGGTTCTTTACTGATTCTGGTGTTGCATGGTCTGTCACTCACATTAAGGCTGTGTATCTCTTGAAACATATCGTCCCATATCACTTGTAAGGTTTCCACAAGTTGTTGGTGTTCTGTTTGTACAGTAGAGTCATGAATTTCAGCCTCGTTGTTGATGTGGTGACAATTACTATTAGAGTTAGCTGACCATTCTCGCTGTTCTTCAGTGGAAGTGGGGTGGATTTCAGCAAAATTGTTGGTGAGCTGTTCACTGTTAGATTTAGCTGCCCATTCTCATTGTCTGTCAGTGGAGGTGGGGTGGTTGTCTACAAGGGCTGTATTTGTAGTATCACTCAATTCCGTTAGATGTATCAATTTACACCTAATGATACGTTTTGCCTGTTCATTTAAATGCTTTAGAGAAAAGTCTAATTCTGGGTGTTTGGAGTTCCATAAAGTTTTTAGCCTTTGCATAAAACCGAACTTTTGGGGTTCAGATTGTTTGTATGCTTCATATAATTATTTGTTAAGCTCGTAGCTCCACTGTATACAACGGTTGTAATTGCGATTTGGTCGAAGGAGGCTTGTACGTGTTGCCATGATGAGTTCGTCTATTCACTAATATTTTGTATTTATTTTTCAAAATAGTCGATGATCTTCTTTAAAAGTTTCGACGAAGTTCTGTCAGAATCAAATTTAAAGTTATTCACAGCTTGCGTAATATTTCTTTTAGGTTAGTTTTTAATTCTACAACTGTTGTTAATTCAACAAACGTTGTTTAATTCAACAAACGTTGTTCTTGAATCGTTTGAATCGAGAACAAAAAAAAACGTTACTTAGTATATTTCTTTATGAATGTAATATAATGTATGTATGTAAGTATGTATGTAAGTATGTATGTTCTTCTGCTTTTATAATTTCACAAATTTTTGCCAATAGAGAGAGAGTCGGTTTCTAACATAGACACAAGACTCTCTCATTGGAATTACACAACATCAACTAGGTAGATATGTCTGCATGTCTGCATGCATGTGTAGGTATGGATGCTATTGGATGTGTGGATGTGTATGTTTTGAGTTGTATGTGTGCATGTGCATACGCTTTGTATCTGTACATGTGTGTATGCAGTTATTAGATGCAAAATTTTGGGAATGTTTTACATATTTTTATTGTTCCATTAATGGATTGTACTTGTAATTTCCTAACTAGTTGTGTTCTTTCTGTTTCTGTGAAGCCCAGCTACTCAAGATTTGTATTGAGGCAGTTACTAACATTTCTCAGTGCCCCAATAATCACCGGCATAAATCTGAAGGTATAATCAGGGTGGAGTATCTGCAGATTTCTCATTTGTTCTGCATAAATATTCTCCTTTTCGCTAATCTTTGATATTATATAGGCATCTGCTGGGCAGCTAACTTCCACTACTTTGAATGCCTTCTTTTCCCTGTCCCGTATCATTATATCTGGTCTGTTATGCCTGCACTTTATTGGGATTTTTACTGCAACATTCCACCAGTACTCTTTCATATTATGTATATGTATGTCTTCCACATTGCTGTAGCTTTTATTATAATTATCGGGGCTATCTTTTCTACAGATTGCATTGTACAGGGTTTTGGCCACTACATCATGCCTCATAGGTAGATAGTACCACGATGACATCTTTGGACAGATGCTTATGACATGGGTGACATCTCCGATGTTAATTTTGCAGTCTGTACTTGTCACATCTAAGAGTTTTGCCTGCATCACAATCTCTTTTGTGAATCAGGTATTTCGTTTTGATTTCCTGTTCTTGGATTGCAAAAGCGAATCCTTCAAAGTGAGAGCCAATATAGCGGTTGTTGGTCCAAGATAGACTACTTTCTTTATCTATATCACTCTCACTATGTATGTATGTATGTATGTATGTATGTATGTATGTATGTATGTATGTATGTGTGTATGTATGTATGTATGTGTATGTAAATATGTATGATAAAGCTTTAATCCTGAATTGTCCGACAATTTTCACTCATAACTTTAGTAACTGTTTTGTTGCCTTTTTTAAACCTTGTGTTTGTTTAGTCACCTCTAGATATCTGCTTAATATTAAAGCAAAGTTATTTCTGGAATATCAAGTTAATTCTTAGAGCATTCTTTAATTACATTATTTTATCCAAAGGATCCAGTATCGGGTCTTTTATAAGAAGTACTTTAAATCTGTGTGGCCTAAATCTCCAAAGCCTTTCTGAAAATTAATTAAGAAACATCTGCAAGCTGAAGGTTTTCAAACTTCTATATGCGCAAAACATGTATCTGTAGCAATGTATGTCCATAATGCAAGAACTGTTCATTAAATATGTACGAGGGATGAAGAACTTGGTCCACAAACATATAATTTCTAGGCAAAAACTATTTTCATGAGACGATATTTTCAAATCTATTAATTGTGAAAAAGAATGTTGACAGGCAAATAAAACCCTTTAAGAATGTCACTCCTGAAAACTAAAAAAATGTCTATTAAATATGAAAGCAATAAAATTATCCCTGGAGTTTGCCTCAGATTTCCTAGAGAAATAACTTCAACGTGTCACAAGATAGTGAGTGAAACAAATATATCATTCACTGCAAACACAACAAGCTTAAGTGTAATATTGAACGAAGAATTTAATAGCATTTTACACATACAAATAGATGAGCCACGCGAGTTATTTGAAAAAGGTAAGGTATTTAGTACTATATCTGCGTAGAATCGTGGCGACTATCAATTATATCTACATGAAAGTGAATGTAATATGTAGGTACTGAAAACATATAAGTCCAGAATTTAGTATATATATGGCCTCGTTACTCAATATAGAGTGAATCGTAGGATCACCGTAGTGACATATTCTCCAGGTCTAAACACAGAGAAAGAGAGAGGGCAAGTGAGAGAGAGGAAATGTGAAAGGAAGAGAGGAAAAATCGACACTAGTACTGGACTGATTAATCTCGAAATGATGAAAGGTAAAATTGAATTCGGAGAGATTTTTACGAATACGGCAAATCACCCAATCTGACATTCTAACGACTATCCAGAATTTAGTATCTATTTTGATTAGCTGCAAGCTTAAACACTCACATTATGATTATTGGAATTCACAATTCACTGATATTAGTATATTTAGTTGGCTTATAAAGTCACTAATTGTATATTTCTACAATTGAGTATCTTAATGGTTGCCTAATCTTGAACTTAGTTGCATGCTTTGATAGTCTCCTGAAAACTTGCAAATATTATCGCGAGAAACCGCTATGTAAGCTCCAAGGGATAACTTCCAAAATTGCTGTAAAAGACAAAATATATTTGATCTATACTGAGGGAATCAGAATAGAAGCATTTTATTACATACTTGTCTGTCAGCATAATTCCTGTGCAGGTTGATGTTACCTTCTGAAGCTTCAACAGTACTACGAATGTGTATTCAAACATATACATGTGATATACACGGACTTTTCAAATGCGTTAGTGGAAGTTTATCATATGATAACATGGCTTAAACTAGGTGTTCGCAGTATAACTGAAGAGATTAGCTTTGGGGTTTTTCAAATATAGAAGTTAAATTGCTGCAGCATGGCTATGTGATTGAGACGTTTATTTCACAACTATGATATTTTGCGTTTACTCCAACTACATGGAACATTGTGAAGGCACATTGTGAAAGTATTTTCGTCTATATATTTTCGTATAAAACAAAACCCTGTGAATAAAACGTACAAGTGTTACCTTCTATAGACTGAAACGTGTTTAAAAGAAATTATGAGAAATATAAGAAAGCCTATCAGAGGAAGCTTTCTCGTTTGAATGTACTAAGATTTTATCCACTATCCAGTTTAAAACACCCTCAGACCTTTGGCTGTTATTAGTGGCGTCCACACTTTTTAATTCATGAAGCCAGGCCTTCGATCTAAGAATACCTTCTTTACTTCCTACCTCATACAAATGTACACAGTGCGTAATAAAAACATCACAATTGACATGTTAGTTCCTCATGGAACCTGTTTTAGAGCCATTAGTCTTTGTATTTGTATTACTTCCCTCAAACATATCTCGGTCGATCTTCCTAGATACACTGAAGATGTTAAAATATAAACAAGCAGCCTAAACTTCCAATAATTACAAAAACCTACAGTAAGACGTCAAAGCAATATATTTCTGGTCTGTTGAAAGCAACACACAATTTGATGCCCGCGGCTTATCTTTTTTCTTTTCAGATATATATATAAAAAGAATTAAAATCATAACACAAAAATATTAATAGCATTGTAATAAGATGCTGTTAGGTCTTGATAAATTAATAAGGTATAATATCCAGTTTATAATGATACATATTTAAACATATTTCTCGTTAGTTTAGCCATTTGGGTGTACGAAATTCTTATCATTAAATCATTTAAAGCTGGAAGGTTACAGACACCCAACTATCCATCATATAACTCAACCTGGATACACAATGTAGTATTGAAGTACCTGAAATAGATTTTACGTGCGAATTAGGAATTACAATTTCCTGTGTGTATTACTAATATAGCAAGTAACAATATACTGATGATATGTATATGGATTTGGAAAATATTTGGTAATGGCAGCCATGTTGTTGCTATGTTCTTGCTCATCTGAAACATTGTTTACATCTATGGTCAAACTAATTCGAGAACTGGAAACAATCCAAGATTTCTACAAGAATGTGATTATCTATACGAGAGTGAGTGGGAGCTTTAAAAGCACTTTCTAGAGCTTGGAAGGGAAAGATACGCAATAATTTATACATAGGAAGGTTCTTTAATGTGTGCTATTATACGTTTGTATTGGAAACTGTACGAATATCAAAACTGATCGCCAGTGCATAGTGCCAAACGTTCTATCCAATCACCCCACAACAACCTACCCGTGGTAGGAGTAAATACTGGTTTGGGGTTCAAAAGATCAGAGCTATGGCAGATCCCGCGTAAATTTAGATCACATAAAGATATGCATGAACAATCATGGTGGATTGGCAGTATCGGTAGAGCATCGGACACCAAGCTGCACGGCATACAGTTAAGGTTCTTTATATTCTCAGTTCAAATCCCATCGAGGTTACACTTGCCTTTTATCCTTACAGGGTCGGTAAAATAAAGTACCAGTAATGTACTGAGGTCCTTCTCCCCCAACATTAATGGCCCTGTGCCTGAATCAGAAACCATTATATCTCAAACCATTTAGCCTTCCCACCTTCACTCATCTCATTACACCTAACATAATTCATTCAACTTCAATTATTTCCCCATCAATTACTTTCCTACAATCTAGGCTACGCCTGTGTTTTCCCCTCTCCCTTTCTTTCATTGCTTATTCTTTTTTTTTATTTTTCCTCTTTTCATTTTAATTTTTCCTTTCTTTTCTGTTCCCTTTAATAATGTGTTTTGTTTTAATTAGATACTGGTCAATAATTTTTATATAATGTCAATGTTTTTTTTTTTCGTGACATTGTGAGATTTTGTATATTGAATATGTTTAGCACTTATTATTTGGTACCATCCCAAATGAAAAGCTACAAAATGCAATTAAGAATATATTTAATGTCTACCAATTCCTTTTCTATCCCTCTTCTTTTCCCTATCATTGACTGCTGCAACTATCGTTCTATTCCTTCCTCATTTTCAGATAAAGATAACAAACTTCACATCCAATGCTTTTCACAGGAATTAAATTTATTTAACTCAATATAAGGAGTAACCATTGCCAACGCAGGCATCACCAGTTTTCTAGGATCGGGTTTTATTCTACCTCTATATCATAAAACTATAAAACTTCTCAGTAAATGGCTTATTAACCACCATAGACTTCTCACAGTTATACTATAGAGAACCGAGAATTGGTCCACTGAAAAGGAGAATTTCTTATTTAGAAGGATGTACTCTAAGCACATCGGTGAATTGGCAGAGTTGTTAGAACCTCGGATAGAATGCTTTGCAGTATTTCCTTAGATTCTCTGCTTTCTGAGTTCAAATCGAGGTCAACTTTACCTTTTGTCCTTTCGATGTCGATAAAAATATACCAGTCAAGTACTTGCTCCATATCACTTTCTCATTTCCATTCTATCGCACTCTCTTAGGAAAAAATCAGTAATATTCAGACCTGGAGCGGAAATGGGCTTTGCCAGGTTTAAAAGATGCCCATGAAACGCCGTATGTTAATTCGGTGCCTCTACGACTCCGGTGAATATGTCTGTGCATGTGTGTATATATGATGTTGGTAACAATTACTATTCTGTCGAGCACATGTAAATAACATGAATGTATTAAACACAGAAATAAAATACTTTTGAAAAGATAAATAATTGTTTCTACTTTTGGCACAAGGCCAGCAATTATGCCAGTGTATTACTGGTACTTTATTTTATCGACCCCGTAAGGATGAAAGGCAAAGTTAACCTCGGCGGGATTTGAACTCAGACCATAAAGGGCCATAACTCATTGCTGCAAAGCATGGCGTCCGACCCTCTACCGATACTGCCAATCCAAGATAAATAATTGTTTCTACGTTTGGCACAAGGCCAATGAATAGCAAAATGTACATTATAGCATGGTGTGTATATCCATCCTACGTATGGAGCAAAAACTGTAAAATTGTTGCTTGGGAATTTTTAATTCTTTAACTCGTAAAATAATTCTGCATGCATAATATAAAAGGCAATTAATTTGAAGAACATTTGAAAATTACCTGTTTCACAAATACGAGAGCAAACTATAAATGATGTTCACCACGGTTCGTTTGTGAATAGAAAGCTTTTTCTTCCGAGGAACTTTGTGGAATAAATTTTAAAATGTTCTTTGAGTATTATTAAGTCTGTAAAATTCAAACTTAAATTTCCTGTATATTATTATTATTCTTTCTCCTGTAACTCCTGGGGGAGTCATAAGGACGCCGATTTACATACAGCATTTCTTGGACATTTTAAACCTGGCGAAGCCCATCTCTTCTCCAGGTTTGAATACAGCATATTTCTTCTACAGAAGGATAGATATTGAGAGAATGGAAGTGAGAAAGAAAGAGATGTATAGGAAAAATCCGTCACAGTACTAGACTGGTATTTTTTATTGACCTCAAAAGGATGACCTCGGTGGGATTTGAACGCAGAAAGCAAAGCTGGAACGAATACCGCAAAGCATTTTATCCGTCGTTCTAACGACTCTGCCAATTCACCGCCTTCCTGTATTATTACACACAATGTGTGCAGTGGATTAGCTGAGTCATTAGGCCATTGGACAAAGGCGTAGTAGTATTTGTTCCCGCTCTTTACCATCTGAGTTCAAATCCCGCCGAGGTTAAACTTTGTTTTTCATCCTTCCGTTCATACCATAAACTACTAGTGAAATACTGGAGTTGATTTCATCGACGTTCCCATCTCCAAAATTGATTGCCTTGTGTTTCAAGAAGAAACCATTATTTCACACTAAAAGTGTTTATTTATTGTTAAATAACCACCAAATTTGATGCGGCTTAAATTGATTTCTGGCACAAGCACGGGAACTCAAATGTTGAAGAAGGGGTATAGTCAATTAAACCGACCTCAGAATTTCACTGCAACTAATACGAACAGATGTTTTTTTTTATATGAATTTCATTTTTTTTAAGTGAGTCAACTTTATAAGAGTCAATTTTTCAGGATTTATCTATTTAACGATTTGCGAAGAATAGAATATTGATTCAAACAATCAAAAATGTTTTGTAAACGTGATAAAATGCCTCATAAAATCTAAATATTGAACCAATAAGTATGGTATGGCTTTTGAACCATTTTTTTTTTTTCGATGACAAATCCAAAAATTCTAATATACTGTGAAATTACTTTGAATTCAGGGAACATCACGTAAAAGATATTTCTTAGCTACCAAACTTTCTACAGAGCTCCTTGTAGTCTTGACAATATCAATGACTATATTAACTATGGATACTAAATACACTGACATCGCGACATAATACGACTGTAAGCTATATTAAAACTAATAGATAACATCACCAATTAGTAAAACCAATTACTACGGCAATGAATTCTTAACCATATAGGTCAACTTCAATAGTAACTAGCACTTTATTCCAAGACAGCTGATAAAATTCCAATTCCACCAAATCCTGACTTTTATTGCAGAGAAATCTGAATGTCTCCTCATAAAATAGACAACCCTACTAAAGAGGTTTCTATGCGGTGATCAACACTGTTATTGGTGAAAGGCGGCTGAATTATAGATAAAGCCGTCTTGCTAAGAATTATAAAGATAGACGACCAAATAACGGCAGACAAATAAGAAGCCAGAGCTAATACGAATTTCGAAGAATAGAAAGGATGAAATAAAAGAACATTAATGACTTAATTCATAGAAAAAGTATATTAAACGATGGGGAAAAGAAGAATTGCCAAACTCACGAGACAAGAATAGTGTTTACAACGAAGAGGAGAAAAGAAACGTAACGGAACAAATGAGATTTGGGATTTTTTTTTTTTTTGTCTTATTTTTTGTTGTTCTTCTTTTGTCTGTCGAAAACAATAAATTGAATATTAATTCTTAATTGAATGTGTTTTAGATTTTTGCTCCAACAATGCAGTTTTTGTTAATCGGTGCAAAGAATGATGCGATTATTTTCAACACCTCATAGTAGGTGTGTAATCTTGCCAATAATTTATCTGGAGAAAAATATTTTTATGACTCTCAGTAAAAGAGCCGCTGGTTGTTTGTTCATACAAAAATTTAACTTAAGAACTCTACTATTCAAGTTGTTTCTTAAGAATATATTCACATTTTGAAACTTGCAAAACAGTGAAAATATCGAATTAGATATATTCGGTCATGATAGAGATATTGACATACGTTCATACCGCTTTCAATATTTTTATGTTGTCTGTGATTTTACATCTTAAAGATATCAAAATATCAAGACCTTTTCTTAATCAATAGACCATTAAATAATATTCAAACAATCTTAAAGTGAATTATCGATGCGTGTAGCTACATAGGAGAATTTTGCCTTAAATAATGAAAACATCCACCAGTCTGAAACTAGAGTTTAGTAATTACAGTGATATGTCGCTATTAATATATTTAATTTTGACTAAGCTGAACTATGGTTTTAATGTCCAGAAAATCATTAGATCTAAAAGAACTTTGTAGAAAGAAGTGGGGAGGAGGGAGTCTCTATTTCTACAAATATATTTGCAATGTGATTTTAGTCCGTTATCTTTATTATATTTAACACATCATCAAACGGGATACTAGTTTTCATCTAAAGAAAATATAATTGTTCAATATATTTCAAACGTAATATAGATTCAGTGTTGGTTAACATTTCATACACACAATAATTTCTTCTCACTCCGACGAGTAAAAGCACCAATTTGTTGTTGTTGTTTTTGTTGTAATAGTTTTTGTTGTTGTTGTTGTTTAGCCCCACGTCAGTCTCGACTACACAGACGTTATGTTCAATCCGTGACTAGCTTATATTTTCCTCAAGCAGTGCGTACCTAGGGGCTTCCTTATTCAATGTTCCTCTCTCTTTGGAAGAATGATAGAGTATAATTTATGAAAGATTTGCCTCCCGTTTCTAACAGGTTTAGTGAGCCAGTAGAGATTCCCTACTTGGCTTGATGTTTTAGCTTTGTTCTATGAGACTAAATTCCCCTCAAAATAAAGCCTGGGTGTGAATTAAAGGACAGTATTGTCAAGAGGTCCTATCCAATCAAATCCAGAGCCTTCTCACTCCTGTTGGAGGAACACCTCCCTGGTTGTTGACCACTCGACAGGGGTTGTACTGGTTACATATTACCAGTAGTAGGCAGAAGCCTCACCTAACCTGATGTATGTTTAATTAAATAATAATAATAATAATAATAATAATAATAATATATATATATATATATATATATATATATATATATATATACACCGGTTTATAATGATATACTATAATATACTATTACTAGGCAGTATCGGTAGAAGGTTGGACGCCATGCTGCGTTCAAATCCCGCCGAGGTTAACATTGCCTTTCATCCTTACGGGGTTGATAAGAAAAAGCACTAGTAATGCACTGGGATAATTGCTGGCCTTGTGCCAAAAATAGATACAATTATTATTATTGGTGTTTGAAGCGAAAGGACGTACTATTGTGAGCTTATGGAAGTTTGTTATTTTACCGCATTTAAATCCTTTTCTTAATATATTTTTGTTTCAAAGGGGGCATAAATCTTTAGTATTTACCTTCAAGAAGGGAACCATAATAATATTTGGCCTAGGATCCAAATATTTGAACTTTGTATATTTTTTGAAAATTTCTTTCTAATAAAACATGGATGGAATACGCCCCCTTCCGTTAAATCAGCTGTCACGTGACACTCGACAACGTCGAGTGGGGTAACACCAGCCCTCCCACAACTATTACAAACACCAACACCACATTAGGCAGTATTGTCAACAGCAACACCAACAACAAAAACAAAATAAATGAGAACAACAACAACCGGAATAATGACAACAAGAACGGCGAACGTCAAGACCAAGAACAACATGATCAACGACAACGCTATCAGCCAAAATGAAAAGCAGCAAAACAGCATCAACAAAAAGAACGACAACTGCAGCAACACAACACACAGAGTACTTTCCCAGCCACAGCGGCAAAGAGTCAAACTCTATACAACTTTGATTTAACAAAAAAATCAACGCTTGGCCCAGGCGAAGAACATTATAACCAGAGATAAGCTGTGGGCCAACTTAAACGTCCCGGCAGAGGTGATGCTGAAATATAGATGCATTTCAGTGAAATCTCGCAAAGCCGAGACAGCCTCTGAATGACAGGTGGAGGCTGCACTTAAGTGCATTAATAATGATATCAAACACATAGCAAGGGTCAAACAATTTGACAGCATCTTGATGCTCTTGAAAACTGAGGCCCTTGCTATGAAGCATTCTGTGGGCCCCTGCAAAACGGACCAAATAATCATGTACCCGGCCTATATGGGGGGGGTGACAGTAAGGGCCCGTGTTTCCAGGATTCCACCGAGACTAACCTATGGAGGTTCCTCACATGCGTGGCGGCAGAGGGCCCTGACACATCCTCGATATCAAATTTACACAAACGGAGAGGTGATGCGGGACTGGTTTGCAGATTCTTCTCCAAATTAGACCCGAAGATATCAGAAATATCCCGAACAACATCAAACTGCCGGACGGGTACGAAATACAAATAATCACGAAGGGCAAACGGCCACACAGTTTCGTTTGGGGTGAGGCCACACACTTGCGAGCCGTTTGTTCCCAGCTGAAAACTGCAGGGAGCCAAAAGCCTCCGTTGGTGCCGACACGGGAGAGAGGTCCACCACCAACAGCAGCAGTAACAACACCAACGGAAACGCGTCCAGCAAAGTTGACCACCCAAGCAGAAGATAAGGAACGTCTCCCACCCCACCCACCCAATCAGTACATACAAAAACACACACACAAACACAGACACACTTATAGACACAAACACTTCGTCTGCCAGTAGCGAAGACGAGGCAATACCAAAGGCAAAGAAACAAAAGAGGAAGAACAAGAAAAAAATCCACACAAACACTTCCATAACACTACCAACACCATCAACACCACCACAATCACCAAAAGCCAAACAACGACAACAAACAAAATAATAAAACAAAACACAACTTCGTGCTAGTAAGAAGACCCTACAAGGAATTGATGGCTCTGATAGCACGAAGGCATGAAATAGAAAAGATATTTGGAACGAACACATTTCGCGTGCCAGAAGATTTACTACTGGTACGAATGTCGTATGACTCCTACTATGTGGTTAGAGAGAGCTTTCCTCGGGACGTGGGAACCCCGAATGTGAAACCCACATCATGACTTTTAAAGGGGTTCCCTAAAGAAACGCTCGACCTCCAGAAACCCCCGAGAAGTAAGTAAACATTTCCTCTTGCTTTTAGCCTGCCAAAATGGTCATTCTATGAGTAGGATGTTTGAATGCCTATGGTCGTCCTGGAAGCAGAGTCGTCTGCAGAACGACCTCAGAGCACTAGATATGGATGTGACTGCCATAGTGAGACTAGGATTTCCGACACGCACACACTAGCCTTCATGTTCATCGACTATCAGATATTCGCATTTCTTAGTCGACTGGGAATGGGGGAGGGTGGCAGTGCTGTTTAAGAAAACCCTGCATCTCGAGGTGAGGTCGATCTTCCGGGACCCGGACGGTAAGTTGGAGGTCCTGGACGCGAGCACTATTGAAGGTGGTGCTTTTAGACTAGTGGCCGTTTACGCCCCGAGCGGACACGGACGGCCGGATTTCTTCAGGCACCTGGAAGCTTTTCTGGGAACCACTCTCCCTTTAGTGTTAGCGGGGAACTGGAATAGCATCGTCTTAAACGCACGCTGGGATTGTGTGGGAATAGCTGATTGGAGCGGGGGGATGCAAAAGCCTCAAGTACCTGATCAGCCAATTCCAGCTCTCTGACAGGTATCGACTAGATTTCACTATTGCGCCAGTGTGAACCACTTAGTGTTATCTAGATCGTATATAAAAATCTTTTTTCATTAGATCAATAGATAAGAAAGAATAGTATAGGTTGTCCACATTTTCGAACAGTCGCCTATTCAGATCAGAGGTTTGTGTTCTGCATGGGCGATCTAGATAGAACATGCAGGTTAGGACCTGGTTACTGGAACCTGAACAGGTCATTCCAAGCACGTAAAGATTACAGGGACCAAGTCAACAATTTTGTGAAGCAAAAGTTAACAGGGGAGTCGTCAACAACAGGTGGTGGGGGCTCTCAGAAGAGAGATTAGAGTATTCTCGATAGATTTTAGTGAAGAAGTAGCGTTAAAGAAAAATAGGCGGGAACTGGTAGCTAAATTAGACTAGGTTATTTGCAGTAGCATTGCAACTGACATGCTAGCGGCGAGAATGGCATTTGACCATTTCTTCAATGCGAAACACGAAGATTGCATTGTCAGATCTAAGGTACATGCTCTAAGAAACGAGGTATGGAAAGCTGTTCGATGGGGCCGCATGGCAGAGTCGAAGCATGGTAACAAAATCACAATTCGGTCTATGACGGAGCGAGACGAACGTGAGCTGAACGATTCCAGGCAGATTCGGGGACTGCCTCCTCTCAATGCAACAGATCTTTTACCGGTAGTCTCCGAATCGAATTTTCAATTTCCTATTATCTTTTCTCTATCTTCCATGATATGTTTGGGTTCAACATAACCCTGTTATGTAATTCTGTCGAGGTTGCCTGATGAAATCTTCCTGTCTCGCATCATTTGGTTGATGGAGCTGGGTCATCGAAATAGGTTTAGTGATTTCACGGAATTAAATTTTTAAAGCATATCTTCCACTCCAGGCATTCTGTTGTTGTTTAATATATATATATATATATATATATATATATATATATATATATATATATATATATATATATATATATATAGAGAGAGAGAGAGAGAGAGAGAGAGAGAGAGAGAGAGAGAGAGAGAGAGAGAGAGAGAGAGAGAGAGAGAAATATATTGATAGATGGATAGATAGATAACTTTTTTTGGGGATAGATAGATAGATATAGAGAGAGAGTGATGTTTTCTTAGTAAAAGTATATTACATAAAGGGAGATCTAGAGAGCATGCAGAAGAGAGTGTAAAGTAGGCATAATGGCATGGCGTTTCTGTTCAAGTAAACCCCATCGGAAATTTAATATAATATAATCAGGATAAATGCAATTATTTGCAGCAAAGTTAATCTACAAATGGTCCTTGAACTCTGTAGCGTTTTAATTAGTTACTGAAGCTTGGACATGGTAAATGTTGCAAATGGCAATGAACAGAGTGTGTTCATTAACCCTGAGATGGCAACTAACATCAGAGAAAGGCATGCTTATCTTAACTTCTATTACTCTGTCCTTCTTGCCGTTATTATTCTTGCCTGATGGACAATCAATTTAACCAGATACTTCATTTAATTTTAATGCATATCAAAACTTAATTTCTATTATTAATTTCAATTAGATTTGCTATTATTATTATTATTGCTGTTATCGTTGTTGGTGTCGCTGCTTTTATTGTTGTTGCAGTTGTTGTTGTTGTTGTTGTTCTTGCATAAGGGATAGTGTCAAGAAGGGAGGGGACATAGATTTCTATTAATTTCAATAATAGGTCATTGACATTGATCCAGCCTGCATGTATATCTACATAATAACTTAAACGGCGGAAACTGTGTATATTTATAAGGGTTTCTAATTTAGGAACAAGGCCAGCAAAGTTGATTATACTGTCCCCAGTACTTGATAAGTACTTTATTTTACTACTTTTTGGCACAAGGCCAGCAATTACCCAGTACATTACTGGTACTTTATTTTATCGACCCCGTAACGATGAAAGGCAAAGTTAACCTCGGCGGGATTTGAACTCAGAATGCCAAGGGCCGTAACTCTATGCGTCAAAGCATGGCGTCCGACCCTCTTGATAATGTTTTCTGATTTAGTCACAAGGTCAACAATTTCAAAGGGTGGAGAAGATCTATTAAATCTACTTCAGTGCGTTACTGGTACTCTATTTCATCGACTCCGTAAGGATGAAAGGCAAAGCTAACCTCAGCAGGATTTGAACTCATAATGTAAAGGGTCGTAACTATATGCCACAAAGTATGCTGTCTGACGCTCAACCGACACTGCCAATTCACCGCTCTTTTATTTATATTAACAATGTTTTATCATTTTGGCGCAATGTCAGTAGATTTTAGGGAGAGAGGAAAGTCGATTATATCCGTTAAAGGCACATAAAAACCAGGTGCTTATGTTAAATCGAGCCTCCGAGTACGTCTACCACGTAAATAGGCGGAATTTGAACTCAGAGTCTGAAAAATATGACTGATCTAGGCTGGCATATTATTTATCGACCTGGAAAAGATGAAAAACAATGATGATCTCGACAGAATTTGAACGTATTTTTTATTCCTGCCTCTATTTACTATTTTATTTGTAATATCACGGTTCCTCGTCAATAACCCATTCATTTAAAGTAATCGTGGTTGATAGTATCAAGGTGTTTTAGTAACTTGTATAAATTTCAAGACCATGTAATTGTTTGGTTGAAGAATATCAGAATAAATGCATTATCTTACAACTTTCGATATCTTGCAACTCTCTGTTCGAGTAAACTACATTAAGTAGTCGATTTTCTGTTACGGAAATAAGAGTTTAATTGCTTTATCTCTGATAGATGGGACATTGCGGTTGCAAATAGACACTGGAGTTGATAGCAAACTAAACTAGCTTCAAAAGCTACCTTTATATGAAACTAGTCAAATTATTTTATAACTGTTGTTTCAAATTTACTCTATATATGCAAATGTCCTAGAAAATTTTATTGTTTGCCTCTTCGTCAGAAATACGAATAACTTCGATTCCAGGTCTATTTCCCGAAACATACTTTAAAATCTAAAGTCTTTCTGGAGCCTCGAGGCTCATCATGCCGGTGCTTACCCGGTTTCCGTGGCGCGAAGCGAGTGAAGGTACAAGACTCCCTATTAAATAGGATGCCAGTACATCGCAGGAATAACTCCCAGCTATTTCTGGCACTTGCTTTCAGGTGAGTATACTGGAGCAACGCGAAATGAAATGTTTTGTTCAAGAACCCAACACAGAGCCTAATCCAGAAATTTAACTCACAACATTATGACGTGCAACATACTTACCACTAGGCTATGCACCTCCACTAAAAAATATGTTAGGTGATGAAAAGATCGTTACTCAAACGTGTACGGTCATAGTTTTTATGCTTTCAAACTAGCCAAATGTAAAACACTAACACTATAAAGAGAGGCTTGTAACTATTATATGATAATATAGAATGAATACGTATAATATACAAGTTGTTGTTATTTATCTTGATGTCAGCTATGATTGAACAATTTATGATTTTCAAAAGACTTCCAGCAATAACCATCTCGTCTTAATTTCCATGTATCATGTATGTAATACTAGATATACAAAGTAATTTTAGGTATCATAATTTTAGGACGGTGGGGGATTTAAGGGAAATTTAGCTGCTAATACTATCATACCAAGTGACTATCATACCTTTACGATCTGAGTTCAAATCCCACCGAGGTTGACTTTGCCTTTCATCCTTACGGGATCGATAAAATAAAGTACCAGTAATGCACTGGGTAATTACTGGTCTTGTGCCTAAAGTAGAAACAATTATTTTGGAGGTATGATTGTTTCCTAATCCATAGAGCACAGGACGAAATATGTTGTCATTTTTAGTTATGATTCCTTAATTTCATTCCTGCTGTAGTTGACTTTGCCATTTATTGATGAAATTATGGTTTCTAATTTAGGCTCAAAACCAACAACTTGGATATGGGTTTAGCCGATCAAATCTGCCCCAGGACTAGACGGCTGCCTAATTTCATCAAGCTGGGAAAGATGAAAGGCAAAGTTCACCTCGGCGCGATTTGAACTCAGAACGTAAAGAGATGTAGCTAAATACCACAAAGCATTTCTGACAGTCTAGCAATTCTGCCAATCCCCGCCTTTTACTATAGATTAAATATTATGTACTCCTGTCAAATCTCTGTGACCTTGTATTAATGTCAGAAATCCTTCCTTATTGGTTTGAATAGAGTGGAATAGTAGATCACCAGATTCGTATTCAAATGCTGCCTCATATTCCAAGTTTTCAAGCCTATAAAATAAATGCCACAAACATCCTGCTATTGATACAATTGATTATACCCTCTTCTCAATAAAACTTGTTGTGTTAAGATTATACTTTTCTAGTCCATTGTCCTCACCTCACTCATTAGAGTGTATATATAAAATATCTATATTTACACCAAATTTCAAGTGCTTTTGTTTCTGGTTATCATGTGATTTATTCTTCTCTATACCTAAGGTCAAGGTAACGAATTGGCAGAGTCGTTAGAAAGTCAGATAGAATGCTTTTTGGTATTCGTTCCAACTCTCTGCTCTTTGAGTTCAAATCCAGCCGAGGTCTACTTCGGCGTTCATCCATTCGAGGTCGAGAAAAAAGTACTAATCAAGTTCTGGTGTCGATTATTCCTGCATATCTCTTTCTTATTTCCATTCTCTCACTCTCTATCCTTCTCTGGAAGGAACTTGCTATATTCAGATCTGGAGAAAAGATCCGCCAACGTTTAAAAAAACATGCCCGAGACGCGCTCTATGTCAATGAATTATGGGACCATGTAAGCATACACATGGTCTCAGACATGAAACTCTAAATAGTGTAAATGCCATTGCTGTAAATATACTTTCCAAAGCTAGAGCTTAATCTGTACAAAAATGATTATAACAACTCATCGTTTTCTTCTCTTGTCAAAAATTAAAACTTTACCTTATATGTAAGTATTGTAGGGAGGCGACTTGCTGTGGTTCCTTCTCCGCCTCCAACCTTGTCGCTTAAGCCATAAACCCGAGCTTACTCACTGCAATTCAGAAGAGAGGAAGATAGTTAAATACCGGGGCCTAACCGACCACTTGCACTTTGAACCGGTCTTCGTTGAGTCCTCTGGTATTATCGGTCCCCGCATTGCTCCATAAAGATGGTGGTCTACACTGTGAGGTGGAGTTGCTGTTGCAGCGGGTGTCTCTGGCCATTCTCAGTGGTAATGCCTTTGCCATTTTGTCCGCTGCGAGCGGCTGAGACAGTGCTCGGGCTGGGGGTGTAGTGTCTGGCTCCTCCTTTTCTTTCGTTGCTTGATTCTTTTTTGTTTCCTTTTCTTCTTTTCATTTCTCTTTATATTGGGTTTTGCTTTTGTATAAACAGCTTTGCAAAATAAAAAGAAATACAAAATTTAATTTTGAAAATGTTTTCTGAAATATATAAAAAAATAGTATTGTATTAAATTCCAATACAATAATGATAATAATATATTCAGAGCTTCTTCATCGGTTTCGTTAATGAGAATTCAGTTGTTCCTTAAATTAATGTGTAAGACTGTTACACGGTCACGTGTACTGTTAACGTAATTTTCAGGTAGAATGAGAGTGACAGAATATATGACAAGACTGAATATTTCAATTACAGGTACAATCTATCTGGTCTTCTTTCACACAGTTTCTGTCAACGCAATTTACCTTTCCAGCATTTGACATTTGAACAAAGCACTTTTCAGTTGGTTGTTGAATTTTATACTTAATTAGTAATTTTCCATTCCAACGCAGCCCCTGTCCAATACTATATTATGTCAGCAATTCCACATACGAACACTAAGACTGAGCTGACTAATCAATCCTGTAATCAGTTATGGATATATTCATTTGAACATCGCAGCTTCCAGCTGAGTTCAGATATAATGTTCTTAGATTTGGACACAAGGTCCACAATTCTAGAGAAGAGGAAAGTTGATTAAATCGACCCCAATGCGTTACTGGTACTTTATTTTATCGACCCCGTAAGGATGAACGGCAAAGCTAACCTTGACGAGATTTAAATTCAGATCGTAAAAGGGCATAAGTCTATGCCACAAAGCATTGTCCGAACCTCTACCGATACTGCCAATCCACCACCCTCTGTGTTCAGACATAATGCATCACTTATGAGGTGGGTATTGAACATTATGCACAGTCTGCAAGTTTGCAGTTGAACGCATCAGGTTCGAGTTGTGTGTTCAATGCTATACTTAGTCAACTATCTAAGATTTAACTGTAGCGTCTCTGTTGGAGCTGTAAAATAATATACTTAATTATCAATTATGTATGTGTACATCACAAGGTAATTTTGATGTGGCTATCTAATAGTATGGTGAATTGTGTGGTTGTTCTGTCATGGCTTCTTTCGGTTACTAATTCATGTGCTTCTGCAATTGCTCAAATACGGTTACGATTTGGAGGACATTGCAGGAGAATAGGCAGGAAGTTATACACAAGCGACTATTGTGGGAACCAAATCACGGGAAACGTAGTAGAGAAAGGCCTGCTTGAACGTTCATTGACCAACTCTCAAACGATACAAACTACTAAATTGCCATTTAGCATTTGTACACAACTGAACATAACGGACCGTTCAATATTAGACTCAGTCAGAATTCCTTTATTTTAACACAGTTAACTACCCAATACTAATAGTTAAATTAAAGTGTTTCTAAGAGGAAGCCTCATCAGATCGGTGCTTATCCCCATTTTCCTTGGAGCTAAATGACTGAGAGTTCAAGACTCTCCATGGACAGATCAAGATATGGAATATCATACCTCAATTAAAAAGTTTAAATTTATACACAACATATTTGTGTTAGCTCCTCGGTACTGTATTCAAATAGCAATTGATCCCCGCATTTGAAGCTAGCTGTCTAAAATTAAACCTAGTTTGCCTTTTGGTTTCTAATGTAAAATTGATGAATGTTTCCTAAGCTTACAGTGTTGAGTTCATATTTGCAGTGAATTCAATTAGTCAGTCAGGTCAAGCCTCTGCTTGGTACTGGGACCATGTAACCCAGTACAACCTGTTTCATGGTTGAGTCATCGGTGAATAAACCGGCACCCCACCACACCCTGGTCTGATGATGAGGGTTAGTGGAACCCGAGCAGTCCACCAAGCAAGAGCACTTAAAAGGGTGGATGAACTCCTCGGAATCAACGGCCGTCCACCCCATGTATGGCGTAAATGGCCTCGCCAACCCACAATTGGACAAACGTCGTGAGTACGGCTACATCTCGGATATGACCAAAACCAAACAGAAAACAGTGAAAGTCAACCAGGTAGGGGATCCTTTAATAGGAGTGAGAAAGCCCTGGATTAGATTGGATTGGAAGTAAATTATTTTACCGATACTTTATTTCATTGACCCTGTAAGAGTGATAGGCAAAAATGTCTATTTAAACTTGCTGATTGGGGTATAATATTTGATATCCAACTTAAGGTGATTTGTTCAAATGCAGAATGGAAATTTAGAATTGGATAGCTACTTCAAAAATGGTGATAGGAAAGAATGGTCGAAACTAAATCATTTTGTCAGTGACTTTAACGATTCTAATAATCCCCCGAACTAATAAAGCCATGGGAAGTTGATACACAGTCTTCATTATTATTTTATTCCAGATTGGATGTATTAAGAAACGAAAATGGAAGTGAGCAGGGTATATGGCATGAACAAATGACAGCAAATGGACAAAGCCATGTACAGATGCAAAGGGAGAAATGATAAGGAATGAAGTCAATTCATTTTAGACGGACGTCAAGGGATATTTTTGGCTTTATTATTAATTATTAGTTAGTTCGACAAAGTTCTGTCATCACACAATGTGACCTCCTCAATGACTATTTATTTTCCTATGTATCTCCTCTTCTTTCTCGTCTTACTTTATTTGGTTCATCTCCTTTCTCAAAGACAAGATGGAGTAAACAAAATAATACCAGAAAGAAGGGGATGTACAAAAGAAAACAAATAGTTATTGGGGGGGGGGCACAGAATCGATATATTTGTTTGCATGGTATTTTCTTCTTTTTAAATTTCTGAAAGCCTTATATCAATCTGTAAATAATTCGTTTATGTTAGCCCCATGTGAATCTCTGTAAGCGCCGTCTGAATCTACTAAAGCTTCATGTGAATCTTTCAAACCTCCATGTGAATCTGTGAAAAGCTATGTTTCAATGACACAAAACGACAAAAGACTTCATAGAAAACAAATCGTATTTAAAGACAATGATAAAAAAAACTAACGTGACGGAGAATAAAGTATTTAGGATTAGAATATATGAATAGAAAAGCAAAATAATTTTTTTGAAGTAATGATATAAAAACAAATGTACTGATATCCTTCTTTTCTCATGAATTTCCAGTGTTGTGCTTTTGACAAGTAAATTATTTCAATTAAAATTGTTTTATCTCAAAACGAAACAAAAGACAAAAATACTGCACAAAGGAAAAGTATATTTTGTTTGTGAAACTAAAAACTTTTCATGAAATTAACAGCACAAAATACAATAGACTATTTCTTTAGATTAGAGCTTTAGTTGTCTTCTTGCTTCGCTTATATTTCTTTTTTTTTATTTCGTTCGTTTCTTTTTCTTTTATTTTTTGTTAATAGTGCTCCCACTCCAACCTAAATGTCATACACATACGTAAATCTAATATCTCAAATTTCCATTGGAAGACATGTTCAAGCAAATTTTTGACATAAAATATATCGCTTTCAGCACTTGAAATATATGCAGAACACATCTGAATTTCATGTACAGTATTCAGTACTTTCGGTCAAACAGATCTAAACTGAAAATTAATCCTTTAACGATGAAATATCTCAGTTCTTTCTAGCATATTATTTTAATTATGTTCCTATTATTTGCAACGATGTTCTTTAAGTACTTGGTGGACGATTTCAATATTTCCCTTCGGTGGCAATTACTGTCCTTCTTCATTTACAATATTTATTTTTATTTTTAACGATCAATAATGCATTCAATTATATTATGTTGATAGCGTTAAATCGGATACTTTACTATCTTTCTAATTATATAAAAACATTCGTGAATCATCATGGGGTAATAATTAAGTCAAAAATCGTTCTGCCCTCAAGACTAACGATGTACATTTCTCTAGTTTTGATTTTGTAGGCTTTGTTTTCAGTTTTTGTCTTCGAAAATGCTTTACAGCGGAAAATTCGTTCAATGAAATGAATTACGCCATTATATACATATATGTAATAGATAAGTGGATTTTCCTGTGTTCTCTCAAATCGGCAATGGTGTGTATGTGTGTGTGCGTGTGTAACTGCGTGTATTTATGAGTGTAAATGTTAAAAACATCCGAGATAGTGAAAATCTAATGTTATTTCACGTTCTTAACCAGAGAGAAAATAATCTCATAAACATACACATGCACCGACACACACACACACACGTACACACACACACACACATATATATATATATATATAATTGTTTCTACTTTAGGCACAAGGCCAGCAAATATCCAGTACATTACTGGTACTTTATTTTATCGACCCCGTAAGGATGAAAGGCAAAGTTAACCTTGGCGGGATTTGAACTCAGACCGTAAAGGGACGCAACTATGCTATAAAGCATGGCGTCCACTCTCTACCGATACTGCCAATTCACCGCGTTTATATATATATATATATAATGAGTATATGCTGGTTGTTTACCGACACCTGAGTATGCAGAATGGAGGACTCGACGAAGTACGCAGGTTGGTTGGTTTACTCCGGAGTAATGTAAAATAATTAAGTCAAATATGTAAAATTTGGCTTCGTTTATTATAAATTATAGATATACTGCTATATATATTTCGGTGACCTCTTCAGGCAGTCCGAATTGGTGTGTGAAAGACAGGTACACATGTTGTTGAAGTGTGTTTTACTCCGTCAATACATCGATATGTCCATATGTCGATAGTGTTGTTATTTCTCTGAGGCACTAGAATCATATGATTCCACTTCCTCAGAGAAATACTTACATTTAAGTATCAACCGTACTAAGAGTGAGAAATGAAATTTCGTTTCATTCTTTCCCATTCATCATTTTCGGTGCGCCCGGCCGACTAACTCACTCGATATGCAAATTAGGCTGCTCAGCCGTTAATATGCATAAGGAAAGTATATACTTTCAGACGTTCAATCATCTAGCAGGGAGGTATACGATCCTGACGATAGCTAATAAGCTGTGTCAGTGTTGAACAAAAAGGCGACGATGTTGCCTGAACACTGTACGGCGTAATTCGGGCTGTTTGTTTGTTTACAAACAAACCGAACATTTTAATAGATGTTCGGTAAACCCATACGTACATATATATATATCTGTGTGCATCTTTGTATATATATATACATACTACTGTACTTTTGTATACATATATGCATGTACGTATACATAGATACATACATTTAAGTATCAACCGTACTAAGAGTGAGAAATGAAATTTCATTCCATTCTTTTCCATTTATCGTTTTCGGTGCGCCCGGCCGACTAACTCACTCGATATGCAAATTAGGCTGATCAGCCGTTAATATGCATAAGGAAAATATATACTTTCAGACGTTCAATCATCTGGCAGGAAAGTATACGATGCTAACGATAGCTAATAAGCTTGAAACTAGTACATCGTTCCTGTGTCAGTGTTGAACAAAAAGGCGACGATGGTTGCCTGAACACTGTACGGCGTAATTCGGGCTGTTTGTTTGTTTACAAACAAACCGAACATTGTAATAGATGTTCGGTAAACCCATACGTACATATATATATATCTGTGCATGTATGTGTATATATATATATACATACTACTGTATGTCTGTATACATTTATGTATGTACGTATACATACATACCTATATAATGGGCCCGAACTATGCCAACCTTTTTGTTGGCCATGTTGAGGCCCAAATCTTTGCCCAGTACACCGGCCCCACGCCCGAACTGTACGGTCGTTACATTGACGACTGTATCGGAGCCACGACCCTCACCCGAGAACAGCTCGACTCCTTTCTCTCCTTCTTCTGCTCCTTCCACCCATCCCTCCACTTCACCACCTCTATCTCCACCACCCACGTCCACTTTTTAGACATCTCTGTCGCCTTCGACCCCTCCCACCACTCCCTCGTCACCTCCGCCTTCTTCAAACCCACCGACTCCCACTCTTACCTCGACTTCACCTTTTCCCACCCCACCCACACTAAACACTCCATTCCCTACTCCCAACTCCTCAGGATCCGCCACCTCTGTAGCCGAGATGCTGACTTCGAGTCCCAGGCCCTTTCCCTAGTCAGCCATTTCACCCGCAGAGGTTACCCCCCCCCTTCTCTCGTCCACACCGCTCTCACCCGCGCCCGTGCTGTCAACCTCTCCACCACCCTCACCCCACGCCACCGCACACCCACCAACCATCTCCCCTTCCCCATCACCTACCACCCCTCCACCGCACCCCTCCACCGCACCATCCGCCGCCTCTTCCGACGCCTCCAGTCCGACCCCTCCACTTCCCACATCTTCCCAACACCACCACTCCCCTCCTTCAAACGCGTCCGCAATCTCCGCACCCTCCTCGTCCACAGCTCCCTACTCCCTAAACCCACGCTCTTCCCCCCCCCCGGTTCCTTTCCCTGTTCTAGGGCCCGCTGCAACACCTGTCCCCACATCACCAACACCACCACCTTTCAGGGTCCCAACGGCCACTCTCTCTCGGTCCGGCATGCCTTCCGCTGCACCTCCTCCAACCTAGTCTACGGACTTATGTCGGACAGACGGGACGTCGCCTGGCGGACCGATTCACTGAGCACCTCCGGGATATTCGTCTCGGTGGTAGTTCCCCCATCGCCCGCCACTTTGGTGCCCCTGGACATTCCGCACGCCATCTCACAGTCTGTGGCCTACTCCAATGCCACGCAACACCCGCCAATCTCCTTAGAGTCGAACAAAGAATCATCTTCATCTTACAGACCCACACTCCCCCCGGCCTGAACTCCCCACCCTTATTCCTTTAGCCTTCGACCGCCCCCCTCCCCCCACACATATCCCCCACTAACACCACTAACACCCCTCCTTTTCACCGCCCACCCCACAAGTAACAATACTAACACCTCCACTCCACCCCTCATCCTACCACCCTACTCCAACTAACATACTAACATCCCTCCCTTCTTCTCCCCCCCCTCCTTATCACACGCACACACCCACCGGCACATATATACACGCGCTCACACTAAACACACACCCTACTACCACCACTAACCCTCACCCCCACACCTCCATCCCACCACCCCGCAACTAACCTCAATAACACCCCCTGACCCCAAGCACACGAACACACGCACCCACTTACACCACCCACCCCACACGCAACTAACATCACTAACACCCCCCAACCCCACGTACACGTTCCCACACACCCTCGTACACCACCAACTCTACACACCCTACCACCACTAACCCCCACGCACACCTGCATTCAACCCTTTCCCCACCTCCCGTATACTAACACCCACTAACACCCCCTTCATCAAACTACACACACACCAGTACACCACACTCCCTCCATCGAACTACACACACCCTTCTCTCCCCACTCCACCCACACCATTTCTCCACACTCACTCATCCCACTAACACCTCTACTAATACACACACACACCCTCCTCACTCCAACTTTCACACCTACCCATCCTCGCCCCTTTACCATTCCACCCGACTGCTGCTATGCCCTCTGACCACCTCCCAGCACAAACAGACACACAGCACTCCCACCCCCTTGACCACTTCCTGTTGCGCGCGCACCCCACATCTCTCCTCTTCCGACCATCTCTTCATGGAATACTCGTATGTGGAACTTGACCACCGTGGAATCTGCTAACATCATAGGAATTTACAAACATTTCAACCATCCTCTTACGGAATCACCTATATAACTCACCCACACACACACCCCAAAAAATGTTTTTCTCCCACACGCCACCTACACCCACAACACGCTTAAACCCCACACACACGTGGTGCTTTCCACCACATATTTACACCCTCAGCCTCCTGATTCCTCTCCCCCCACCCCTATATCCACACACGCACAGACACTCCGAGCTACACCCCCCCCCCCCACGCACACACACACACCTCTTCCTGAACATGCAACCCCGTTCTTCCCCCAACCCTTGCTTTCACATACACACACACACACGTACACCTACACACACACACCACCTCCAGCCCTCCCCGCTCGGACACCCCGTCTCCCTCTCCCCACTCCACCCGCCACCACCCCTACACACCCCACACCCTTCCACCACCTGTTTTACCCCTTTTTAATTTCAGTTTATTTTGATCATGCTTTTATATTTATTTTTATTTCATTTATTTTTATTTTGATCATGCTTTATTTTTATTTTTATTTTTAATTTCATTCGCACCGTTTCCTTTCGCTATATGTCTCTCCGCCACTCCCCTACACACCCTTTGAACTCTGTTCCCACACACTTCTCACCTGAGGAAGGGCTTATGCCCGAAACGTCGTTGCCCACCACCACCCCACTCTTCAGAGCGTGAAATTAATAAACATTCGTTGTACTGCCTCTCTGTTTTGTTCCTGTTCAAATTTTCCATTAGATATAATACACGCTCACACGGCTTCCATTCCTTTGGAACATAACTTAACTACCGGCTCAACCCCGATCTAATCCGCCGTGACCATTCTCCGAACTTTACACACCTTTCCACACTTGGTCTTTCCTCCCACGCATTACCTTTGTTTGATTTTGTTACTGTACTTGTTTATTTCCGTATATGATTCTTTGCCTGTGTTCTTACGATTTTATTTCTATGATTTTTTGTTCACGATTGCCTGTGTTTTTACCTTTATGATTTTTTTTGTCTTTAATTTTCCTGTGTATACTCTCCCCTCCTTACGTTTTTCTGTTTCATTTTCCCTTCCCCGTCTCTGCCTATCCTTCGCACTCACTCCTTCGTTCACTCCACCCCGCTTCACACCCCTGCTTTCTCATCCCTCCCCCTGCTTTCACCCAAAGCCCACCATGCCCAGCCTGAGATCCTTTCTCCACCAACTACATAGTCGCCTCAAACTTTTCCTCACCCCCCTCCTCCCACCCTGCTATCTCCCCTCTGCTTTTCAACTCTCCTACCTTCTCTTCGCCAAAACCCGGCACTCCAGCCACATCCATTTCCTCAGCCACTGCCTCCGCCTCCACCTTATCCCCCTCGGCTTCCGTCTACACTTCCACCCTTCTCCCGCCGCTTCCCCCTCCACGCAACGTATCCTCACCGGATCCTCACGCCTCCTGATGCGCAACTCCATCCGCGCCTCCCGTTCCACCCTCCGCCAACTTGACCACCAACTGACCCCCACCCTCCTCCGCCTTAACTCCACCTGCCACCCCTCCTCGCCCAAGCCATCCTCTCCTTCATCCAAAACCTCAACCACAACCTCTTCTCCTTCCTCAGCTCCACCAAAGCCCGCAAGCTGCACTCACTCCTCCCAACCACCCCCATCCACCACCACCCACCCATCTCCATACGACCACCACTCTCCACCCCTCCTTCGACCCCCCAATCTCCACCCTGCACCTCACCCCTCACTACACCCCCCCCCCACACACACACACCCAAACCCCACCACTTGTTGTCACCATACCCCCTGACCTCCCCCTCTCCGCACCCGAACGCTCACTCCTTAGTAGAGGCCTTCGCTTCATACCCCACACTCCGCACAGCGACGAGTTCCGCACCGGAACGGAAGTCGGGCGATTCGTGCGACGCACGAAGCTACAGGTACATTTCGGCCGAACGCCACCGGCAACGGACGCCCCAGACCCGTTTCTCGCCCTAGGCCGACGACCATCTTCTTGGACGCCGGCCCCAGGGCAATTTAGCACCCTGGACGCGTTCGTCGATGCCAGCCGTAGCGCAGTAAATCGTTTCGACTTCTGCCACCGTTCCAAACGGTACAATATCTCACGGGGCGAACTCCTCGCTCTCCGCTCCCTCCGTAGCCGAGATGACATCGTCATCAAACCGGTGGACAAGGGAGGCGCCGTGGTGGTGTGGCACGCGGACCTCTACACGGCCGAAGCCCTCAGGCAGCTCTGTAACCACCTCTTCTACCGCCCTCTACCCTCCGATCCCACACCCTCTACCAACAACAAGTCTCCTCCACCATCAAAGACCTTGTCGCCTCCTCCCTCCCCCTCCCTCACCGCTTCCCACCTCATCGTCCGCACCCACGCACCCCCACCATCTACTTCGTCCCCAAACTCCACAAACCCGACAACCCCGGCCGCCCCATCGTCTCCGCTTGCAACTGCCCCACCGAACTCATCTCCGCCTTTCTCGACTCCATCCTCGCCCCCCTTGTCACAACCCTCCCCTCCCACATCTCCAACACCAACCACGCCCTGCGCCTTTTCGACTCCTTCACCTACCCACCCTGCCCACAGCCCTTCCTCTTCACCCTAGACATCAAGTCCCTCTATACCGTCATCCCCCACGCCGACGGCCTACGCGCCCTCAAACACTACCTCGACCTTCGCCCCTCCCCCATTCCCTCCACCCCCACCCTCCTTCGCCTCGCCGAGCTGGTCCTCACCCTCAATTGTTTCTCCTTCTCGGGTGAGTTTTACCAACAGGTCACGGGGGTAGCCATGGGTACAAGAATGGGCCCGAACTATGCCAACCTTTTTGTTGGCCATGTTGAGGCCCAAATCTTTGCCCAGTACACCGGCCCCACGCCCGAACTGTACGGTCGTTATATTGACGACTGTATCGGAGCCACGACCCTCACCCGAGAACAGCTCGACTCCTTTCTCTCCTTCTTCTGCTCCTTCCACCCATCCCTCCATTTCACCACCTCTATCTCCACCACCCACGTCCACTTCTTAGACATCTCCGTCGCCTTCGACCCCTCCCTCCACTCCCTCGTCACCTCCGCCTTCTTCAAACCCACCGACTCCCACTCTTACCTCGACTTCACCTTTTCCCACCCCACCCACACTAAACACTCCATTCCCTACTCCCAACTCCACAGGATCCGCCACCTCTGTAGTCGAGATGCTGACTTCGAGTCCCAGGCCCTTTCCCTAGTCATCCATTTCACCCGCAGAGGTTACCCCCCCCCCTCTCTCTCGTCCACACCGTTCTCACCCGCGCCCGTGCTGTCAACCTCTCCACCACCCTCACCCCACGCCACCGCACACCCACCAACCGTCTCCCCTTCCCCATCACCTACCACCCCTCCACCGCACCCCTCCACCGCACCATCCGCCGCCTCTTCCGACGCCTCCAGTCCGACCCCTCCACCTCCCACATCTTCCCAACCCCACCACTCCCCTCCTTCAAACGCGCCCGCAATCTCCGCACTCTCCTCTTCCACAGCTCCCTACCCCCTAAACCCACGCTCTTCCCCCCCCCCGGTTCCTTTCCCTGTTCTAGGCCCCGCTGCAACACCTGTCCCCACATCACCAACACCACCACCTTCCAGGGTCCCAACGGCCACTCTCTCTCTGTCCGGCATGCCTTCCGCTGCACCTCTTCCGACCTAGTCTACGGAATCCGCGGACAGACGGGACGTCGCCTGGCGGACCGATTCACTGAGCACCTCCGGGATATTCGTCTCGGTGGTAGTTCCCCCATCGCCCTCCACTTTGTAGCCCCTGGACATTCCGCACGCCATCTCACAGTCTGTGGCCTACTTCCAATGACACGGAACACCCGCCAATCTCCTTAGAGTCGAACAAAGAACCATCTTCATCTTACAGACCCACACTTCCCCCGGCCTGAACTCCCCACCCTTATTCCTTTAGCCTTCGACCGCCCCCCTCCCCCCACACATATCCCCCACTAACACCCCTCCTTTTCACCGCCCACCCCACAACTAACAGTACTAACACCTCCACTCCACCCCTCATCCGACCACCCTACTCCAACTAACATACTAACATCCCTCCCTTCTTCTCCTCCCCCTCCTTATCACACGCACACACCCACCGGCACATATAAACACGCGCTCACACTAAACACACACCCTACTACCACCACTAGCCCTCACCCCCACACCTCCACCCCACCACCCCGCAACTAACCTCAATAACACCCCCTGACCCCAAGCACACGAACACACGCACCCACTTACACCACCCACCCCACACGCAACTAACATGACTAACACCCCCAAACCCCACGTACACGTACCCCCCCCCCCACTCACACCTGCATTCAACCCTTTCCCCACCCCCCGTATACTAACACCCCACTAACTTCATCAAACTACACACACACCAGTACAACACACTCCCTCCATCGAACTACACACACCCTTCTCTCCCCGCTCCACCCACACCATTTCTCCACACTCACTCATCCCACTAACACCTCTACTAATACACACACACACCCTCCTCACTCCAACTTTCACACCTACCTATCCTCGTCCCTTTACCATTCCACCCGACTGCTGCTATACCCTCTGACCACCTCCCAGCACAAACAGACACACAGCACTCCCACCCCCTTGACCACTTCCTGTTGCGCGCGCACCCACATCTCTCCTCTTCCGACCATCTCTTCATGGAATACTCGTATGTGGAACTTGACCACCGTGGAATCTGCTAACATCATAGGAATTTACCAACATTTCAACCATCCTCTTACGGAATCACCTATATAACTCACCCACACACACACACCCCGAAAAATGTTTTTTCTCCCACACGCCACCTACACCCACAACACGCTTAAAACCCACACACACGTGCTTTCCACCACATATTTACACCCTCAGCCTCCTGATTCCTCTCCCCCACCCCTCTATCCACACACGCACAGACACTCCGACCTACACCCCCCCCCCACACACACACACACACACACCTCTTCCTGAACATGCAACCCCGTTCTTCCCCCAACCCTTGCTTTCACATACACACACACACACACGTACACCTACACACACACACCACCTCCAGCCCTCCCCGCTCGGACAGCCCGTCTCCCTCTCCCCACTCCACCCGCCACCACCCCTACACACCCCACACCCTTCCACCACCTGTTTTACCCCTTTTTAATTTCAGTTTATTTTGATCATGCTTTTATATTTATTTTTATTTCATTTATTTTTATTTTGATCATGCTTTATTTTTATTTTTATTTTTAATTTCATTCGCACCGTTTCCTTTCGCTATATGTCTCTCCACCACTCCCCTACACACCCTTTGAACTCTGTTCCCACACACTTCTCACCTGAGGAAGGGCTTATGCCCGAAACGTCGTTGCCCACCACCACCCCACTCTTCAGAGCGTGAAATTAATAAACATTCGTTGTACTGCCTCTCTGTTTTGTTCCTGTTCAAATTTTCCATTATATATATATATATATATATATATATATATATATATATAGAAAAGATGAATATAAAATGAAAGTGCTTTTTTTAAAAAAAGGAATTTATTAGGTATTGACATATGTTTCTGTAACAGACGGAATACCTATGTATCGCTGCTTGCGTAATCATATAATGTTAGCAATTATTCGATGGCAAATGTATAATCAGTTGTCACTTCTTCAGAGATTTTGGATAAATTGGAAAAAATCAGAAAAATTGAAGTATTTATATTAGTTGTAATAGAGTAAGAAGAGAGGGGATAGTATATGACAGATGGTAATTCAATTTACTGCTAAACAAGTATATAAAGGGTTTCTAATGAGAATACAATGAGTAAATGGTTTATTTTATCTAAATAAGAATTTTTGGGAGTGCCTATTTTAATCTATACTTGACCAATTGAACAATGGACAGGGCTGGTCATTTGGTGTAGTAGTATTAATTATAAAGTGTCAATTAAGGAAGGGAGAGATTTCGACTGCTACTGAATAACATCAATGCTAGTAGCCAGCTGGTATATGCATTAGGGAATTGAATTAAGAAATCTCATTTTATCTATAGCAGTTTATATTAAATGGTAAATAATAGAAGAGTTGATAGAATTAAGACTAATAGAGAATGTTAATATGTATTTTGACAATCAAACGGAGATGGAGACAGGCGTTCAATCCTGGTAGTATTTGTAATATGAAAATGTAGATTTTAAGCGATGGTTACAGTATAACGATCGCTCTATTTTGTTATTTAATAAAATGTTTTTGGAAATCATATTACAAAATAATTCCATATTACATAATTTACAAAATTCCTGTCCGTGGATAATGGAGGGGTAGTGCTATTATATCCCATTTTAAGTTAAATTGTTGGTTATTTTCACGCAGCTGCCAAGCCTTGTCTGCGAGTGTTGTTACATAACGCTGGTTTTCATGTTTTATCGAGTAACGATGTCTATAAAGGCGTGATTTGAAGGAGGTGGCTGTAGATCCTACATAGTACCACTTCTGTCTATCCGATTCGATAGTACATTTGTATATTATGTTGCGTTCAAGACACTGATTGTTCAACGGACACATTCCTGGTTGGACACAGTTACAGTTATAATTTTGCGTTGTTGTATTGGCATGGATGGGTTGATGAGGTTGCTTAGGTAGGACGGGATGTTGTTTGTTGTTTTGTGATGGTATAGCTAATGTTTTACGTGTATTGTTATGTGTTGGAAGGCGTTTATACAACGGTTTTGCGTTAAGCTTTTTTATATGTTGTTCAATATTAGGGGCGGTTGAATATGAAAGTCGAATAGTGTTAGGGTTTAAGATTTTATTATATTTATGTGATGTTGGAAAGTGTTTTTTAACTAATCGAAAGAATTGTGAGGGTAGATTGGTTTTAATAGAGTTGTTATAGACTGGGTTGTACCATATATACTCTTTACATTGCCTTCTGTTTGGTGGTGTGCGACTATTATTGTGTCTATTGCGGTAGTGTATGTATGGTGGTGATTATGTGCTAGTTCTACCCCTATGGGATTTAATTTGGGTGTTTTGGTGATCTTCGACTATATACTCTATATTATCTAGGTGTCCGGCCTTCCTAAGTGCATCATCATAATATTCGGCATGTTCTTTGAAGGTTTGTTGGTTGACAGGCGGGAGATTCTAAGAGAAACATTTCTAGGGATGGATTTAATTATAGAGAGTGGATGGTTAGAACTCGTATTTACATATTTAAGGTTCTCATTTAGTTTATGGAACGGTTTAATCGTTTCTGTATTGAGATTCAAAGTAACATCAAGGAAATTGACCTCTTTGAGGTTATATTCAAATGTAATATATATATATATATATATATATATATATATATATATATATATATATTTAGAGAGAGAGAGGGAGAGAGAGAGAGAGAGAGAGAGAGAGAGAGAGGTTTGTATTTCTAACATTTCTAGCTTCGTAGACCAATATATATATATATATGTGTGTGTGTGTGTGCGTGCAGAAAGTTCAGTAAGTACATAGAAAACTGGTGAGAGAACTCAGATCACGACCCTGCTGCTTGAGAAACATTTGTAATCAGGATTGAGCAATAACACTCCTATGTAACACCTCCACTTTGTTCTTATTATAGATATCATTATGGATGGTTTCCCGAAGACTATTGGAACGTAACTACAGTTAAACGAGTTACTCAATACTTTCATATAGAAATGATATCTACTTTCTTGATGATTTCATACGAATAAAACAATTCTACTCCTGTAGAATACATTTCTATATATATATTTTATATATATGTATATATATATATGTGTGTGTGCGTGTATGTGTGTGTGTAGAGAGAGAGAGGGGGAGAAATAGAGAGAGGAAGAAGGAGAGAGAAACACGTGTTTAGAAAAGGGCCAGCTGAATTTGGAATTTGAAAATTTTCTAATTCAATTTTCATATATATTATATATATATATATATATATATATATATATATATTTCGTTTCTGAATTTGTTTAGCAAGATTCGTTATCTGAAAGAAAACGTGTGTTGAAACCGATATTGTTATACTTTGGGAGGGTCATGTTGTCAATAAGAAACACACGCACCAGTTGCTTTCACTTCAATTTATTATAATAAATTTATAAATTTCCGGTTGGTTGGTTGGTTCCACAACCAGATGATTGCTCATATATTGTCAAAGTTCTTTCGTCACACATTATGTGACCTCTTCAGTGACTGGGGATTCTTTTCTTTGTTTTTGTGCCTCTCCTTTGTTCTGTCCTACGCCATCTTGTTTTTGTGTGTGTGTTGTGTGATTACGGCTTAATACGGGATGTTTGTTTACAAACACACCGACCATTATAATAAATGTTCGGTGAATCCATACGTGCATATATATATGTGTGCATGTGTGTATATATATATACTTAGTACTGTACGTCTGTATACATATATGTATGTACGTATACATACTTATATTTAAGTAACAGCCGTACTAAGAGTGGGAAATTAAATTTCGTTTCATTGTTTCGTTTCATTTTTTCTGGTTATCGTTTTCGGTGCACCCGGCCGATTAACCCACTCGATATGCAAATTGGGCTACTCAGCCGTTAATATACATAAGGTAAGTATATACGTTCAACAATCTGGCAGGAAGGTATACGTTGCTGACGATAGCTAATAAGCTTGAAAGTAGTACAGCGTTCCTTTGTCAGTGTTGAACAAACGAGCAACGATGGTTGCTATACACTACGGCTTAATACGGGATGTTTGTTTACAAACACACCGAGCATTATAATAAATGTTCGGTGAATCCATACGTGCATATATATATGTGTGCATGTGTGTATATATATATACATACTACTGTACGTCTGTATACATATATGTATGTACGTGTACATACTTATATTTAAGTAACAGCCGTACTAAGAGTGGGAAATGAAATTTCGTTTCATTGTTTCGTTTCATTTTTTCCGTTTATATATATATATATATATATATATATGAACAGATTCAGGACCCTGACGGCTGAGCTCCGGCCGTTTCGAAACGGCCGGAGCTCAGCCGTCGGGGTCCTGATTTTTTTCATTTTACCCACTCTACTACTCCTAGTATCGAGTAATCTGGTAGCTTGTTTTACCACACCCTATCTGATATATATATATATATATATATATATATATATATATATATATATATATATATATATATATATATATATATATATATATGTGTATATATATATATATGTATATATATATATATATATATATATATGCTTATATATATATATATATATATATATATATATATATATATGCTTATATATATATATATATATATATATATATATATATGCTTATATATATATATATATATATATATATATATATATATGCTTATATATATATATATATATATATATTTCTGGTGCTTGCTGAGGAGATAGAAATGCGGTATTCTTTCACTGTTTCATTTTTCGAAACTTATTTGGATTTTAAGGTTTAAACCAGTCTACAGAACAGGTTTGATTTTGAAATTTAAATTTGTCCAAGCACCATGGCCATTTGCCAATATGCTTTGTTTTTATTGATTTATTATTTTAAATCGAGACAGGAAAACTGTATTAGTATAATTAGTATTTTTCAATCTAGCTAACTTAGTCGTTTACAATACAATAATTTATATTAACTTGTATTACACGGCTCAGAAATACTTCTTTCTTTAAGCTATTTCTTTGTAAAGGACTACCTTTGTTTTTAACTCATTATTAATAGTATATATATATAATATATATATATATATATATATATATATATATATATATATATATATATATATATATATATATATATATATCAGATAGGGTGTGGTAAAACAAGCTACCAGATTACTCGATACTAGGAGTAGTATATATATATATATATATATATATATATAAAACAGAAAATGTCTGTCTGCCTGACTCCCTAAAGTTGGAGAACCACCCAACTGATTGTTTTCAAACTTTACACATGTAATACTTATGGTCGTGTCAGTGTTTGGAGCAAAACATATTTCAAATTTTCAATGCCCTAGGGACCGCATTAGGCGGTTTAGAGATCTGCCTCTCTCTCTCTTTCTTAGTCTTTCTTTTTAGATAGATACATAGTTATAACGTCGCGCCCTTATAATATCTGCCTGTATGTCTGGCTGTCTGCATTACGACATTATGACACTATCTGTGTGTGTATATATGTATATATAGTGTGTCTATATATATAGTGTGTAACGTTTTTCGAAATATTTACTTCTGCGTTCACAGATTGATTTTTTTGTTTCAGAAGATCCCTTTAAGGGGGAAAGCAGCGATTGTTCGCTTAAAATTTAGTCTGTTATTTTAATATATATATATATATATAATTATATATTCGTGTACAGATATTTTTGCATACACAATAACAAAATATAAACAAACGTATTTATTTCACGAGGCTCGACGGCAGCAAAAGCCACAACAAAAAAGAGAGGGAACGCAATTACATGCTTTTGAAAAATCTTAATGGAAAATTATTTGCCTATTCACCCAAGGCGAATTCACTTTTTATTAGGACTTCTGCATCAATTGGTGAAAATAAGACGAAACTGTTTCAGATAGGAGGGATAAACATGCCAATCTATGTTACGAATCCCGAGCAACGCCGGGCCATTCTGCTAGTATATATCTAAAACAGAGGATGTCTGTCTGTCTGTCTCCCTAAAGTTCGATAACCACCCAACCGATATTTTTCAAACTTTACACATGTAATACTTATGGTCGTGTGAGTGTTTTGAGCAAAAGATATTTCAATTTTTCTATGCCCTAGGGACCGCATTAGGTGATTTAGCAATATCTCTCTCTCTCTCTCTCTCTCTTAGTCTGTCTTTTTAGATAGATACATAGCTATAAGGTCGCGCCCTTATAATATCTGTCTGTATGTTTGGCTGTCTGCATTACGACATTATGACACTATCTCTGTGTGTGTGTGTGTGTGTGTGTGTGTGTGTGTGTGTGTGTGGTGTATATATATATATATATATATATATATATATATATATATATATATATATAGTGTGTGTGTAACGTTTTTCGAAATATTCACTTCTGCGTTCACAGATTGATTTTTTTTAGTTCCAGAAGATCCCGTTAAGGGTGAAAGCATCGATTCTTCGCTTAAACTTTAATTTGATATTTTAATATATATATATATATATATATATATATATATAATTATATATTCGTGTGCAGATATTTTTGCATACACAATAACAAAATATAAATAAGCGTATTTATTTTACGAGGCTCGACATCAACGAAAACAAAAACAAAAAAGAGAGGGAACGCAATTACATGCTTTTGAAAAATATTAATGGCGACTTCACTTTTTATTAGGATTTCTGCATCAATTGGTGAACATACGACGAAACTGTTTCAGAATGTTTAGAATCCCGAGCAACGCCGGGCCATTCTGCTAGTATATATGTATAACGTTGAAAGAGATAGAAGGCTAAACAATGCAAAATGGACTCTGAGGTAACGAAAAGTAAAAGTTACCTGGTAATCTTTGTTTTGTTTTGTTGTTATTGTTGTTGTTCTTTTATCTGTCCAATATTTCGGGACCTAAAAGTCCCGTCATCAGGGTTTAAGGAATTTTCAGTTCCAATTTCCTCTCTTTGGGATAAAACTTTGATTTTGATTTTAAAAAATTTCTAAGTCGTTTTCAAGCGTTTTTTTTTTTTATGGTTATTTCGCTCTCTACGTGAATGACGCCATTGCCAATATAGTATTTCGTGAAATCAATTTTCTTTTTTGTATGAGATGTTTAGTTTGTGTGCCCGTGGACGTGTCTTTTTATGTCAAGTACTGTGTGCTGAGTTCTGATATATTATTTATTTGCGGGTTGAGTCTACATATGAGCAAGGCTTCCTTAATTCTTAAATTGTCCACATTTCTATTACTAACTTTAACGGTAACGGTAATATGTTGGTTGATGTTTCTACATTTGTCAATGTGTTTTTTTAATGAGGATGCGCGTGTGTTGAGGTGTTCTTTAATGCGTGCGTGCAGTGCTCGAGTCGTGTTGCCAATGTAGAACTCCCTACATTTGTTGCATTCAATCCGCTATACCTTGTGACCGCTGGCACATACCTGTATAGCGGATAGGGCAATTAGTCAGCGAGCATTGAGACAACAACAATCAATCAGAATATATATATATATTGTGAACACACACAAAAACAAGATGGCGTAGGACAGAACAAAGGAGAGGCACAAAAACAAAGAAAAGAATCCCCAGTCACTTAAGAGGTCACAGAATGTGTGACGAAAGAACTTTTACAATATATAAACAATCATCTGGTTGTGGAACCAACCAACCAACCGGAAATTTATAAATTCCTAAATTTATAAATTTATTATAATAAATTGAAGTGAAAGCAATGGTGCGTGTGTTTCTTATTGGCAACATGACCCTCCCAAAGTATAACAATATATATATATATACAATGCAGTGGTGATATGTATATTAGTTTAACGCTTGATATTTTAGGACTACAGTCTTAACCTTTCAGACTTCATAACGTTTCGGAAAGAAACGGAAAAGCAATTTTCTCCTGAGGAAAATACATGTCTAGTTAGTCAGCCATTTCAGATACATACTCAGTAATATTTGTTGCCTAGTAAGGGATGTTCTAAAAACCAATCAGAATAAATCTAATACCTATCGAAAAGAATGTATAATCTTGCAATGGTCCGGGGACAAAGAAATCACGAATTAGTACCCTGTTTGTCATAATAATATCTTTAAGAGAACGTTACTTTGATATATACAGGAAATGATCTGGTCCATTTTTTGGTGGGAGGCCGACATTAGCTTGTATTAAAGTTCATGATACTCTTAAACTGCTCAGCATCTCATGGCCTTTATGGTAACCGGGTATTATTATTTTTCTTGTCTCTGGATCGTGACAGAAGGGTAGAGTAGAGACTATGCGATCGGTTCGGTTCAAACTGGTGCATTCGGGAAATTTAGTCGATACCTAGTCCCAGGAAACATCTAAGATGCTTTTCCAGTCCCCCGCTAACAGTATAAATGCTTCCATGCACCTTAGAAATTCGTGCCATCCAACCCACCATGGCGTTGACGACCATACGTCTAAAGGCACTACCTTTGCTCTTGTTCATATACAGGACCACCAACTTACCGTGCGGGTCCAAGAAGATCGACCGTACCTCGAGTTTCATGCCTCTCCGAAACAACACCTCCCATTCCAGGTCGTCTGAGAGATGCATAGATCTCAATACCGTCACAATTCGGGGCTAGAGTGCATGTGTCAGAAATCTTGGTGTCACTGATGGCAGTCACATCCATAGCTAGTGACCTGAGGTCCTTAACCAAATGATCTTGCTTCCATGTAAAAATTCAAAACGGAAAATTCTCCACATACTTCGCTCGGTGACTTGTGGAGAAAGCCCACAAAAAGCGGTGATCACCCTGACCCCTATGGCAAATACCGCTTTCTAGTTGTCCTCCTCCAATCTATGGACGTGTATTCAAAGCAAGCTCATTCACTTGAGCACCACTCACCTCTCTCATCCACCTTTCAACAAACTGGTTGGAAGCCAGCACATCCCTCTCCACCCCGATGTTTCTCTTCAAATGAAATCTCAGAAGATTAATCAGGGGTTCCGTCCGTTCATTGCTTGAGCACGCTATTCCACTACATGGAGCTGCCTCTACAGGTACCGAGACGCAGGCCCAGCGATTTTACTGATTACGTCTCGTATTTCCTGTGAGCAGTGCCGTGACCAGACCCAATATGATTTAGGTTTGATAATTATGTTATTCTTTCCGAATTTATGTATCTAGATTATCAAATGTGCTGAAACCCTCATACTTAACTCTGAAGATATCGTAATTTCTATAGAAAATGTGCTGCTGCTTTTATCAAATCATACAAGTGCTAAAACTAATAATATATATTCAGAACCACAGCTGTGTTCGGCGCTTTATTAATATTCTAGTAACAGAAACTTTAAAAAACGTCTTCTACGTCCTGCAGCTATGTGTAAAAGTGTGTATGCATATATATATATATATATATATATATATATATATATATATATATATATATATATATACCCATCTACGCATACATACATACATACATATGAGTGTTTTGATATATATGTGCTTTTGTACACACACACACACACACACACACACACACACATATATATATATATATATATATATATATATATATATATACGTATATATGAAATTAGAATTTTATTTATCGCCCTAGCACAGCTGATACATAAATATAAATATGCACACGTACACACATATATATACATACACACACATATATACATATACATATGAACGTATGAGTTATAGCAAATATTAATGATAATGTACGATTAGTTTGTAAACAAACGAGCCAGATTTGAAGCTGTGCCGTGCCGGTGACCGATCGTCACCTGTTTGTTCAACACTGGCTTTGAGGAACAATCAACATGTTTCTGGGTCATTACCCTTCATCAGGACTGTAAAACCTCTGCTAGTCTGTTGAACGGTTGAAAATATATAGTATTTTCTTAAGTACACATCGGCTGATACATATATATATATATATATATACACACATATATACATATACATTTGTCCGTGTGGGTTATATCGAACATTAATAATAACTCGCCCGGTATGCAAATGAGGCTACTCAGCCGATGTGTACTTAATAAAATACTATATATTTTCAACCGTTCAACAGACTGGCAGAGGTTTACAGACATAATGTTGATTGTTCAGAAACATGTTGATTGTTCCTCAAAGCCAGTGTTGAACAAACTGGTGACCAACGAACACTTGCACAGCTTCAAATCGGGCAGTTTGTTTACAAATGAATCGAACATTATTATTAATGTTCGATATAACCCATACGTACGTATGTATATGTATATATGTGTGTATATGTATGTATATATATATATATATATATATATATATATATATATATATGTGTGTATATGTATGTATATATATATATATATATATATATATATATATATATATATATATATATATATATATATATATGTGTGTGTGTGTGTACGTGTGCATACTTACATTTATATATATATGTATCTATATATATATATATATATATATATATATATATATATATATATATATATATATATTTAATATAGAAATGGCTTCTACGGGACTTGAACTGTTTAATTCGGCAGAAATATGATTTCTCCGGAATGAAACAGTTCTACTCCTGTAGAAGCCATTTCTATATTAAATATTTATACTCTGCTATGTATTGAGTACCTTACTGTGGTTACCGCCGATTTAACCCGGGATAAACTTACACACACACACACACACACACACACATATATTATATATAGAGAGAGAGAGTTCAAATCCTGCCAAGGTTAACTTTGCCTTTCATCCTTACGGGGTCGATAAAATAAAGTACCAGTAATACACTGGTTATTTGCTGGCCTTGTGCCAAAAGTAGAAACAATTATATATATATATATAATGTAATGTAATGCTGCTGCAAAACTTTATTCACTCGCTGATAGGAGTTTATTTCCAGTTTAAACTGAGGTAATATATTGATTCAAAATAATTTCGTAATTTAAATGACGAGCATAAATAATCATCACCACGAAGAAAATTCATACGAAAATATTAAAATCTATTAAACAGATAAGAAAAGAAATAGTAGCTAAAATGGTATTAAACGAAATTGATTTTTTTTTTTCAATTAAAAATAATTAAATAAAAGTAGTAATAAATACAAAACTGGATATATTTTCCACTCCATTAATTATATTCCCATCCATAACAGTTATTCTAGTTTCAAAATTCCATTATAAAATGAATTCTAAGGAAGAAGAAGAATGGAAAAAATAAAACAAGTATACAATAGTGGAGATCTTAATCGAAAACCGTGCACAAAGAGTGAACACTACCAATATCTAACATCAAAACATTAGATATTACGTTGTAACGGAGAATAGTAAAAGAGAAGAAAGCAAATTGAGAGGAAAGATAAGACTTCAAATGTCCATAGTATGTGTGTATTCTTTGTCTAAAAATATTATAAACGACAACCAATCCGGATGCTAAATAATTTTCAAAAATATATCTTTCTTTAATAATGTTCACCCCTCTTTATACATCCGGCATTTAAATCATACGAGAGGTTTTGATGCTCACGTCATTCATGTGAATACTTTGATAAATATATGGTTCTATTGTTAAATTCACGTCGACATAATTTATAATTTCTGTGTAGTAGTAGTAGTAGTAGTAGTAGTAGCAGCAGCAGCAGCAGCAGCAGTAGCAGTAGTAGTAGTAGTAGTAGTAGTAGTAGTAGTAGTAGTAGTAGTAGTAGTAGTTGTAGTAGTAGTAGTAGTAGTGCGACCGCCAGTAGAAGTGTATTTGGTTCACATTCCATTAGCAGTAGAGTGCAATGAATTTAAAAAGGGAAGATCTGTGTGGTTGTTCGACCTGCTAGAAATAGCAGCTTCAAAATTTACATTTCACACTTTACCGTCTTAGATGGCAGAGTTAATCCGTGAAATATTTTAACAGGATCCGTTTATCCGTTCAGTGCTTTTAGTGCAGTTCAATCTATGTGCATGCGTGTTTGTGTGTGTGTGTTTGTGTTTGTGTGTGTTTGTGTGTGGGGGGGGGGGTATTTATGTGTGCATGTGTGTGCAAGGGAGAGAAACCTTGTTGGAAAAGTATATTCTTTCCCTCGTACCTTTGTAATCACAAAACGACTCATACTTTTTTTCATTCTTTTAAAAAGAATGTTATATTATTATTTTATTTTATTTCGGCATTTAATGTCTCTAAAGATTTACTCTGGTTAAATGCTGACGATTCTCCATTTAAGCTTCCTATGAAGAAGGAATTGTATAAAAAATAAATTGATACAAAAAAAAGTGTTTTTCTATTTGTAATTATTTGACGATGGCACCGAATTGGTTAAAACGCCGGGTAGAGTGATTTGTGATATTCGTTACAGTTCTCTGCACTCTGAGTTCAAATCCCACCAAGGTTGATTTTGCTTTTCATCCATTCGAGGTCGATAAAAAACAGCAACAATCTAGTCGATATCTCTTTCTCACTTCCCTTTCTCTCACTATCTTTCTCTGAAAGAAATCTGCTGTGTTCAGACATGGAAAGGAAATGAGCTCCGCCAGGTTTTAAAATGCCCAGTATGTCACTTCGACTTCACTACGATTTACGGGTACAAAAGCAATTATTTGACGATGGCTAGAGAGAAAGAATAACATTTACCAACTAGGCTTTACTCGTGTAATGGATTTATATTACGGAGAAAATTCCATCCAAAAATAAAATGAGGGCTGTATTTTTGTGTGATGACGGTCATCACTATGAATTTATTGAAGAAGCTGCTACAGGCGATAAAGTAGCTCATACACTAAAAAAAAACATGGCAGGAAGGGACATAGTTTTTCTGTATTTCTTATGTTTGAGAATATGCATAACCGCTGCCCCTCATCCTCTGATTCGGTCACTAAAAAAATGTCAATTGATTTTCAGAAATGGTAGAATACCAGGTTTAGTATTCAGTATTTAATTCCATTCCACATTATTCTGCATTCCAGGCCTTCAGAATCAGACAATCCTTTTTATCTCACGGGTATTTGATCACACGAAACGTATCGGTTATCGTTTCAATCGTCTCTATCTACCCGCTTCAAGAGTATGGCTGCTTGCCAATGTATGAAACGAAAATGATAAACATACACGGCATGTATGCGACAATGAGTGTTTATGTGCGTGATATGATTGTGTGTAAATTTTACATTAAATATTCACATTTGAAGTTAGTGAAACTTATCGGAGTCTCATCGGTTAGTTAATGGTTCACAAGAACTTAAGGCAAGACACCAAAAGAGATTCAAATGATTGTGGATACAGCTGAGTTAAATGAGTATGTTCGTGTACCCAAACATCAATTTACTGAAAATTCTAAATCTTTCTTGTCTCTCATTATCTGTCTAGAACACATAAATATATAACAGCCTAAATACATCCTGACAGAATTAGTCATATCAACAAACATTACAAAACTACTGCTTCAAATTACACCCTATCAAAACAAAAACTATATACACATTAGTTAATGTAGTCCTAGATACACTATGTTTGAATAAAAAAAAAAGTGTAATCGTCACTGCGGAAAGACACACTGATTATTTAATGTAGTCGGCGTTGCTCTATGCTTGAATAAATAATAGAATCGTTACTGTAGAAACACCTTTGCTAAAGAATAGTGCACACACTCATAGGATAAACCAACAAGGAAACATGTACGTAGTCCTTCTGGCAAACAAATCACTTCCACCACCATCTTACAAAAGCAGTATAGGGGTAAATAGGAAGATAAAAGATAGATACATGTAACCAGCATTGATCAATAAATTTCTTAATGTAACACGTCCACTTTGTTCGTGTATATATATATATATAAAGTTCAATAAATGAGAAAGCAAACACAGATATGCAAAAACAGTCTTATTAGTTTCCCGCTTAGGAAAACGTAGAGGGGGGGGTGATATTTCCCACATAAGTCCTTCTTCAGGAAATAGAGAGTTCGGAGAGAGAGAAAGAGAGTGAGAAAAGGTCCAAACATCGGAATTTGAAAGAAAAAGAAGTGCATACATACATACATACATACATACATACATACATACATGGTGGCTGCCAACTCGTTTTCGAGTACGGCCACTCCTTTATATCCATGTAGGAGAACGCCTACCGATGCGCTGAACGAGTGTGACTTTTTAGTCCAGCCAGCGTATTGAAAACTCTGGTACAAACACTACACTTGTGACAATTATTGACACATAGTGCTGGGCCCATGGTACCATGTGACGACAAGTGCAGGGAGATCTCCAGATATAAAGCAATGCCTGTGCCGTGAAGCTTTTATAGTGAGCAAAGGCACTGCACAAAGCCAGTCCCACTCTCTTAACCAAGATGATATTTACCAAAAAGAAGAACAAGTCAACATCATTGGATACCATCAGGGTTGCCGGTGTTATATCAGAGTTTTCCTTCTCCTAGAATTCTGCCTTGACAAAGGCTAAGGGGTCATCTCTCCCGGTGATTTTGGATGGCCATTGACTCTTAAGAGCTCCTTTGCCCTTTGACAGGTTTTGTTTTTAGTCCTGCGGGATGTCCAAAGTCACCCTCCTCACCAAGAAACCTTGTTGGGGTTGCCAGTTTAGTCGCCAACGTCCCGACCATGAGACAGGTTGTACTGGGATACATGTTACCAGTAGCACCAACTGGTGACCTGACACATACATACATACAGCATGGCTGAACACAACTTCAACAACGTTAGTTGAGCACCGATAATAATTCTGCATGTAATAACTAGATGTTCACATGTAGAGATACAAAGCATATGGACAGGTACACATATAACTCAAAACATACACATCCACACATACAATAACATCCATACCTGCACACACACACTCACGCATGCAGACATGCATACATATCTACTAAGTTAATGTTGTCTCAATTCCAATGAAAGAGACGTGTCTATGTTAGGAACCGATTCTCTCTCTCTATTGGTGAACATTTATAAAATTATGAAACCAGAACATACATATAAATTTATAATTTGCTCAACGCTTCTTAAATAAGTTTGGTTGCATACAAGTCTGTGTTTATGTATACACACACATACACACACACACACACACACACACACACACACACATATATATATATATATATATATATATATATATATATATATATATATATATATATATATTGCAGACCCATCGAAACCGGTCATTTTTTATACCCTTTATTATTTCCTTACCTTATAAAATTATGTTTTCTCACAAAAAAGTATTCTGTCTCTTATATATTCCATGTGCCATTACCAACCTCAATTTTCTCTCTCTCTATATATATATATATATATATAGGAACGAGTAGGACCCCGACGGCTGAGCTCAAGCCGTTTCGACGGCTAATTCAGAATTAGCCGTCGAAACGGCTGTAGCTCAGCCGTCTGGGTCCTACTCGTTCCTATTACCCACTCTACTACCCTAAGTATTGAGTACTTTGGTGCGTTATGGTCCATCTGGTTCCTTACCACATTTCCTTCGTTATATATATATATATATATATACATATATATATATATATATATATACATATATATATATATATATATACATATATATATATATATATATATATAACGAAGTAAATGTGGTAAGGAACCAGATGGACCATAATGCACCAAAGTACTCAATACTTATATATATACTTATATATACTTATATATAATACTTATATAATACTATATATATATATATATATATATATATATATATATATATATATATATATGTGTGTGTGTGTGTGTGTGTGTGTGTGTGTGTGTGTGTGTGTGTGTGTGTGTGTGTATGTATATATATTGTTATATTTGGTGAGGGTCGTATTGTTATAATATTGCTAGAAATAATAACAGAACACACTCACTGTTTGGTTCTGTTATTATTTCTGGCAATATTATAACAATATGACCCTCCCCAAATATAACAATATTTGTTTCAACATACGATTTCATATAAAAAAAACTTGCAAAACAAGTATGTATATATACATTACCATTTATAAATGTGTGTGTGTATATATATATATATATATATATATATATATATATATATATATATATATATATATATATATGTATATACGATATATTAACAAATGGAAACTATATTTATAAAACCATATTTATTTCATTATATATATTTCAAGGACACCAAGTTAAATTATGGTGTTCTTTCATCGGATAAAATATAATATAGAGCAATTTTATAAATAAATATTGACATACCCTTAAAGAATGCAACCATTACTGTTGGAAGCTCCCGGATAGTGGAGTTATATCTTTAATTATAGATATAACTATTAATTAAAGATATAACTCCACTATCCGGGAGCTTCCAACAGTAATGGTTGCATTCTTTAAGGGTATGTCAATATTTATTTATAAAATTGCTCTATATTATATTTTATCTGATGAAAGCACACCTTAATTTAACTTGGTGTCCTTGAAATATGTATAATGAAATAAATATGGTTTTATAAATATAGTTTCCATTTGTTAATATCGTATTTTTACTCCAATTATTTGTTGGGTGCTTTATATCAGTTATAAAAATATTTGCTTGTTGTATCCCAACAATTTAAATAGAACTTTTACATATATATATATATATATATATATAGCTGTCGAAACGGCCGGACCTCAGCCGTCGGGTCCTGACTCTTTTCCTATATATATATATATATGTAAATCTAGCTGTCGTCTGTTCGACAGCGTAGACGTAATTCACTTCGCGCAGAAGTTTTGTTCCAATTTATTGCGGAAATTTTGTAAGTTTAATTTTAATTTTGATACTATTGTGTAGCTTGACCCCCCGTCTGAACTGTCAGGCGGTGGGTCAGCTCATCTTCGCCCCTCCCAGGGGTGAAAAACCTGTTTTTTTTAATTTTGTGGCATAAAATTTCAATCGTCTGGCAGAAATGTTAAACGAAGCTAACGAAAATAGTGGTGGGGGAACAGCGGTAAGAGTTGTAAGCTCGCACGCTTTAGCCCCCCCCCCCCTTCCTTCCCAAACAACGTCATAGAGAAGGAAAGAAAAAATAAAATAAAAACAGACGAATGTGCGGAGAAAAATGACGAAAACACAAATCTGGAGATTGATTCCAACAACAACAAAAATTTGAAAGAATTGCATGACAATATTAATACCACAAACAAAGAAACAACAAACACAAAAATAACATTTGAAAACAACATCATAACAGAAAGCAAAGCAGACGACAAAGTCAACACCAATAATATTTCATTTGCACAAACAACAAAGAAATCTTTAACATATATACCTGAAAATATTTCAGATGTGGCACAAAGAATAAAAAACGCCAAACAATACATAACTCAAGGGGAAAATGGAACCTTATCGGTAAAAATGCCCCAAGAACTCACCAAAGATATTGAAAGTCGGACGGTCGTTTTCCGCACCATCAACAACATCTCAAAAAAACCTCAACAACCAACACAAGCAGAAATTAAAGCAGTACTTACAGAAGTACTTAATGAAGCCACTTTCATAAGAAGAGACAGGCTGTATGGAAGCCTAGCGATTATTATGAAGAACGAATCAGCGGCAAAAAAATATGCTTTGTCGCCGATTCGTTCGACAAATTTTACCTTTTATCCATCTTATATGGGTAAAAGAACTCAGCGCATATGGCTGGATGCGATGATGCCAGATGTGGACTACTGCTGGATCATAGCTGGCTTCATCGATCCAGCAAATGACAACGTGATTTCCATTGGGAAAACCACAGGCAATGCGTTCAGTGGAACAGGTATAGAACTTGTAGTGCAAATGAAGCCTGAACGCATTGCCCAAATACCCGACAGAATCCTATTAGAGGGCCACGGGTATATAAACATTAGCGTGGAGGGGAGAAGGCCGTCCTGTCATATCTGTGCAGGCAGAGGGCACCTAAAGGCGGCTTGTCCCCAACTCAACAAGAAGAAAACCCTGCTACCAACACCAGCTCCACCACCACCACAACAGATAAACAAACAACAAAACTCAGTCCCACCCAACCCGTCCCTCAGTAAAACTACACCACCACCACAACACAAACAGACACAACACATTACCCAAAAACAAAACACAGTCCCACCCAACCCCTCACTCAATAAAACAACACAACCACCGCAGCCACAACACACAACACAGTCTAACATAGTGACATCCATCTCACCCACAAAGAAAACCAACACGGAAACATTACCAGCAAACATACCTCTTCCTTCCAACACTGAAGATAACCCAGCGAATTCGGAGGAAGAAACGGAGTCCTTCAGACAGATTAAAAAGAAAAAAAGAAAACATGTGCAAAACACACAAGGCCAAACAACCCCTACCCAAATGTCAACACAATCCAACAAAACACAAAACACCCCTCCAGCAACAAACAAAACCAAACCTGCCCCTCCCCTCTTCGAAACACTCACACCATCCGAAAAAAAGACATTACACTATACTTACATCAACAGAAACAATAATAAATTAAATGAACTCATAAACAATAACCCTTCGGCACAAACCGAAGGGGTAAACTTTGTTTCTTCAGAAAACTACCCACATTTAAAATTAATAAAGATCCCAATGAACCTCTACCAAAAACTAAAAAAGGATTTTAAAGAGGACGTAGGACCACCCTCTGTCAAACCCATAAACCGCCTCCTCCTAAAAAGCTTTCCCCCTCCCCTTCCCCTCCCCAACACAACTCCAAACACCCCAACCCCACCACACACTGACGACCCCACACCACCACAAGACACCCCTTCACCCAACACCCCCGACCCCATGGAAGTCGTGCGACCCGAACCCCGGGAAGCAGAAAGGTAGGTCTTTGCCGCCCACATGGATGTGTTAAGAGTATATTATTGCGTACAAATAGGACGGACCTGATAGCCTTTCTAAATGTATTAGGTTTTGATTTTTCTACATACAATGATTAAATATGTGTGCGCATCCGTGCATGCATATTTGTGTGCGTTCATTTGTGCGTGCATCTGTGAGCGTGTGAGCGTGCGAGTATGTATGTGTGACTGCGTGTGTATTTGAGATCAGGGGGGAAATTTTGTTCATGGGTTTTAAATTCTTAAGTTTTACTAGCTATGTGATACCAAGCGTGTATTGAATGAATCCTACTACTGTTGTATTCGATTGGCAGTCTGGTTTATAAAGAGTTGGAACATTTTAATAGAGATTGCAGAATGTAGTCGTAGAGCAAAGAAGAATTTCATTCAACTGAGTATGTGGCTTGTAAAGTGGGTTTCAAAATTCTGTTTATTGGTTTTACATTTTAATGGATCAAGTTCGTATTTAGAATTTTTCATGTTTCTATATTTTGTTTTGTTTTTTGTTGCTTGTTTTTTTTTTGTTTTTGTTGCTGTTTTTTGTGGTACCATTTTTTTGTAATTATTTTAGTCAACGAAATGTTTATATTTTTAGGAAGATTCGGGTAATAAATTATAGAACCGATCTTATAAAGAGAACTTCTTTTCGACCTACTGTAAGAAGAGACAGTGGGGTTATATATTGCCGGATTATATATACCTCGCCGCTAAATAAATCATTAAGTTCGTAACTCCAAGAGAAATACGATTTATAATTTCGGTTCTTTCTGTAGTCACAACTAAAGACATTTTGTTTATTTTTCTCGTTGTTGTTTTTTTCGGTACTCCATTCGGTACTTCAATGTTGTTGAAGTTGTGTTCAGCCATGCTGTATGTATGTATGTATTGGCTGGGCTAAAAAGCCACATTCGATCGCAGCACCGTTTATTGTTATTGTGTGTGTGTATGTATGTGTATGTGGAGGTTTGTGTTTGTGTGTGTCTATGTGATGTGTATGTATGTGTGTGTATGTGTATATGTATATATATGTATGTGTATATGTATATATATGTATGTGTGTGTATGTAGATATATATATGGGTGTGTGTATATGTATATATAGATATGTATATGGGTGTGTGTATATGTGTATGCATGTGTGTATGTGTGTATGTATGTGTGTATGTGTGTGTAGTTATGTGTGTGTGTGTATGTGTGTCTCTCTCTATATATATATATAATTCTTTTTTATTATTATTTTTTATTTCGTACAATGGCCATACTCGATAACGAGGTAGCAGCCATCATCATGTATATATGTATGCCTGTATGTATGTATGCCTGTATGTATGTATGTATGCACATCTGTATATATATATATGGAAGAATATTTTATCCTAAGAAATCCCAATCAATAAAATAACTAATTAAATTACAAATCCGAAAGGTTTGATCAAAAGAGACACTTAGTAAACTTCCTACTGTGGAACATGAAGAACCCAATGTCTCTTATTTGAAACTATTGACACACGTGCAGAGATAGAGAGAGAACGAGCGAGCGAGAGAGAAAGAGAGAGAGAGAGACATAGGCGGGGGGAGAAAGAAAGAAAGAGAGAGAGAGAGAGAGAGAGAGAGAGTTCATTTAGTCTGCAGGCGATTATCAGAGCCACGCACCCCCTGCTTCCGCCGAAAATTATAGAAGCTGGATTCTTATAGAATTCCAGTAATAATCAGGAGGTGATTATACGGAGCGATTTCCGGTCCAACAAAAATTAGGTATATATACTATACATACATTCGTGTATACATCGCTATTTCAGAGCACCAATCCTAATACCTATTTTGCTGGACAGGCAATCGCTCTGTATAATCAGCTCCTGATTATTACTGAAATTCAATATGAATCCAGCTTCTATAATTTTCGGCGGAAGCAGGGAGTGCGTGGCTCTGATAATCGCCAAACAGCGTGAAATAGACTGTTAGCTTCTCTCCCTTCTTTCGCCGAAAAGAAGTAAGTGACATAGTCACTACTTTAAACTGATAGCGTATGGTCTTCTACATGTTTTTAATTAAACATACGGTATATTGCCAAATATAATATATATATATATATATATATATATATATATATATATATATATAGGGTGTGGTAAAAACCAGCAAGACCATAACCCACCAGAGTACTCGATACTTGGTGTAGTAGAGTGGGTAGTAAGAAAAGATTCAGACCCCGACGGCTGAGCTCCGGCAGTTTCAACAGCTAGATCTAGCTGTCGAAACGGGCGGAGCTCTTCCGTCGGGTCCTGAATCATTTCATATATATATATATATATATATATATATAGAGAGAGAGAGAGAGAGAGAGAGAGAGAGAGAGAGAGAAAGAGAGAGGGGGGGGGGGACATTTGTCCTAGAGCCCGATGAGTGTTGAAGCGGCTCTTTCATTATACAGTGGTGACCATAACTGGAATCCGAAACCTAAGATCGCGCATACATGTTAACTGTATGAAACTCTAAATATATATATATATAAGCAGCTGAGTGGTATGCAGCCAGAGAGCGGTTGCAGTGCACCGGGACTATGAGGTTATCGGCTTCTCAAGTGACCCCGCAATGAAAGGACGAATTCCTAAACTGAACTGACCGCTACCAGTGAAACATTATCGGAACGGAGAATTATCAGGTGGCATATATATATATATATATATATATATATATAGGAAAAGAATCAGGACCCCGACGACTGAGCTCCGGCCCTTTCAATAGGTAGATCCGGATCTAGCTGTCGAAACGGTCGGAGCTCAGCCGTTGGGGTCCTGACTCTTTTCCTATTACCAACTCTACTACCCTAAGTATCGAGTACTCTGGTGCGTTATGGTCCACCTGGTTTCCTACCACACTTTCTTTGTTATATATATATATATATATTTATATATATATATATATATATATATATATATATATATATATATATTTATATATATATTTATTTATATATACATATATATATACATATATATATATATATATATTTATATATATATTTATTTATATATACATATATATATACATATATATATATATATATATATATATATATATATATATATATACCTGTGTGTGTGTGTACGTATATATGTATGAATATGTATATAATATATATATATATATTCATACATATATACGTACACACACACACACGTGTATATATATATATATCTTATCGAGTGCTTTGCTAACTCATCATTTCATATAAGTAGGCCGAATTTACTTGCAAACCGCCAGAGATTTGATTTTACTGATTTCCAATTATATTAATCGCCTAGATTAAATAATTAACTAATTAATTTAATTAGACAATTCTGTTGATTGGTTAATTATTTGTGTTTGTTTTATAACATCTAGTCGAGAGCTTATCATGATGATTAGCGGAAATTTAAATATTTCCTTTCGCTAGCATTTTGAATGACCCGCCTAAAACCGGGGTTATTTCCCTTGCCGCAATTAACACGTGATAACTATAGATACGATTAGCAGCTATCCGAGCTGCAACATATAATTTATCACTCCGGTTCTAAGCAGAACGAAAACCTGTTGATAAACTGAATCCTCTGTTCGATCACCAATACCATGAGCTTGCCATTCACGTAAGTCTGATATTTGATTTCGGATTCAAAGAAACACTTTAAACGATTGTTCGTTTGATTTGTCCAGCTGTACTTTTCTCAACCTGATTAGTTCTATCGTTGCTTTGGTATGTATTGTGTGTTAGTTTCGCCTACCACAATGTTCGATTTGTCAAGCTATTTAAACGTATGTTATTACTCTGAGGTCCTATCTTATCGAGTGCTTTGCTAACTCATCATTTCATATAAGTAGGCCGAATTTACTTGCAAACCACCAGAGATTCGATTTTACTGATTTCCAATTATATATATATATATATATATATATATATATATATATATATATATATATATATATATATATATATATTAAATAAATGGAAACTATAATTTATAAAACTATATTCTATTATATATATTTCAAGGGTACCAAATTTATCCAGGGATAACTTGAACCGTTAAGGTATATTATCCTTGGTTATGTCAAATATTTATAAATCATTTTGTATTTCATCTGATGATAGCGTACCAAAATTTTGGTACCCTTGAAATATATATAATAGAATAAATACGGTTTTATAAATTATAGTTTCCATTTATTTAATATCATTGTATATTATACTCCAGAAAAATCTGTTGAGTGCTCTGAATCAGTTATAAACATTTATATTTGTTGAATTACCAACAAAATGAATATCCCTTCTGCTTATATATATATATATTTATTTATATATATATGAATATTATATATATGTGTGTATAATTATGTATATTATATATGCGTGTGTACCTCTGTGTGCGAGTGTGTGTGCAAGAATAAAGGTGTTCCTCTACTTGTCATTTACTCAGGTTTTTTTTTCTTTATTTCTTTTTTTATTTAATTATCAATAACATATATTTACTTAATTTGATCTAGATTTCCTAGTGAAATAATCTAACCACTGAGCTTATTGTTTTCGTCGTCCTGTGCGGTCCACATACATTTATGTGTGTGTGTGTGTGTGAGTGTGAGTGTGTGTGGGTGTGTGTGTGTGTGTGTGTGTGTGTGTGTGTGTGTGTGTGTGTGTGTGTGTGTGTGTGTGTGTGTGTGTGTGTGTGTGTGTGTGTGTGTGTTTATATATATTATTTCATGTATTTGAAATATATACTGATCCTTCCGTTTTCCAGGGATAGCTAAAAGAGCTGATCGCAGTGAGTTGTCAATGGAGAAGAAAGAATTAGGCTGGCTGTTAGCCAATGATATTTTCATATAGATTGATGTCAAATAGCAGACAATCAAGTAAGTGGTAATATGCTTTGGGAATTCAACGAGACATATTTTAGAACGAAATCTGAGAAAATTCTGTTAATTTCTAAACACGATGAGTAAATTCTGGCTTGAAATCACGGAATCTTAACCTGTATAACCTCACTGGCAATTCTGTGCCATGTTTGGTCTAGCGCCAGACACATGTTTCCTTCTGTTGTTCAGGGTTATTCGCATGATCATTCATCTTTCCAAGTCGCTGAGAAAATAAGATTCATTCTCAAAAAGCAACAATAAAAAAAAAAACAATGATAAAGGAATATATGTAAAGACAAGAAATTTGTTAGTGAAGTAGATATCTGAAGTTTATAGAAGAGGATATAATGGCTGAACGATAGTTTTTCGTTTCTTTTTATTGCGCTGTTTTATTTCTGATTAATTATTTGGCTTTTTGGGGGGTTGTTTATAGTATTTGATTTGATTTTGTTGTTTCCCGTGACCAAAATCCTTGCTCAGAATAAAGCTGCCAAGCATTTTGATGAATCACGTTATTTTCAATTAATCAATCTTCTTTAGTATTTGAAAAATGGTCAGTAAAACAAATTCTGAAAGCGCCTAGTGAAGAATAACAAAAAACGATAGATTTACCACGGAATCGAATTGAAAGAAACTACAAGCTTGCAAGAGATAAGAAAATACAAACTATTAAAAAGAAAATAACGTGTATTATTGTTTTGGTCTTTTGTTGATTGTTGTTGTTGTTCTGATTTGTAATTTTGCTTTTGTATGGAAAATTATCAAAAATAATATATAAAACTTAGCTTGTAGCAAGTTTTCTTTCGGATGGAACTGATACTCGATAAGAACATGGTGAATTAGCAATCTTTGTTAAAAATTTTGAAGAAAGTAGCTACATAGAGAGTTTAAGATTACTGATTAGTTTTAAGATGACTCCTGTAAATATAACAAACATATTTAACGGAACTTTTACTACATCATCTCAGGCATTGCTATGTGATTAAGAAGTTCGTTTCCCAACTAGTTTCGACTCCAAATACACAGCTAGCCTTTCCTTCTGCAACTAAACCACGATTCCGAGTTACATCACACAGTTGTACACCTTTTACCTGTATCTACTAATATATAGGGTTGACTGAATACACAGGTGTTTTTTTTCTCAAAAAGGTTTTTTTTTCCGTTCCTTCTTCCCCTGCTCACTCTTTATCTATCTATTTCATCTTTCATTTCTTATTCTATCTTCCGATGAAGGACTAGTGTCCAAAACGTTGATACTCTTTTTCTACCATATCAAGCGTTAAACTAATATATTTCGTCATTACGCTGTATCATTTGCTTTTTATTTCTCTTTACTTTTTGCTTACATACATCTCTCTCTCTCTCTCTCTCTCTCTCTCTCTCTCTCTCTCTCTCTCTCTCTCTCACTCTCTCTCTCTCTTTCTTTCTTTCTCTCTATCTATCTCTCTATCTCTTTCTCTCTCTCACTGTATGTGTGTATATATATATATATATACACACATGTGCGTGTATATCTATATATACATATACACGCACACACACACACACGCACGCACACACACACACACACACACACACACACACATATATATATATATATATATATATATATATATATATATATATATATATATACATCATGTAATATAATATAACTAAATCCAAGACACTTCCTTCAAATTTAGTAATTTAGTAAACATTTTCTTTTATATAAAGAGACGATAGAAGCTTTTCTAAAACATTGTTCCAAAAGCAATGTTCTTAGAAATATATTGTTAGCAGAGATTTTGACGTGCGTTTTCACATCAGTTACTTTACGTCTGACGTAAGGTATTAAAGTAGACAAACATGAATAAAGGAACTCAACTTATATACGAATAATTAAATAAAAAAATCATTATAAAGATGGTGTCTCGGCATGTCCGCAACCCATGTGCTTACAACAGATAAATGAATAAATATATTTATTTACTAACTGGTCACAAGTTCAAAAATGCACTGATATGAGAACATACAATAAAACAAAAGAACATATTGAAAGGAGTGCGGGACTGCGTCCAGAATATATATTTTTATCCCATTTGTAAAATAAGTTGGATTACTTTGAATAAATAATGAATGAATATCACATAATTTATCTACTGAATTTCGTAGCTCTTAATTAAATATATTTTATTGCTTATTTAAAGATTCACTTCTTTAAAATTTTCAAATGTCAACACTTCCGGTTAGCGATCGCTTAAATAATCATTCATATATTTCCGTCACTAATTTTCTCCTAATGCAGTTTATATATAATATCGTCTTTTTCAATATATCATGGATTACTTTACTGATTACATAATCATGGATTACTTTACTGATTACATAAGAGAGTGTAACACAGTTTTCGTTCAATTTCTGTGGATATTGTCAATTACGATTTTATTTGATGTATCATATCTAAATGCATATATACTTGCGTATAATATCAATATGCACACTACACATGATAGCAGAAAACCGCACGGAAGGTGGTTTATCTGCTAGTATATCTAAAACCTAAAATCCTTGAGGTACTTTTATCATTCAATTCTATATTATAAAAGATATACCTCACAGGGAATTCATTAAGCCCAGTTCGTTATAACAGCATAGCTGTGTATTAATTGCTGCTTCAATTCTTTAATGTTTACGACTAATTTTTGTCATACTGGGACTAATATTCACCAAATATTTGGTCACTAATATGTTACTAAAATCTTTGTATCTGATTGCTCCAAATGCGTGACCCTATCAGCTTTATACACAGTAGAGTGTACATAATCAACCGTATCTTGAAATATTATGCCATATTTCAATCTTTCAAGAACTCTATCTAGAATTAACCAGGAGCATAGCACATAGCGTCTTCCTCTCAGCCTGACTTATGGATTGTTCAATAGGTCTTCAACGTAATAAAATATATCTGCTATGATGTCTGTAGTTTTATCCTGAATTTCTTCGAAGACGTCAACATTACTGTGTTAGGAAAATGAAAGCATTTGGAGTGTATTTTTTCATCATCACAATATATTTCAATTAGGGCGGTGAAATGACAGTATCAGTAGAGCGTCGAACAAAATGCTTTGCGTCATATAGTTATATCCATGTAGGTTATAAGTTCAAATCTCGCCGAGATTAGCTTCACCTTTCATCCTTACGTGGTCGATGGAATAACGCACCAATAACGCACTGAGGTCAATTTAATCGATATTCCTCCTTCCTTTTAAACTGCTGGCCTTGTGTCAAAAGTAGAGACAATTACAATATGCTTCGATAAGGTCAAGTTCATATATCAGAAATATTAATTAGCCTTGACTTGTTGTTTTTGTCAAACTGTTGACATTACGTCTTATCCGACTGCATGGTTATGATCTCCTTTATTATCCACTCATCCAACGCCGAGAAGATTCTCTGTCATTTTTTAAATTTTTTATGAATTCGATAGCTGAAGTCATCTAATGATTTGTACAGTTTCCTTCTTTTAGAAGTAAATTCCATTCTTACAAAATTACAAGCATATTCCAAAGTTCTTGTCTTACAATTAATATCAATGTGGGCCGAACAAAATTATTTGCGATATGTAGTAGCGGCCTTTTCTCTTCTCTTCTCATCGCGTAACTCCTGGCAGAGTCGTAGGGGTGATGTATCGACATACGACATTTCTAGGGCATTTTAAAACTAGGAGGAGCCGATCCCATCTCCAGGTGTACATACAGCAGATTTCCTCTATAGAAGGATAGAGCGTCAGATAATGGAAGTGAGAAAGAGATATAGAAGAAGAATTAATCCCAGTACTTGACTGGTACTATTTTATCGACCTCGAATGGATGAAAGGCAAATTTGACCTCGGTGGGATTTGAACTCTCGGTGAGTAGAGAGAGGAAACGGGAACCGCAAAGCATTCTATCCGACGTTCTAATGATTCTGCCAAGCTGACCTTAGTATACGGCTAGTCTTTCAATTTATCGATTGAATGAAAGGCAAAGTTAATCTCGATTGGATTTCAACGGAGAATGAAAAGGACGTTACAAAGCATTTTCTGCCTATATTTACATACTATAGTAAATTTAATTTTTCTTTGGATGTGTGCATATATAGATGCACACACACACGCATATGTATATATATATATATATGTGTGTGTGTGTGTGTGTGTGTGTGTGTGTGTGTGTGTGTGTGTATGGGTGTGTGTGTCTGTGCATATATATATATATATATATATATATGTGTGTGTGTGTGTGTGTGTGTGTGTGTGTGTGTGTATGTGTGTGTGTCTGTGCATATATATATATATATATATGTGTGTGTGTGTGTGTCTGTGTGTATATATGTTTATATTTATATTTATATACATGTCTATATATATATATATATATATATATATATATATATATATATATATATGTATATATATATATATATATATACATATATATATATATCTCTGTGTGTGTGTATGTGTGTATACATATATGTGTGTGCGTGTGTGTGTATTAGCATTAGATGAGTAGAATGTTATATATTTAATTATAGCTATGAATCTGTAAGAGTGACTCAAGGGTCATGAGTTTTCTGTCAAAGTGAAGACCAATTCTCAACATAGAAAATGTAACTTCGCTCTATTATATATATTCTCGTGTCTATACATATATATGTATATACATTTATATAGTAGTGTGCGTGTATATCTATACATGTATACATATATACATACATATATACATACATATATACATACATGAATACATACATACATACATACATACATACATACATACATACATCCATACATACATACATACATACATACATACATGATGATGGCTGCCCCCTCATTATCGAGTATGGCCATTGCACGATATACCATTATTAATAATTATTAATTAATTCTATCGTGCAATGCCTGTGCGTGAAGATATTTTTTAAATTGAGGAAAAACTGTGCACTGAGCCAATCCCACTCTCTGAGCGACAGTAACTATAACCCGAAAAGAAGAAAAGATCAATATTATCAGGGTATTCTTCTAGGAAAAGGCAACTCAGGAAACATACATACATACATGGTGGCTGCCAACTCGTTTTCGAGTACGGCCACTACTTTATATCCATGTAGGAGAACGCCTACCGATGCGCTGAACGAGTGTGACTTTTTAGTCCAGCCAGCGTATTGAAAACTCTGGTACAAACACTACACTTGTGACAATTATTGACACATAGTGCTGGGCCCATGGTACCATGTGAGGACAAGTGCAGAGAGATCTCCAGATATAAAGCAATGCCTGTGCCGTGAAGCTTTTATAGTGAGCAAAGGCAGTCCCACTCTCTTAACCAAGATGATATTTACCAAAAAGAAGAACAAGTCAACATCATTGGATACCATCAGGGTTGCAGGTGTTATATCAGAGTTTTCCTTCTCCTAGAATTCTGCCTTGACAAAGGCTAAGGGGTCATCTCTCCCGGTGATTTTGGATGGCCATTGACTCTTAAGAGCTCCTTTGCCCTTTAACAGGTTTTGTTTTTAGTCCTACAGGATGTCCAAAGTCACCCTCCTCACCAAGAAACCTTGGTGGGGTTGCCAGTTTAGTCGCCAACGTCCCGACCATGAGACAGGTTGTACTGGGATACATGTTACCAGTAGCACCAACTGGTGACCTGACATACATATACATATATAAATTAAAAAACGGAGTTAAAAACTTACATTAATTCCCTATAATTAAATGAGCTCTAGGAATAGATTCCGGGTTCTTTATAAATCAACATATAGAAAGAAGTACACATAGAGATATGTGTTTCATCATAGGGGATCAAAAACCACCAGAGTGACGAACATATTACCTAAGGAAGGAATGGTGAATACAAATCAATAAAAAGAATATATTAAGCCATCCGACTATAACAATAGACCCGGACATGCTCAAATTAGAGTATGTTTCGCTATTAAAATTGAAGAATCCATATTGTAGCTCATCTGCGGGTGCCTAGCAATACGATCAACACTTCTAAATAAATATATGTGACCTCCTCCTCAATTACTATTTGTTCTCTTTTGGGCATTGTCTTTTTTCTGGTCTTAATCTTTTACTCCATCCACGCACTAGACTGAAGTGATTTTAATCCCCCTTCCCTTCAAATTGCTGGCCTTGTGCCAAAATTAGAAACAATTATTTATGTCGCTATTGTTGTTATATAGAACTATTAACAAACAAATAACGTGTTGTTGTTTTTAACTATATTCTTGGGAATTGTATTTATAAATTCCGTGCCAAACTTTCCTTTCATTATAGTTTGGCCTTTTTGCATAAAACAAAAACACTGTCTTTAAATGCCAAAACCTGACGACTTCTCTTCCAATATGTAAGCCATTTCTGACAGGATTGTCATACAATCGCATCTGGTATAATATCATTTAATATATATTAAGTATTTGGCGGAGGATTTTACTTGAGTGGATATTGTGATTTTCTAGATGCGTAATTGTATTTTGTGTGGTGGTCCTTGGTTGGTTTGGATTTATTGTATTCTTTTACACATATGTTGATGTTGAGAGAGGTTATGATAGAAAACACACCCACATATATTCATATGTGTGAGTGGGCGTGTATGTATCTGATGACCCTGTGAGTGAGCAAGTAAAACTCCAAAATAACAAGAATCCCTATTTAGCAGCAATAATATTTATGTGTGTGTGTGTGCGTGAGTGTGTAAAGCACTTGTTTAGCGATGTATTATAGCCACCAAAAGTGCTTCATTCACATTTTATTTGTTTCTATATTGAAATACGTTCTCAGACAACTTTCTCAGACATCGGACCCTGCAGAAATATTTCTTGAAGGCAAGTATAGCAACAAATTATTTTATCTAACCAATGCCAACTATAAATCGATGATGGTAACATTTATGGTAGACTTATTCCATCAAGGTTATCAACTGAAAGACAGGTGACATCAGACTGTTCTCTCATGGCGATTTACCAAGAAATGTTTGGCAACAGGATCGCAAAACTTTCACACTTAATTAGCTGATAGCCTCAATATACTTCACTTTGACTTAGATCATTCCAGAAGGCATTTTTCTAGGAGAGGAAAACTGTGCCAGACAAAGAAAATGTCTATGTTATGTTTACTATTGTTTCATATGAAAATAGTATTTTGCTAATAGGATTCGGTTTATATTTCAAACATTAGAAACATATACAGGTACGTATGTATATTTTGCTTTTTCAATATTCTGCTTTTGTTTTGTCGTTTTTTTATTTTCTAATCCAAAGAAAACTTTTACGAACTTACAGCGACGTACAGATATATATGATAAGATCCGGAATTCAAAGAAACTAGTTGTAGTCTTTGTCGGAGAGTGTTAATCCATAAACGTTTGTAGATAAAGAGGACGTCATTTCATTCTGTATATTTTCACTCCTCAAAGCAAATTAACTCTTTATCTTTTGTTATCTTTTGTTTTGGGACGAAGTTTTAGAATTTTACAAACGCGCTATCTGTATACTACTAAAACTCTGCGATTGCTTGCCTGCTTGTCTGTAATGTAATACAGCCAAAAGGGCGCATAGTGGGAAAATGCTTTGAAAGGAAGTTGACCCTGAAATGGGGATACAAATGGAATCAAACAATTTTCGCGTAAATCGTAGCACGGGTTCCCGAGATGTGGGGGTTTTCCGGGTACCTTCATAAACAGAGAGAGAGAGAAAGATAGAGAAAAAGAGATAGTGGTTGTGAGAGAGTAGATTGAAAGAGGGACATAGAGAGAGTGAGAAGAGACAGAGAAGGAGAATGGAAGAGAGAGAGATGGTGGTGTTGGTTTGTATATATATATATATATATATATATGAGTGTGTGTATATATATGTGTGTGTGTGTGTGTGTTTGTGTATGTGGGTGTGTGTCTATTACCAGTGTAGATAGATCACAAACACCCATATATATATATATACACACACACACACACATTTATATATATAAACATAGACACACGTATATATATATATATGGGTCTTCCAGGTCCATTTCACATTATCAACATGTGTGATCTAGTTGATTATAAAGCTGTTCACATCTGAAGAATGTATAACTTGGTGTGGAAACAACGGTACAGGGCTGGATCAAATTGGATGTGATATTTAGTATATCTTGTATGGTTAACTTTGAATTTCATACCATTATTGGGGAAGGCGATAACATAAATACTAGCAATATATTAGGGATGATTTAATTGATTATGCGCTTCTCTAAAAATACATAATCTAGTTAGAAATCAATATTATATATATTAAAAAAGGGCGGTGGATTGGCAGTATCGGTAGAGGGTCGGACGCCATGCTCTCCAGCATAGTTACGTCCCTTTACGATCTGAGTTCAAATCCCGCCGAGGTTGACTTTGCCTTTCATCCTTACGGGGTCGATAAAATAAAGTACCAGTAATGCACTGGGTAATTGCTGGCCTTGTGCCTAAAGTAGAAACAATATTATATATATAATTTAGAAAGATACAATAGTAGAAATATTGTAATATCTTATTTGATAGGTCAGGGTCGGTTCAAAGTCAATTAATTTTAACCCATTAAACTGTCTTCCAGGTAATATATTAAAGGAGCACATGAATGTACGTGTCAGGATTTATTATACACCACGGGGAACATCAAGAACCTATCTGTTCAAATTTCTGTAGACCACCATTTATAAGTGTAGCCTGTTCCTGTAATACAAGTTACAATGTAGTATTAGAGAAATAATTCACTACTACTGAGAGAAATCAGAGCGTCGGACAAAATGCCTTCTTGAATGTTTCAAAATCTCTGTGATCTGAGTTCAAACTTCACCCATATCAATTTGTTAACTTAGCTTTTCGTTTTTTCAGGGTCTATAAAATAAAGTACCCATTAGAACGACGGATGAGATGCTATCATGCTTCAATTGTTCCAGCACTTTGCTTTTTGGTTTGAAATCCTGCAAAGAGCCATGGACAAAGCATTGCTCTCATTTACTAAAAACAAAATTCTATGTTCCAAGGCCAAATCCGTCATAGGTCGACAATGCTACTCATCCTCTTGATTTTATTAAATATGTGCCATGTATGTAAAATGTGGGGCAAATTTTATGTTCTATATATTTCTCATACATTTATCTACTTCCTCTTATTATTTATTGTGGTGCGGGCAGTGGATTGGCAGAATTGGTAGGGCGTCGGACAACGTGCTTTGCAGCATGAAGTTACGGCCCTTACTTCTGAGTTCATATTCTGTGAGGTTAGCTTTACCTTTCATTCTTAATGTGTCGATAGAATAAAGTAGGAGTAAGGCACTTGGGTCGATTTAATTAACCTACTCTTCCCCAAAATAGTTGGCCTTGTACCTAAATCAGAAACCATTAAAATAAAGTACCAGTAATGCACTGGAATAATTGCTGGCCTTGTGCCAAAAGTAGAAACAATTATTTATTGTGATGCACAGAGATATTACTTCTAAAATTTCTTATTGTTCTAGAATTAATAATTGTTTCTGCTTTTGGCACAAGGCCAGCAATTCGAAGAGACGGGTAAAGCCGATTAAATCAACCTCAGTATGCTACTGGTATTTTATTTTATCAACCTTGTCGACCCAAGTGCCTTACTCCTACTTTATTCTATCGACACATTAAGAATGAAAGGTAAAGCTAACCTCACAGAATATGAACTCAGAAGTAAGGGCCGTAACTTCATGCTGCAAAGGCTGTAACTCTATGTTGTCCAACGCTCTACCGATACTGTCAATCCACAACCCTCGTTCTAGAATTTATATTTTTGGTGCACGATTAAATCGTGCGCTTCTTTCAATTTTAATTACAGAACTATGACGCGTACGGAATACTTACACTTCTTAAGTACTAAAATCTGAAGACTCTTTTCTTAATCCGAGACACTTTAACGGAAGACGCGCCAGCTACGTTAACAAAACTAATCTTCACTAAAAACCAAATTGAACAAAACGGAAGGAATATCTATGGAGATTCTTCAAGTTATAGAAAACGCAGTCAAATATGATTTTCGTCATATTCCACCGGCTTAAACATTTGTGTATACATTTATATATATACATATATATATATATATATATATATATATATATATATATATATATATATATATATATACATATATATATATATATATATAAATATACATATATATATGTGAGTATGTGTTTATGTCAATGAGTGTGTGTGCGTGTATATATGTGTGCATTTAAATGAGTGTGCATGTGTGGTTATACATATAAACACACACACACCTATATATATATATATATATATATATATAGTAATAATAATTATGAAGACCAAAATACGAAGAGAGGTTGATAAGGATTATATATATATATAAATATATATATATAAACTGTAGAGTAAATATTTATTACTAGTACAGATTAAACATTAAGCAAAGAATCGCTGCTTTTCACCCTATCCCGGTGTCTTTTGAAACTCGCGATAGGGTGAAAGCAACGATTCTTTGCTTAAACTTTAATCTGTACTACTAATATATATAAAATATTTTTTTTTAATTTTCGCTCTCTATGGTTGAATACAATAAATGTAATCTGAGTTTTTCGAATATTAATAATAACATAATATTAATAATAACATTCGATTCGTTTGCAATTATGCAAGCAAGCCTCATTTTTAAAGCCATGCCAGTAGAATGAACCCTTCATTCTTGCTCTTGTGTTGGCATGTAAACAGAACTGCAGACACTAATATTTCTGGGTATCACCCTTCATCATCATATATTTATATATATATATATATATATATATATATATATATATATATATATAAATATGTGGGGGGGGGGGTTCTCATACATGTCTTCCTGTATTTTAGAGTTTACGTGTCATGAAGGCATAGAACTGGTAGATTCGGGAGGCTGGCAGCCAATGCAATTATACTCACTTTAAAACCAAAGTGTTGAATTTGCTCCACATGTTGATGAAATGCAGTAACCCAATTGCCTAATACCTGCTGATATTACGTAATTCCCTGCATATAACAATTTTAATAACTTCTGAAGGCAGAATGTTGCATAGATAAGGATTCCGTCAAGGAGATAGTTATGGAGGTATGCCGTACTACTCACTAACTATAATGCGTGCACTCTTCAAGCTTATTGTCCCATTGAGTGGGTCGTGTCGGAAATCGCTGAAATAAACTCAGTGACTTTTGTATACTGTGTGTGTGTGTGTGTGTGTGTGTGTGTGTGTGTGTGTGTGTGTGTGTGTGTGTGTGTGTGTGTGTGTGTGTGTGTGTGTGTTCAAAAGCATCTAAAGAAAATCAATTTACTTTTAATAAAAACAGTTTTAATCACTTACAATTGTTTCAGGTAGACTGTGAAATGAGCTCACCTAAGTGTTGTAAACAATCAACTTGTTTTCGTTAATCAACAAACTTCAAGCGAATCATGGAAACACAAAGTATCTTCTTCAGAGTGGTATAAACTAACTTCAGTTTTTAGTCACATAAAACATTAATTCACATCAAGCAATAGATATCAACGAACCGATATCATAATTCTTTTACAGAAAAAGTGTAATGAAATTTTCTCCGGGTTTTTATATATTTGCATAAAATGTCTTTCGCCATGTTTTTGTTTTTTTTATTGATTGTTTACGACAATTTGGCGAGCTCATTTCGCAGTCTACCCGAAACAATTGTAATTGATTAAATCTGTTTTTAATGAAAGTAAATTGATTTTTTTAAATACTTGTGTATGTACATGCTCTGCTTATTCCCTAAATGCATCACTACCTTTTTCCATGCTTTAACCAAACTTCTCTTAACGCTTATTTTGCATAATATAAACGTTGAGCAACTGCTTCTTTCCGAGGTTATCAAATACACTCTATACGTCTGTCTCAATTCTCCTTTGACAATTGATTGTATAGTTCTACATTTAAAGCGTGAAATAATAAGACTTTTTGTACCTCAGTTGTCTCCTTGAACTATGTATACACACACATACACACACACACACACACACACACACACACACACACACATATATATATATATATATATATATATATATATATATATATATATATATTAGAAAGAGAGACGGAGATAGAGATAGAGACATATGTGCATATATCTAAATATATATATATATATATATATATATATATATATATATACAATATAAAGAAATACACAGATACATGCGAACACATACATATACATGAATATATCCACATATATCCCTGAATTTGTGGTGCCAACCTCAACCGTTGTTGCTCTATGAATAACTGGGACAAAATAATCCGAATGGATTAGATTGATTCAGTATCAGAGCTATATAATACATTATAAAGAGAGAAGAAACATTAGATATAATTAATAAGATATACCATACCCAAATTCCTTCATTACTCCTCAATCTAATCCATTCGGATTATTTTGTCCCAGTTATTCATAGAGCAACATCTGTAGAGGTTGGCACCACAAATTCAGAGATATATGTGGATATATTCATGTATATGTATGTGTTCGCATGTATCTGTGTAATTCTTTATATTGTTTATAACTCCCTTTGGTAGAGTAACCATTGAAGTGTAGTGATTGCTGGAAAGCTATCATTAATCATACTTCTCGCCATCCTAGCCATCTCTTCTACGGCTTTGATATAAATACCCCCTCCGCCTTTGTGGTATTTTTTCTTGGTTGTAAGAGTCTTAGCTCTGTTTCTTGACTGCTGTATCACGTGATTGACTCCCCCTCCGCCCTTCGGGATTATATCTCGCGTCCTACGGATGTGTTTTGAAACTCTAAATGAGGTATCCTCTTTATAAGTCGGCAGACCTCACAAAAATACTGTATCTCTGTGATGTAGTGTTTTTGCATAATATGCCACGAAACTACGTAGTCGAGGAGTGATCAAGGAATTTGGGTATGGTATATCTTATTAATTATATCTAATGTTTCTTCTTTCTCTATAATGTATTATATATATATATATATATATATATATATATATATATATATATATATATATATATATATATATATATACATACATATGTGTGTATATATATATGTGTGAGTATATATATATATATATATATATATATATATATATATATATATATATATATATATATATATATATATATATATATATATATATGTGTGTGTGTGTGTGTAGTTTTTATAAACATGACTGTCATGTCTGTCATAGTCAGTCATTGCAGTAGAGATGAAGGAATCACGAAGTAATTACATAGCGAATGGTACGTTACCGACGATAATTGAGGTGAAAAAAGGTGAAGATAGATATTTGCTCATTGGCTGGTTATTGCTCAAGAATGCAGAAATTGCTGTATTGTTGCTCATATTGAGACAATAGAACATCAAAACACTAGCTGACATAAGATGGAAATTGAGAGATTGGTTGATGCAGCCAGGGATCCTTTGAGGGTCCATTTAGTGCCACCGATAGATTCAGTCCTAATTTAGACTTGAAATTGGAAGTGGAGTGTGGAGTGACCGCAATTCCCATTTGTCTCAAACCCACGAGTTGAAATATGTAATTAATTTCGAGTCGGTCTCGAACATAGAGGCTCATCAGGCTAGTACTTATCCCAATTTCCATGGGATTAAGTGTACAAGACTCCCCCTTGGACACAACGCCAGCATCTATTACTGGAACTCATTTCCAGCTGAGTATACGAAAGCAACGTGAAATGAAGTGTTTTTCTTAAGAACGCAACTCGCAACCCAGTTCAGGAATCGAACCCACGTCATTATAATTGTACGTCCCGCACCCTTACCACGAGGCCACTCATTTATTTGTAATGTCCGAGTAAATTTCTATATATTTGGATAGAATGCTTTCATCCTTCCAGGGTCGATAAATAAATGTACTAGTGTCGATTCTTCCTCTATATCTCTCTATCATTCTCTTTCCTTAATCTGAAGAAATTGGAGAAGGGATGGGTTCTGCCTAATTTAAACAACAATGCCCCCAAAATGTTACTGGAGCACCCTATGAATCCATCAGGAGTTACGTGTCAATACAAAACAAAAATTCCCTTCCCACAATAATATTTCCTCGCCAATAATCTTCTACAGTACTGTCTGCACCTATTACGACGATCTTATCCCACTGGCTCCAGAATGCTAAAGATTTCCAAGTTATCTGTAGTCTGTTCTAACTGTAAGATAAACCCATTTATCTTGGTAATGGAGGTAAATGGGCAGTATAGAATCGAGTATTTGGACACTTAGATGAATGGCAATGGATAATGCGCAATCCTTCAGGACTCAGAGATTCCTAGATATGATAAGGGAAATTTTTCAATACAGGCTCTCGATCCTGAAAGTCTAGTGGAGAATTAGACAGACAGACAGATAGATAGATAGATAGATAGATAGATAGATAGATAGATAGATAGATAGATAGATAGATAGATAGATAGATAGATAGATAAGTGTCATGGCATAGGGGTAAACTCCCAATGGACTGATTTTAATAGCGAAATTGTTTTCCTATTAAAATTCTTAAGAAAACCGAAGAGTTTACATGTCATCCACCCTTGCATTCTGTAGTCATTAGAATTGATTTCGTGAAATGTGAAGCAATAAACTATCTCTCTGGCAGAGCTTTTAACCACAATACGTGCTTACTTTTCTTACGTTTCTTACCTTCATCTATCTTGAATGTCAGTCAACATGCTTTCCAGCATAAAGTTGAGGCCCTTTACGTTCCGAGTTCAAATCTCACCGAAAGTTGATAAAATGATGTACCAGCAACGCGCTGGGGTCGATTTAATCGACTTTTCCCTTCCCACGAAATTGTTGGCATTGTGCCTAAATCAGAAATTATTAATACTTCTCTTTCCCTTTCATTCTTCTAATGAAGGACTTACGTCGGAATCTTTAAAACTCATTTCCTACTATGGTATGTTATATTATGGTCCCGTAACTCCTGACAGAGTAGTATGAGTACCGTAATGGCATAAGGCGTTTCTGAGGCATTTTATGCCTGGCGGAGCCCATCCCTCTCCAGATATGAGTACTGCATATTTCGTCGAGAGAAGGATAGAAGGTGAGAGAAAGAAAGTGAGAAAGAGATATAAAGGATGAATCGACCCCAGTATTTGACTGGTACTTTTTTATCGACCTCGAAAGGATGAAAGGTGAAGTTGATCTCGGGGGGATTTGCACTCACAGACCAGAGAGCTAAACGAATACTACAAAGCATTCTACCCGATTCTGCCAATTCACCGCCTAATTTTCTACTATGCATGCATAGTCCCGTAATACCTGGGGGAATCTTACGGGTAGGTTTCTAGGGCATTTTATACATAGCAGTGTCCTATCCTCTCCAAGCCTGAATACAGCAGATTTCTTCCAGAGAAGAAAAGAGAGAATGAGAGAATGGAAGTTCAAAAGAGATTTAGAGGAAGAATCGATCCTAGTACCAGACTGAGAGTTTTTTTATCGACCTCGAACGGATGAAAGGCAAAGTTGACCTCGGCACGATTTTAACTCACAGTGCAGAGAGTAGAAACGAATACGGCAAAGCATTCTATCCGAGATTCTAACGACTCAGCCAATTCGCCGCTTAATTTTCTAATATATCAAGCATTAACCCAATATATATCTTCATTGTATTGTATTCTTCTTCTATGTATATTTTCTTGTTGACTTTTCTTATATTAGAATGCGTAAATATTTGTTTCATATACTGTCATGTAGCTATCTGATTCAACATTAAATGACCATGTTAGTTAGGAAGGAAATACATGTTTCCAGTGTGTGTTCGTTCAGTTACGGTAAATAGTCTCTGTTAAGAATGATAGTTAGTAGTTTATATAATATATAGATAGATAGACATACAGACAGATAGATAGATAGATAGATAGATAGATAGATAGATAGATAGATAGATAGATAGATATATTTCTTTTATTTGCCACTAGGGCATCAAAAGTGGGACAAGTACAAAGGGGGGAGTTTACACAAAAAGGCGTCCTCAATAAGGAGAAGGCAATAACAAAATATAAAAATAAAATAAGATATAACAAAAAATAAAATTTTTAACAAAATCCTCAATAGAGAGGAGGCGCCTTGGGGGGTCGCACACACCCCCGAAAAAAGTGTGCAACCCTTCTCCTCAGGAGCACAGAGAAGGGGTGCTCCCTTGGTCTTTTATCTTCCTCACCTATAGTCTGATGTAGAGTGAAGGCCCATTCACACGGGCCATTCTCGCCACTTTCACCCATCTTTCATAGAAACGGCTGGGGTGCAGCACCTCTCTCTCCATCCTGATCCTTCTTCCGAAATGATATCGGAAGAAACGGACCAGTTGTTGGCCAGAGAGAAAGGTGCCCGACCTCAGTCCTTTCAGACGCGTCCACCATACAACCTCTTTCGCCATGGCTATTACGCACAGAAACACCGCCTCTGCTTCATCTTTGAAGGGGGGAGGCGGCTTGATCATTACAATCGACTCGGTGGTCAACCGGATCGGTCCCACCCTTGACAGCAGTTGTTCGACATAGCCCCACAGATCGGCTACGCCCGAGCAGTGTACTAATGCGTGTGCAACGGTTTCCTCGTCGCACACGCATCTGGGACAGATCTTTTTGGCGGGGTCCCTACCCGGGCGCCCGTGTCTGTAGAGCCTTTCTCGAACGGGTAAAGCCCCTCGGTAGCACTGCCAGGCCAGGGACTTCTGGAAGTTGTCCATAGGTCCCGGGCTGAATGTCCTACCGAACAGGCTGGCCAGTTCGTCCTCCTCCATGTCTAGGGCTTCTCCGAGGGCGTCGTCGCACCTGCTGCGTAACAGCCCTCTATAGAATGTTGCGGTGGAGTCTCCACTGATAACCGGATCCGCCTGCCAGAGGGCGGTGAGCGCCTGGGCACACTCAGTGTGCCAGGCGCCCAGTTTTCTCGGTCTTTGCTTGACCCAGGATTGCAGCTCGGTGAGTGAGACGAGTCTGGGAAAGGTTCGTCTCACAAACGAGGCCCACACCGGTTGTCCGGTGAGGAATACGTAGAGGTGCCGTAGCCTTAATGCGTGTTTACGCATCATTAGCCACGGCATCCCCAGCCCTCCTTTCGAAGGGTGTTGACAGCAGATGGATCTCCTCACCATAGGAGCCCGCCTCTTCCAAAGGAATTGGAAGAGCGCGCGCTCCATCTTGGTGAGGGTTTCCCTTGGGCAGGGCACTACGGTCAGGCGGTAGTAGATGACGGACGCTATGTAGGTGTTCGCCACCTCCGCCCGACCTTTCAGGGATAGTTTGCAACTGGCCCACTTCTGGGTCAGTGCAAACACCCTGTTCGTAACCTCCGCCCAGTTTTTCTCCACCTGGAGGTCCGGTCCGAACCAGACCCCGAGCAACTTCACCGGGCCCTCCGTCCAGCGTCCGACGACGCTATCGGAGGGCATCGGTCTGCCCCTCCACGTGCCGAGTTGCAAACCGATCGACTTGTCCCGGTTCAGCTTAGCCCCTGTGAACTTTTCGTACTCCTCCAGTAAGGTGCCGACCGCCTCGATTTCGGAGGCCGTCGACACCATTACTGTCACGTCATCGGCGTAGGCCGACACCGCTTTCCGCAATCCCGGTTCCAAAGGGATGCCCTGCAACAACTCCAACTTCCGCAGTAGTGGCTCGAGAGTCAACACATACAGAAGGGAGGAGAGAGGGCACCCTTGTCGGATGGACCGCTCGATTTTGAACGGCTCCGAGAGGTAGCCGTTCACCTTGACCCTAGAGCAGATGCGGCTGCTGTGCATAGCAGTGATCCAGCCCCTGAAAACGGGTCCGAAGCCTGCCGCCGCTAGCACCGCATCCAGGTAACCATGGTCGACCCTATCGAACGCCTTAGATTGATCCAAGTTGATCAGAGCCCCACCAAAGCCGGGTTCGTTCCCAACCCTCCCTATGATGTATCGCATGAGGTGGAGGTTGTCATGGATGGACCTGGACGGGATAGCGCATGTCTGCGCATCTCCCACCAGGTTGCCCACGACAAGCGCCAACCTCTTTGCTAGCACCTTGGCCAAAATCTGTAACTCTGTATTTAGCAGTGTTATGGGCCTGAAGTTACTTATTTCGTCCCCCTTGTTCTCGTCCTTCCTCACTAGCGTGACTACGCCCTTGGTCACAGTACAGGGAATTCTCCCGTTCTGTTGCCAGTTGCAGTAGACCGCCTCGAGGAGATCGGGGAACAAGTCCGGCATAGCTAGATATAATTCGTAAGGAAGACCATCGAGACCCGGGGATTTGCGTTTGCCGCTTTGGCTCAGCACGTCCTCTATCTCAGCGGCCGAAATCGGCTCCTCGCAGGACTTCGCCTCCCTGTCCGAGAGGCGCGGCAGGCCGTCGAGGTATGGACCGAAGTCCACGTTCCCAACCGGCTCCCCGCCCCTCCCGAACAGTCGGGCAAAGTGCCTTTGAAAGGCCTCACACATCTGCTTAGGCTCAAGAATCGCCCGTCCATCCAGGTCTCGCAAAGACCGGATGGTGGATTTAGTTCCACTGTTGGCCTCTGTCACGCGGGCCCAGCTAACAGCTTTGGTCCCCTCGTTCCCTAGAGCACGTATTTTACTTCGGACAACGCAGCCTTCGTGCTTCGCGTCGAAAAACTGGCTCAACGCCGTTCTCGACGCTAGCACTCTGGCCACGTCGCCGCTTCTAATTGCCTCTTCTACTCTATCTATTAGCTCCCTTTCCTTCCTATTCCTATCCGCAGCTAGAACCTTACTAAATTCTATCGAGACTACTCTAATCTCTCTCTTTAGAGATACCCACCACCTGCTGTTGACGATCGCTCCAGTCAACCGTTCCTTAACTAACGTACTAATCCGATTCCTGTAGGCTCTACTTGCCGACAAGGACAAGTTGAGCTTCCAGTAACCGGGGCCCTGTCTATGAGTTCTGTCAAGGTTGACCATGCAGGTCACTAATTTGTGGTCTGAATAGCCAACAATGCGCATTTTTGGACAACTTAAAAAGTCCTTATCCTTAATTCTAACTAAGAACCTATCTAGGTACGACCTAGATGATCCGCTACGATTTGCCCAAGTCCAGGTTGGCGCAGTCGGAAAATCTAGTCGATATCTATCGGCCAGGTCAAATCGACCGATTAACCCTTTGAGGCTATTACACCCCTCTCTATCGGGGCAGGCCCCTACGTAGTCCCAGCGTGCATCTAGGATACCATTCCAGTCCCCCACTAATAGCAAGGAGCGGGACGTCCCTAGAAAAGTCTCCAGACGATGGAAGAAGTCCGGCCGCATTGACCCGAAAGGGCCGTAGGCGGCTACCAACCTAAACGCTCCGCCTTTACCACTGCCAAGGTCCAGAACCACTAGTCGACCCTCCGGGTCCAAATGTACCATCTGTGTTGCGAGACCCAGATGTTTTTGCAGCAGAACGACAACTCCACCCCCACCTCCGGGCTGACAGAGAGATGCGTGCATCTCAAAGTCATCAAAGGTGGGGGCCAGCTGTTGCACGTTGCTGATCCGGGCCTCGCAAATAACCATCACATCTATACGTTGTGACCTGAGGTCATTTAGAAGCATTGCTTGCTTCCAAGTTGAGCCCAGGCCACGCGCATTTAAACAGCCTACTCTTAGCATAGCCATGTTGGTGGTGAAGAGAAAAGGCACTTACCTCTCTGCGTCCCGGGTATCGGGCTGCACAATTTCCATTAGGGTGGGGGATGGGTTGTTGGGTGGGGTGGTGGTTTGTGGAAGTGTGGGGGCATCAGTGTGTTGTGTGGTTGGGGAGCTTGGAGTTGTGAGGGTGTTTGGGGAGGGGGTGGGATAGTTTTTTAGGAGGACGCGGTTAATGGGCCCGACGCAGGGGGGACCCACGTCCTCTTTAAAATTGTTTTTTAAAGTTTTATAGGTGTCCTGTGGGGCCTTAATCATTTTGAGGTGGGGGAAATCCCCTGCCTGGGTGAAGTTAGGCCCTTGTGTTTTTATTAGATTGTTGTTGTACACAATGTTTAACAGTTTTTTGTTTCTTGTATTTATGTATGTGTATGCATGTTTTTGTTTTTGTGTGGTGTTTTTTGTTTGCTGTTGTGAGCTCTTTTGTGTTGGTGTCAGTGTTATGTTTTGGGGAGGGTTTTTTTTCATTTGTGTGTCTGAGGTGTGTTTTCTTTTTTTTCTTTTGATTGTGTGGAAGTGCTCCTCCTCGTCTGACGACGAACTGGGGTCATCTTCTGCGTTGGAGGGGAGGGGTATATTTTCGGGTTGTGTTTGCGGTACGGGTGTTTTGGAAATTGTTTTTGTTTTTTGGGTGGAGGGGATGGGTTGGACATTGTTTTGTTTTGGTTTGAGCTGTGGTGGTTGTTTTTGTAGTGGTAGTTGTGGTGATTGTGTTGGTTGTGCAGTTGTTGGTGGTGTAGGCAGGATTGGGGTTTTCTTATTAAGTTGGGGACAGACAGCCCTCAGGTGACCTCTGGTTCCGCAGAGGTAACACGAGGGCCGTCTACCCTCAACGGTAATGTTGATGAAGGTTAGATCATCCAGTATGACGCGTTCAGGGATCTGGGCGATCCTTTCGGGCCTCATTTGAACTACAAGTTCGAGGCTCGTTCCACTGAACGCGTCACCCGATGCCTTTCCCATGGACACCAGCATGTCATCCTCCAGGTCCAGAAAACCTGTCAAAACCCACCATATGTCCATAATCGGCAGGATGGTGTGGATTTTTATTTTTTGTGTTCTTCTACCCATGTACGTAGGGTAGAAGGTGTATGCGGTGGATGTGATTGGTTTGATGGACAGTTTCACTGCTGTGTCCCTGTCCTTCATGAGAATGGATAGACTCCCGTAGAGTCTATCCTTCTGAATGAAGGTGATGTCCTTCATGACGTCTTTTAAAACCAGCTCTATCTCGCTCTGTGATGGTTGAGCTGGTTTTTTACTTTTGTTCGAGATTGTCCTAAACATGACCGTGTTTAGGAGTCTCTGGCTTTTTAGTTCCGGGGGGGAATGGATTGTGAATGAACCATTTTCCCCGTACACTATATATTTTTTCGCATCCGCCAGTAGCTCCTTCGCTTTTGTTATATCTACTGGCAGATAGTCGAGGGTTTTCCTTGTCGTCTCGGCGAAGGAGAAATTTTGTTTGTTTGTGTTGTTGTTGTCGTTGGTGGTGTTGTTGTTATCATTGTTGTTGTTGTCACCGTTATTGGTCTTGTTGTTGTTATTGTTATTGTTATTGGTGTTGCTTTCGTCCGTCGCATTGTTGTTGTTGCTGTTGCTGCTGGTTCTTTGGGTTGTTGCCATGGCAACGTCAAGTTGTCGGTTAACAGGTGGAGAGAATTCTTCCTCTGGCTGACCTATCTTCTTGACCTCTGCTACTGTGACAGTGGCAGGGGGAAGCTGTAAGTTCATCTTCCCCTTTCCTCCTTCGAATTTTGGTGAAGAAGCTTCGGCCATTTAAAAAAATATTGACTTTTCAACAAGAAAAAAACTTTTTTTTTAACTATTTCGCCTAAAGGCGTAGAATATTTTGAGAGACTGACCAGATCAAAGTTTGACCTGGCAGTCCCTCTACAAAATGGTACAAAAATTAAAGTTATCAGACAAGAATTTCTATAGAAATTTAAACAGAACTTACTCAGCAAGTTATACGCGTGTGTCCATCCCAGAGATAGATAGATAGATAGATAGATAGATAGATAGATAGATAGATAGATGTTTGTATCTATCTATCTATCTATCTATCTATCAATCTATGTGTCTATGTATCTATGCACGTATGTATATGATAGTAGATATTCCACCTGTCTGCGTTAACTTTTCATTGTAGATTGTATGCTTGTATATTATTTACAACTTCTACTAAGGGAGTTTTGATTGTTTGTCCAAACTTACCTTCAAATTCACCTTTTACATACCTCGTATATGGCATACATATTTATTTGCGGAGCGGGGTATCGATTAAATCGACCCCAATCCATTACTGGTATTTTATTTTATCGACCCCGTAAGGCTGAAAGGCAATGCTAACCTTGGCAGAATTTGAACTCAGGGCACAAAGGGACGTAACTCTATGCCACAAAGTATGTTTTCCGACGCTCTACCGATACTCTCATTCTATCGCTCTTACCTACCTCTTATATACAACCTTCTACTAAGGGCTGTGGATTGGCAGTATCGGTAGAGGGTCGGACGCCATGCTTTGACGTATAGAGTTACGGTCCTTGCCATTCTGAGTTCAAATCCCGCCGAGGTTAACTTTGCCTTTCATCCTTACGGGGTCTATAAAATAAAGTACCAGTAATGCACTGGGTAATTGCTGGCCTTGTGCCAAAAGTAGAAACAATTATTTACAACTTCTACATTTCATAATCTTGTCCATGAATCTGATTATCGAAGATGTTCAAATTTTTTCTACTTGGTTGTATATAAGAGGTAGGTAAGAGCGATAGAATGGCAGTATCGGTAGAGCGTCGGAAAACATACTTTGTGGCATATAGTTACGTCCCTTTGCGTTCTGAGTGCAAATTCTGCCAAGGTTAGCATTGCCTTTCAGCCTTACGGGGTCGATAAAATAAAATACCAGTAATGGATTGGGTCGATTTAATCGATACCCCGCTCCGCAAATAAATATGTATGCCATATACGAGGTATGTAAAAGGTGAATTTGAAGGTAAGTTTGGACAAACAATCAAAACTCCACAGATTCCTACCCTATTACTCACAGTATAGACAGAGTTCTCTGGTTTAAATTAAAATAAATATCGCTCGTCAGTTCCACCTATATGAAAATAGGTTCCGTGTTTCAGTAATACGTGCTAGAGAACAAGAAAAGAAATCACAGTATAAGTATAGAGTATTTAACTACATCACAATACTGAGTTGATAAGGAAAATCTGAACCTGTATCAAATAAGGAAGTAATGGATTGGCTGAAACATTAGATCGCCAGACAAAATGATTTGCGGCATTTAATTACGGTTCTTTACATTCTGAGTTCAATTCCCGCCAAGATAAGTTTTGCCTTGTGGGTCGATAAAATAAAGTACCAATCACGTACTGGTGTCGATTTAATTTTTGGCCTAGTGCCTAAATTAGAAATCATTAAATTAAACAACGAGAAATGATTGCGTTGTGTGGAGACGCGTGGCCTAAAGGTAAAGCTGTTGAAATTACGATCATAATGTTGTGGGTTCGATTCCTGGGCTGGATTGTGTGTTATGTTGTTGAGGAAAACACTTCAATTCACATTGCTCCTGTATACTCAGCTGACAATGAGTACCAGCAATAGCTGGGAATTTAAAACTGCAATGGACTGGCGCCCTATCCAAGGGGAGTCTTGTATTCTCAGTCGCAAAACGCCGCGGAAACCGGGATAAGCACCAGCCTGGTGGGCCTCCGGGATCGAGACAGATTTTTAAATCATATCAGGCTAAGAGATCCTGAAACCTACAGCATCAATAGGATACCAATTCTAAGGTGACATCGTTAACAATAACAACAACAATAGAAACAAAGACAACAACGACGTCTTATATTGATAGCACATATATGTACGTACATAGATATCAATATAGGTGTATGTTATATTGATATAGTTTATGTACACATATACATACATATACATTACAACTTGATGTGTGTTGTGTTCAGATATTTATTGTATTTCTTCTATATAGTTATTTTATGAACAATAGCGCCCTTTGTTACAGGTTTACATGGGACCAATCACTGGTTCACTGCTTTTAAGATGTCTGCAGTGACAGGGGGTGAGCTGTGCAGATCATGCGGAATAAATATCACACAGGGATTTTCTTTCGAACGTATCGATCTATTAGTTTTCTTGTCGCTCTTCCGACGATGTACATGCATAAACATGTATAAATACACATTAAAACGAAATGCATAAGACACACACACACACACACATATATATATATATATATATATATATATATATATATATATATATATATATATGTATGTATCTAATGGCCTATATGTTCACGCATACACACACAGACTCACACATATACATATATATATATATATATATACATATATATATGAGTAATATATAGCAATAATAATCAATGTGAAGACTAAAATATGTGTATATATATGTGTGTGTGTGTGTATATATATATATATATATATATATATATATATATATATATATATATATATATATATATATATAATGAGAGAGTGAGAGAGAGAGGGTGAGAGAGAGAGAAAGAGAGAGAGAGGGAGAGAGAGAAACTATATATCGACATTATAGGAATATATGGATCTTTAAAGAATATATTCCAACTACGTTCGTAAACTTATACGGGGCTTGGGGACAGTAAAACGAAACTGAATAACTTTTAAGATTTTTCATAAGCCAAGAGCCTTAAGAGTGCCAGTTATTGTTGTACATTATTTCATAGTGATGATGAAAAAGGTATTTAACAGTATATGTGTGTTTTACGTTTTACGTTTTACGTTCGTGCATTCATATCTGGACAAAACTGACAGTGCTTTTCATGTGACCGAGATCGATAAAGTAAAGATCAGTAACAATGTTCGACCTGTCTCCTCATATTCAAACGTAATCTGTCATCCTGCACTTTCCTTCCCTAGTAAGTGCAGTCACATCAATACTATGCATTGATAGGAACCACACACGTAGACACATCAGAGGGGACAAACTTCCACCAAAGGCGTTTAGTGAATACTTTTATGTTTCTAAACGAAAACAACAAACATTGTGTGCGTGTATATATGTATATATATATATATATATATATAAACATGGATTACATTATACTTTAGTGTTTTCATTTCCTATATTTATGCACCACGCACACACACACACTTGTTATATATATATATATATATATTTATATATATATATATATATATTTATTAAAATAACAGATTAAAGTTTAAGCAAAGAATCGCTGCTTTCACCTTTAACGGGATCTTCTGAAACTAACCTTTGCTCTACGATTCTTATATATTTGATATATATTTTCCTTATCGAGCCCTCTTTGGATTTTAGTCTTCAATTTTATTATTATTACTATATATATATATATATATATATATATATATATATATATATATATATATATATATATATATATATATATATATATATATATATATATATATATATATATATTTTATCATTCTCCTTATATATATATATATATATATATATATATATATATATATATATATATATATATATATATATATAAGGAGAATGATAAAAAAAGAGTTTTGAAAAGTGCACCTGGTATATATAAAGGATCTTTGTAACATATACAAAAGTTAATGTTAATAATTGGTATTTAGCAAAGACTACTTTCTCTGTATTGGATTATCAAAACATTTGTTATTAGATTAAATTGTTTTGTTTTGTTTTGTTTTGTTTCTCTAGTTAAAGCTTCTGCATGCTTGTATCCCTTACTTTATCAAAGACAGAAAAGACCCAAACCAATGTAAGCTAAACTACCTGAGATCCCGCTACATCTTAGTACTTATAGTTTATATTTGAGAAAGAGGATGGAATTTCAAACTACGCCTTTCCTACACACTGGGGCAACGAAGCGATCAGGGCTCTGTTTTCCCTTCTACTTACTAGAACATTAGTCGTTGTCAGGTTGACTTTACGACCCTTTGTTTCTAGGTCATGCTTCCAGGTTTGGAATGTATTCTCTAATTCTGTCATAGATTCAGCTATACGTGTAAGATCATCCGCATACATGGGGTTCCCATGGTTAGCCAGTCATAAACTCCTCTCTTATAGCCTGCAGAACCATAATAAACAGGAGAGGGCTGTGAACATAGCCCTGGTGGACGCCAGCCTGTACGCTAAATTCTTCATTATATTCATTGTTAATCCTCTTTGCTGACTGTTCCCTATGATAACTTGTACAGCCTTCCCAAGCCATTAATCTACTCCTAGTTATCTGAGAGCCCACCAAATTATGGCACGGGGTCTCTGTCAAAAGCTTTCTCCATGTCATCAAATACCATGTAGGGAAGCTTACTTTTAGCTAGGTACTTCCCCTGTAGCTGCTTCACAATGAAGAGGACATCCGTGGTACTTTTACCTAGAAGTTATTAAAATCACTCGTTTTTTCACTCTTCTTGTTATCTCTCGGATCAAGCATCTTCAGAGGCCACCTACCAAGATTGGTGTAGGCAAGCTTCAATCAGTTAATGTGAGGCTGAAACTTTCTGTGATGCTTGACTCATCCCTCGACTCTGTCCTGATTACTGATGGCATTGAGTCTTCCTGGAAAGTGCTCAAAGATGCCACCTATGCAGCCTCTGTAGAAATCTTAGAATTACCTATGGAAGAACCTAAGGGCTGGTTTGATGAAGGCAACGCTGATGTCCAGAACCTTATCAATAGGATGCATAGCGTACACAGGATTTGGATTGGAGATAAAAATTTGGCAACAAAAAGATAGCCTACAAAGATTGCAAGCAGCAGGTATAGTCCTCACTTAGAAAGATGAAGGATGCCTCATGGACGGCTAAAGCAGCCAAACTACATGAAGCTGCTGATAAAAAGGACTCACGAGCCTTTTATAATGGCCACAAGGCGGTGTATGATCCAGTGCTTTCCTCTGATGGAACAACCCTATACACGGACAAAGCTGAGATTCTCACTCGTTGGAAGGAACATTTTGAGGAGGTCCTTAATACTGAATCAAAGGTCAATGAAGATGTAACTTCATCTATTCCACAAAGTCCGGAGATCCTTTGATTAGCGTTAAACTCAAACTTGAATAAAATTAAAGCTGCTATCAGGCAGTTATCATCCAATAACGCTCCTGGTAAAGATGGCACCGGAAATCTTTAAATATGATGGTAAAAAACTGGTTCGTTGGCTTCTTCGGCTGTTTCTGGAGATTTGGAGAGCTGAAAGTGTCCCCTAGGGATTCAGAGATGCATCGATTTTCCACCTATTCAAAAACAAAGGTAAAAAATCTATCTGCGACAACTCTCGCAGCATCTCCCTCCTCTGTATTGCTAGTAAGATACTATCCTGTGTCATCCTCAACAGAATTACATCCATACTTGCTGACGATATCTACCCTGAAAACCAATGTGTTTTCCGCTCTGGTTGGGGTACTATTGACATGATTTTCTCTCTTCGCCAAGTTGCAGAGAAGGTTTAGGAAAAGAACACGGAGCTGTTTATCGTTTTTGTTGACCTAAGGCCTTTGACACTATCTATCGCAAAGCTCTCTGGAAAATCCTCAAAAAGCTTGGCATACCTGATAATATGCTAGATATCATCATATTTTTCCATGAGGGCATGAAAGCATCAGATATGTCAGATGGTGAATTCTGTTACAAATGGTGCGAAGCAGGGTTGTGTCATGGCTCCTGTCCTCTTTGCTTTGTTCTTTTCTGTAATACTCCAGCATGTATTTGACAATTTGGACACAGGTGTCAGATTTGAGTTCCGTACGTCGGTTGGGTTATTCAACCATCAGCGCTTTAAGGCTAAAACACTCACACGAACAAGTAACTTTCGCGAGTTACTGTTTGCTGATGATGCCGCACTTATTGCAACAGCCCTAAAAGAGGCACAGGAATTGATGAACCACTTTTCGTTGGCCTGTATGGCATTTAGTCTAACAATCAGCATCAGGAAGACTAAGGTGGTACATCAACCAAAGCCATCCTCCAGGCATGCAGGAGGCGTTGAACAGGTGCAGCCAGATCGAAGGCATCCTCTTGCACCCATCACTATTGATGACAGGGATCTGAAATATGTTAGCTCCTTTACTTACCTTGGCAGTAAGGTGAACCATTGTGCATCCCTGGATGATCAGATTGTTAAGCGCATCTCCAAGGCAACTGATACTATAGAGTGTCAGGGGTATATCCCTGAAAGCAAAAGTTGCAGTTTATCGTGCAGTGGTATTGACAACACTCTTATATTGCTCAGAGTCATGGACACTTTACCGCACTCACATTCATAGACTTGATGTCTTCCACAAACGCTGTCTGCACTCTATCTGTCGATATACACTTTCTGACAGAATCTCCAGTGTCGAACATTGGTAGGTTTGAGTCATTTCTGATGCAATCCCAACTCAGATGGACTGGTCATGTCCTACAGATGTCTGAGGACCGCACACCTAAGGTACAGTTGTATAGTCAGCTCCAGGGTGGTGTGCATAGCGTGGGCAGGCCACTACTCCGATATAAGGGCAAACTCATGTACAATCTTAAGTCTGTCAACGTACCCCTTTCTTCGTTTGAAGCCATGACTGCCAAGCGTAAAAGATGGAGAACTATCTGCGACGAAGTTATAAAGAACTTTGAGAAATCTCGTTTAGCCCACCTCTGTGTGATAAGATCTAACACCAAAGTTCAGCCAGGCATTCCAGCCTGCTCTGTTAGAGATCCTGTCGCCTGCACAGAATGCGGATTGGTGTATAAATCAGCAGTGGATTGAAGTACCATTTAAGGCATAAACATAAAACAATGAACTGAAAAGCCTGTTGCATCCTAATACGTCGAATCGACGGTAGAGTCCATTATATATGAACTATATACTATAGACACACATACACATATGCATATATATATATATATATATATATATATATATATATATATATATATGAGAGTATTGAAGTTTGCTTGAAGCATTGTGGAATAATAAGGTAAATTTCTTTAAGTCGTTTGGAAGCCTCGACAATGCAGATGGGTAAATCTCCGGGTAACAAGATCCGGTGGTGGAGAGAGAGATGTAAGTGGGTGTGCGTTGAGATGCGTGGCGTGTATAAGACTGTAGCGCGTAGGGGAATGAAGGAAGGAGCGTAAAGGATAAAAATAAAAATAACAACACGAGATAGAGTTACCTTGGGAGAGATTTAATTGTCCCTATATATTTCGGATTAACATCCATCAACTGGGGTTTTTTCTGGGGGAGGAGGTTGTCTGTCGGAAAGGTGCGAAACGTGTCCTCCACTGTTCGTTGTTTTGAATATCTATATATATGTGTATATATATATATATATATATATATATATATATATATATATATATATACACAAAAAAATTTTTAATATTTTTTAATATATTGATATCTGTAGAATCCTTGTTTTTTAAGTTATAATATTTTATTTTTATTATTTTTTTATTAGATTCATTTTATTTATTTTTTTATTAGATTCATTTTTGTATTAGATTCATTTTATTTTTTATTTTTTATTAGATTTGTTTTTATTCTGATAGCTTCTCATAATTTTTATTAGATTTATTTTTGTTTTTTTTATTCTGATAGCTTCTCATAATTTTCAAAAGTTTGTCCTCTCAATGTCTTGATTAAAATATACGTAAGATAAATTTCTATGCTAAATATATTAAACATATTATTTTAACTTGAAATATTCTATAATATTTTGGGATATTTTAGTATTTTGATGTTTGTAGAATTCGTTTGCCTTTTAAGCTATATTGATATAATTATATTTCCAAAATATAATCCTTTTGTATTTTATATACTCAATTGTACTATGTTATATATTGATGTATACTTATGTCTATGTACGGCTTATGTATCTATATGTGTGTGTTGACATACATATACATGTGTTATAGGTTTTTTTGTGATTATATGTCTGTCTATATATATGCATGAGTGACGCGTGTATACCAATTGAAGATGCACACACATATCTATTCATGTATAGCTAAGAATTATGGGTGTGAATGTACAGGCTTACACATGCAGCTTTTGATTGCAGATATGCATAATTTAACAGCCATAAATGCAGAAAAGTTAATCCTATATATTTATATATATATACTAAATTTTTTAATTAATAACACAAGGAGTGTATAGCAATAAATAAAAAAATCACTTATGCTTTGTATGTATACACTATGTGCGGGAGTAGATATAATGTGTATTTTCTGAGTGAGTGAGTATATATATATATTTATGTACCTTTGCCTATGTATATGTGATATACGATAGATAATCTCTCTAGCAATATATATATTTTATAATGTTTAAATTCCAATTTTTAATATATTGATCTCAATTTTTAAACTAAATATATAATCATAATTAAACAATGTGTAATTTCTCATATTATATATCTATATTCCATTCACGAATATTAATATTTCTAATTTTATTTATTCATTTCATCTCAATTGTTAACTCAACTTAATATAACATAACTTAAGGTTTTCGTTCTCTCCCCCTCTCTCTATCTCTGCATATCTCTCTCTTGAGTTCTTTCTCTGTCTGATGTTTTGATATCTCCCCGTTATTTTTCCTCGGTTCTCTTTTCTTTTTGTTTTCTTCTTTTTCTTTATCTATCTTTCCCTTTTTTTCTCCACGTTTCTCTCTCTCTCTCTCCATCTTTTTACTTACTCTTAACACTATGACTTACTAAAGTAAACAAACCACTATCCGGATGGCCTCCAAAAGCAACGGTCACCTTTTTGAAAGGGTACGTCAATATCTATTTGTAAAACTGTTATATATTGTATTTTGTCTGATGAAGGCATACCATGATTTAACTTGGTATCCTTGAAATATATATAATGAAATAAATATGGTTTTATAAATATAGTTTCCATTTATTAATATTGTATATATATATATATATATATATATATATATATATATATATATATATATATAATATATATATATATTGGTAAACGGAATAGAAAATGCTGACAAATTGTTCACAGTTGAAAAATGGTTTAATTAGGAATAAAAGAGTATTAGTGATTGTATGGGTTAGTATTCAGTTGTGGTTTTAAGTTTTTAAGTTTTTACCGGTTGCGCATTTCTAAATGCTTTTCAAAAATAATTTTGAGATAGAGTGTCCGTGCTGTTTGCTCTGATCTGATTAGTTTTGGGAATTCTACCTGTTTTTATGTTAAAAAAGTGGCTCCAGCGTTACTTTGGTGTTGCAAAATTTCTTGTGGTCAAAACAATTTTGATTGGTCGGTAGAGGTCATGTGAGTGTAAAAAATTGATTTTGCGCCAAGACTGTTTTTATGTTAAAAAAGTGGCTCCAGCAACAATTCTTGTGGTCAAAAGAATTTTGATTGGTCGGTAGAGGTCATGTGAATAAAAAATTGGTTTTGCGCCAAGATTGAGAAATGACTCTTTCACAACAAATATGTGTGTGTGTGTGTGTGTGTGTGCGTGTGTGTGTGTGTGTGTGTGTGTGTGTGTGTGTGTGTGTGTGTGTGTGTGTGTAGTAGTAGTAGTAGTAAGGTGTTCGATGTTGTGATAATGGTTAGCAGCGATGTGTGTCAAATGGCTATTGAGATAAGTGTGTGTGTGTGTGTGTGTGTGTGTGTATGTGTGTGTGTGTGTGTGTGTGTATATATAGCAGAGTAATTCGTGGTGGCAGGGATGGTCAGTAAAAATGTGTCTGAAAGCAATGGGGGGTATTTTAGCATGTCAAAAGATATTTTTCAGCTTTTGTCTTATACGGAGAAGTGCGTGTGTGTGTGTGTGTGTGTATAAGTCTCTTTGTATGTTAATGTACGCGTGTGTATGTCTGTGTGTATATATGTGTGTGTGTGTGTGTGTGTGTGTGTGGGTGGACCAGTATTTTTTTCCCCTGGTAAAATGGTGTACATTATTCGATTTTTTCAATAAAATCGGTTCTCTTAATAGAACATCAAAAATCTTAACAATAAAAGGTGTGAAATGATATTCACTATATATATATACACACATACATATATTCACTATATACATATATATATATACATATATACATATATATACACATATATATGCACATACATTTTCTTGTGTTGCACCATAGAGCATGTGTGTTTACGTATGTCATTGTGTTTATATGTGGGTAGAGATGTGTGCTGATGTAGGTATGTATGTTGACGTGTGTATGTTGTGGGTTCGTCTTAGGGAGAAGTGTTTAGACGGGATCCGTATTTGTTAATGAAGTAAGATTCCTTGCTGATGCGCTGGGTGTGGGTGGCATTATCTTTAAATTTGTAGAGGGGAAAGATTCTGAAGTTGGGATGATTTTGGGCGGCACAGGTATCAATGTGTTCACTCAGTGGTATTTTCCTGTATTCCCGTATTTTAATTTGGGATCTATGGACAGTCATGCGTTGGCGGAGGCTGTTTTGGGTCTGGCCTATGTATTGTTCTCGACAACCTGAACAAGTTAATACATATATTAGATTTTCCGATGCACATGTGAAATTGTGTTTTACTATAAAACGTTGTCCATCTTTGAAATAGAATTCCGAACACTCTATTAGGTTGATGCAAATGCCACAGTTGGGTCTATCGCATTTTTTTACTGTGGGTTTCGTTGTTGTGGTTGGCAGTACTTTGGCATGTGTTAAGATGTTTTTCATTGACTTGGATTGTCTTTTGCTCTTTATGATATCGTGTGTTCGTAGAATTTGGTTCATTCTATGGTCCTTTTTCAATACAGGGATGTTCTGGAGGATGGTGTCAAAGGCCTCATTGTTGAGGGGGTTGTGTGTGGAGATGTATGGAAGAGCTTTTAGTTTTGGTTGATTTACTTTAGGGTGTCTAAGGTCCTGGGTACTGAGTTTTAGGGCACGTTGGATTCCATTGTCAATTAGTGATGCAGGGTAGTCCCTGCCTATGAGTGTGTCCTTTAGTTCTTGTAGCCGTAAGTAGCAGATGTTTTTATTGGAGACTATAGTACAGATTCTCTTGGCTAAGTTGTAGGGAATATTAATTTTAACGTATCTAGTGTGGCAAGAGTTGAAGGGGAGATATTGCTTGGAGTCTGTGGGCTTGTAGTATATGTATGTTTCTATTTTTTGTTATGGATCTTAATGAGGATGTCGCGGAAGAGGAGTTGTTGATGGCTGTATTCCATCGTGAAGTTAATATTTGTGTTGAGCCCATTTATAAGGGTGTGAAATTCTTTAAGTTTTTCGATGTTTTCGTGCCAAAGGATGAAGCAATCATCTAGATATCGCTTCCAGTTCCTTTCAATGTGTAAGTGGAGGGTGTTTCCAAATTTGTTTAGGACTTTAGTGTAGAGGGTGATTTCCAGGTATCCCATGACTAGGTTGGCATAAGTGGGGGCTGTTTTCGTTCCCATAGCGGTCCCAGATTTCTGCCTGTAGGGTTTGTTATTGAAAACGAAGTAATTGTTCTCCAAGATAAATTTGAGTCCCTCTATCACGAATTCTTTTTTGATGCGTTGTGGGAGTTCATTGTGGAAATTATCCAGCCAGAATTGGATAGCTTCTATTCCTAGGTTGTGGGGGATGTTGGAGTATAGGTTGACTACATCGAACGTCACTAGTAGGGTTTGTTCAGGAAGTGGCATATTAGGGAGGTGATTGAGCATATCTATTCTTTTAACTATATATATATATATATATATATATATATATATATATATATATATATATATATATATATATATATATATATATATATATATATAAGTATGTGTGTGTGTGCGCGCGCATATGTGTATATGTGTCATGTGTCTATAGTAAGGAGCTTCACCGTGGAAAACAATCCAAAGAAAAAATACAAGGGATTAAACTAATTTGATCATATTTCAATATTGTCAAATTTAGCAAAACCTTAGAGACTAATTGCAACTCTGAGTTACCAATATATATATATATATATATATATATATATATATATATGTGTGTGTGTGTGTGTGTGTGTGTATTATGTGTGTGTGTGTGTGTGTGTGTGTGTGTGTGTGTGTGTGTGTGTGTGTGTGTGTGTGTGTGTGTGTGTGTGTGTAAGCGTATTTGTGTGTGTGTGTGCGCATTTGTGTGTGTGTGTGCTTGTCACATTATTTACTCAGTTAAGATATCTTTGTCAACTGTTAGAGATTAGAGAGAAAGACTCTAAAGCAAGCAAAGTGGTCTAAATATATTTCACGATGAATTATACACATAGAGGACAGGTGTTTGGGGATAGAACATCAATTATTAGACGTAATATAAGAGGAATAATATATCTTAAATACTAATTAGTAATTATTCTCTATGTGAGCGCGATTCTACTATTTGGTAATACTGCTGGAAGATATATCAAATTTATCATGTTATTTCAGTATAGATTCTTCTATTGTCTTGTGAATATAATAGTTATTATCTAGTAAATATTTCATACAAGCATACATATGAATGCCTCTATACGTAACTGAGTGTGTGTATACCTAGTTTTATATATATATATATATTTATTTATTTATGTAATAAACAACATAAGATAATTATTTCATTTACCAGTGGTTGTTTGAAAGCAAACAAATCTGTTTTCAGTCGTCAGAATTTAAAAAATCCTGGTGTTTTTATTGAAAGTGGATTTGAAAACAAAAATATAAGAAATATGAAAGTGAGGCTCAGGGAAGAAGAAAAGAAGATTATAAATATATATATGTATATAAACACACACACACACAAACACATATATATATATATATATATATATATATATAAACATACAAACACATACACGTAAATACACAAACACATATATATATGCACATAGATACATATATATGCGCGCACACACATAATTATAAAAATAAGTAAAGATAAATAAACAAACATATACACACTCGACCATGCGCATATACTAAAATAACCAGTCACATGAACTGGCCAATAAATCAGTAAAAAATAAAGTCAAATATAAAAATAAAAAATAAAACATTACCAAGTTGACAGCGATACGAAAGAAGAAAGAACACAAATAAAAATAAATAAATAAACAAACACACGTGGTAAGCAAATGCACAAAATAAAATATATATATATATACACATATACATATATATATATACACACATATACATACATACACATACACAGAAATATACACACACATATATATACAGTACAAACATATACACAGTTAAGTATATACATACAAACATACATACACACACACACACACATATATATATATATATATATATATATATATATATATATATATATATATATATATATATATATATATACACATATACATACTCACATGCATACACACACATACGCACGCATAGGTACATATACACAAATGTAGGTGTATATACATATATCAACAAGTATATATTCACACACACATATACAAGAGAAAAAATACATTCAACCACATACACACATATATATAAATAATTACTTATATATAAAAATATACAAATACGCACATGTACACGTACATACGCACGCACATACACACACACATATATATATATATATATATATATATATATATATATATATATATATATATATATATATATATATATAGTAATAATAATAACTTTGAAGACTAAAATCCAAAGAGGGCTCGATAAGGATAAATATATATCAAATATATAAGAACCGTAGAGCAAATATTTATTAAAATAACAGATTAAAGTTTAAGCAAAGTTTCAGAAGATCCCGTTAAGGGTGACAACAGCGATTCTTTGCTTAAACTTTAATGTTATTTTAATAAATATATATATATATATATATAATATAAGATCAAAAGATGGTTAAAAGAGTTCCATGTATTTTATTATGCGCATTTCAAAAACAAATATCATGATGCGATGACATTTGCGTTTTCGTCAGATAAAATAGGGAGACATGATATGAAGGTTAAAAAACACTTGTGAATAGTGCAGTTTTAAATCAACATATGAAAAGTAGTTTAAGATTGATGTGTGATATTGTGGAAAAAAAATGAGGGGGGGGATGAAAAAGAGGAGGAGATGAGAGTAAAGAATGGAGGGGGAGGAGTATAATAAGGAAGGATGAGATAGGAGGAGAGATGGGTGATTAAAAGAGAGATATAGCCTTTATAACTGAGAAAAATATATTGTTTTACAGAGAGAGGTTAAAAAGCTGTTGGAAGATAATATATAAATTAAAAGAATTTGAAAATTAATGAAGAGAAAAAATTATGAATAATGTTAAATTAAGGTTTGTATATTGAAGGGCTTAATAATATGTACGATGAAAAGAAATTGTTAATATGTATTAAGAATAATATTAAATTAAGGTTTGAATATTGAAGGATTTAATAATATGTGCGATGGAAAGAAATTGTTGATATGTATTATTAAAATAGAAATATTAATGTTATTAAGGATATAATGTGAAAAGAATTAGAAGAGTGGATGAATTATGAATTTAGAGGAATTAGTTAGTGTTTAAGTTTGTTTTTATGTAATGTAATATGTATGTGTAATATATGTAAATAGTTTGTTTACAAATGAGCGCAGAAAGCAAAGGAGATAGTGTTTAAGGAAGAGAAGACTCTAACATCAAAATATGTATGTTTATGAAGTATTTCCTAATGGTAATAATATAATGTAATAAAGGAGATTAGTTAGGGTTTAAGTTTGTTTTTATGTATTGTGATGTGTAATATGTAAAAGTTAGACGAGCATGAAAGGGAGAAAAAAATAATGAAATGAGGATGAATAATCTAACGTCAAAAAAAATGTTTATGTTTACGAAGGATATACAATAGTGATACTATAAAGTATTTAAAAGGGTAATAGTAATTTTTATGGCCAGTGATATGGTGGAAGAATGTGGTGAGTAAAAATGAGAATTGAGAAGTATCTAGGATGAAAAGGTACAGATTAGAGGTTAGAAATTAAAAGAAAAAAGGAAAAAAAGGAAGAAAGGGAAGTGATAAATATGAATGATATAGAATGAGTAACTAGTATTATATAATGTATAATAAATAACATTGAAATAAGGTAGAAAGATGGGTATATTTTTAAAGAAATATATATATATATATGCCGTTGAGAAAAAGGATTTTAAATTGGTAAAGTATTAGATATTAGCTGTATACTTTATGGAATGTTCTGTGGAATTTATGCAAGCAGATAGAAAATAAGTCAGTGCGTCTATTTATTATAGAATCTAAATTAGATATAATGGTAAATTTCTCACATAAACAGAGATTACATGTTTTGGATAGAGTGGCATTCAAGTATGGAGAGGCAGAACAAACTTTCCTCCAAGAGATGTTATAGTTAATATTTTTGTCTTTCAATGACCATATGAGTTCTGAGAGTGCCGTGTTGGTTCTTTTAAGTTGGTATTTAAAAGACGAATGATGATTATAAAGACGAGTTTTAAAGGAGGTGGAAGTGGAGCCAAAATAGGTAAAGGAATTGGTGTCAGTTATAACTTTACATTCATTATTAAGTTTTTTTCAAGACAATGGTTGTTGAGAGGACATTTATTTTTAACAGAGCAATTACAATTGCGATTAGAAAAATTAACAGTGTTATTAACAAGTGACCTAGTGTTATCTATAGGAGGAATTGGATTGGAGAAGTTATTTACGATAGGAATAATAGTTTCTTGATTTAGATTGGGATTAAGAACATTTAACGAAGTTGCGTTTGACGTCGTATTTGGGTTTGCTGAAATTAGCCTAGAGTTAACAATGACGTCGGGAGTACTATTGCTATTATTATGATATTCAGTGTTGGAAGGAAGAGATTTAGTATTTAGTATTTTATTGTTGTGTTTAGAGATAATGTTTGAGATGTTGAAGGAGGTCGAATAGGAAAATGTTATAGTGTGTTTGTTAAATATTTTACTATAGCTATGTGAGGGAGGGAAGCATTTATTTAAGGCACTAAAGAATAATTTAGGAATATTATTATTAATAGAGATGGATAAAGGAGAATTATACCATATTATATTTTTGTATCTAGGTCTTTTATTAAAGTTATTGGAATGATCATGATTAATTATTTTACTGTAAGATCTTCTAGGATTGGTTTCTTTACTGTATTTGATTTTATCAGGATAACCGGCTTTAGAAAGCGCGTTATTATAGTAATTGGCGTTAGCATCAAAGATGTTTTTATTAGATGATAGGTTTGATATTCTTTTTCCAATATTACTAACTATAGCATTTTTAATGTTAGCGGGGTAGTTGATTTAAAATTAACATAATTTAGATTCTCATTGTTTTTATGGTAAGGGTAATATAAGCCAGTGTCAAGATTAAGAGATATATCCAAGAAGTTAGCTAGTTTGATGTTGTTATCAAATTCAATTTTTAAGTTATGTTGGTTAAAGAGATCACGTATATTGTTCTTAATAATATTAAGGTTAACTATGTTGCAATTTAAGATAGTAAAAAGTCCCGATAAATTCCACCGCTAAGTTGAGGAATTTTCCGATTCAAAGAGTTCAAAATAAAGATACCAATTAAATCTGTCAATTGGGATGAATCGGATGCACCCATTGTAATGTCAAAGTTGTTGGAGGTTTCAGCTCTGGTTCAGTATTCATTGTTGAACTGTAAGATGGTTTTACATGCGGTGAGAATGATGTGAAGTTCATCTGTGGTGATGTCTGAATATTTGTAAGCGAAAGATAGAGCATTGTTGAGAAGTGAGGGCGAAATAGAAGAATAGAAGCTGGCAATATCAAATTGAATAAATTTTTGTTTGTTTTTCTTATTCAATTTGTTGAACCAGCCAATTACTTCAGAAGTACCAAACCATAAATTTAAGTTAGAAGTAGAACAATTAGAACGAACCTGTGGGATAATTCTATCCAAGATGGCTTTGCTAACAACCCCCAGATCTGATTTAGAGGGGGCGATTAGTCTAACAGGTAGTTCAGTACGAAAGTTGTTTTTGTGATTCTTGCGATTTATCCTCGGAGTTCTTGGGAGGAATGGTTCGGTCTTTTTTTCGATGCCAAGTTTTGACATAATCTCAGAAGCTTGAAAGTTTATGGATTCTAAATTATCATGGTTAGTTTTGCGATATTTCTTCCTAAGTTCTTTAAGGATAAGGTTGTTATAGTTATCCTTACATATACCATATATACTATATATATATATATATATATATATATATAGAGAGAGAGAGAGAGAGAGAGAGAGAGAGAGAGAGAGAGAGAGAGAGAGAGAGAGAGAGTAATTAAGTATCGAGAAAGAAAAGAAGAAATAGGCGATACATGTAGTTATATGCCAATAGCATATGCAAAGGGTGCTCAATGCTTGTGCCTGCAGTGTTAAATATTAGAAGTGTTAATATCTAGTGGGCGAGAAAATCAGCAGAGCGGATTCACGTGGAGAAATATATAAAGGAGAACAAACCGTTAAAACATGTTTATTTAAAATAGCACCTACGTACGTTTCGCCCAAAAGCGCTTCTCAAGGGCATAAAAAACTAAAAAGCGTTCCTTACATGACCCGGAATGGGTTTTTAGAAATAAGTTCACGTCACAGTTCATTCTTCGTAACAAAAACATGTATTGAGTTTGCAGTAGGTCAAGAGAGATAACTCCAACCGGTGTTAGAGCAGTCTTCTCCAGGCGACTTTTTATCCGTTATTACTTTGTAGTTACAGCTTTACCATCATCAATACGCACAGGGTCAGGTATGCAACGTTATTTTCCAGATGTTTGTTTGCTGCGCCTGCCCGCCTGGGTCGATTCGTGCCGGGTCTGGGATGCATATATTTCTCCACGTATATATATATATATATATATATATATATCAAAATAAAGATCCGAAGGCATGGTATAAATTTCCAATCATTTTAATCATGATACATGTTTCAATAAGAGATAGATCGATCGTGTAGCCATGATCGATTATCACTGAACTCATCAGGTGAAAATGAATTGTCTTCAAATCCTTGATATGAGGGAGAAAATTAACGATGTTCACTCACAGAGTTTAGTCCCTCATATGAAGATCAGGCAGTCAAAACATGGCGACTGCTATCGTCTTCAGTTAGGGTCATAAAACTATCAAGTCTCTATCTCCCAATAGCTGTAAAAGACGCTGGACATCAATCAAATCTGTAGAATTACAGTCGGTCACAGTTAATGTGAGTGGGTACACACACACTCACACACATCGACGCGACGTCAAAGAAAAAATATATACATATACCAACATAGCATCATATCTGTAGAACTATAGACGGTCACAGTTAGTATGAGTAAGTACACACACACTCACACACACCGATCTGAGGTCAAAGAAAAAAATATATAAATATACCAACATAGTATTCACCGAAAGTTAGTTTACAAAACAACAAATGTTATATTGGTCAAATCTCAATTTGACGATGTGAATTGGAAAGAAATGGGTCAACCGCAACAACCCTATACACACGCAAGTAAGTTCAGTTCAATGTTCTGCTATACGTGTATAGATTGAATTGTAACATCCGTATCTCCAAATAGTGTATGTTATGGTATATACACATCCGTATCGTCCAAAAAAGTGTATGTTCAACACTGACACAGAAACGATGCACTAGTTTCAAGTTTATTAGCTATCGTCAGCATCGTATACCTTTCTGTCAGATGATTGAACGTTTGAAAGTATATACTTTCCTTATGCATATTAACGGCTGAGCAGCCTAATTTGCATATCGAGTGAGTTAGTCGGCCGGGCGCACCGAAAACGATAAATGGAAAAGAATGAAACGAAATTTCATTTCTCACTCTTAGTACGGCTGATACCTAAATATGAGTATGTATACGTACATACATATATGTGTACAGACGTACAGTAGTATGTATATATATACATACATGCACACATATATATATGTACGTATGGGTTTACTGAACATTTATTATAATGTTCGGTTTGTTTGTAAACAAGCATCCCGAATTACGCCGTACAGTGCTCGGCAACCATCGTCGCCCTTTTGTTCAACACTGACACAGGAATGATGTACTAGTTTCAAGCTTATTAGCTATCGTCAGCATCGTATACCTTTCTGTCAGATGATTGAACGTTTGAAAGTGTATACTTTCTTTATGCATATTAACGGCTGAGCAGCGCTGAAAATTATGTGTGTTGGATTCTTATAAAATTCCAGTAATAATAAGGAACTGATTATACAGAGCGGTTGCCGGTCCAGCAGAAATTGAAAATTAGAATTGGTGCTCTGAAATAGCGATATATATATATGAATTTATATATACTGTATTTTGCAATACACTGTATGCTTAATTAAAAGCATTTTGAAGACCATACGCTATTGTTTTAAAGTAGCGACAACGTCTCTTACTTAAATTTTCAGTAAACAAGGGGAGATAAGCTGACAGAGCTCTGTTTCGTACATTTTGGTACTTATCAAAGCTCAATACTCTCCCTGTTTGCTGAAAATTATGTGTGTTGGATTCTTATAGAATTCCAGTAATAATCAGGAACTGATTATACAGAGCGGTCGCCGGTCCAGCAGAAATTGAAAATTAGAATTAGTGCTCTGAAATAGCGATATATATATATATATGAATGTATATATACTGTATTTTGCAATACACTGTATGCTTAATTAAAAGCATTTTGAAGACCATACGCTATTGTTTTAAAGTAGCGACAATGTCGCTTACTTAATATATTCATATATATATCGCTATTTCAGAGCACCAATTCTAATTTTCAATTTCTGCTGGACCGGCTGCCGCTCTGTATAATCAGTTCCTGATTATTACTGGAATTCTATAAGAATCCAACACATAATTTTCAGCAAACAGGGAAAGTTGTGAGCTTTGATAAGTACCAAAAAGTACGAAACAGAGCTCTATCAGCTTATCTCCCCTTGTTTGCTGAAAATTTAAGTAAGCGACATTGTCGCTACTTTAAAACAAAGCGTAAGGTCTTCAAAATGCTTTTAATTAAGCATACAGTCTATTGCAAAATACACTATCTATACATTCATATATATATATATATATATATATATATATACAAACACACGCACGCACGCACACATACATGCATACATACATACATTCATACATACATACATACATACATACATACATACATACATACATACATACATACATACATACATACATATAAATATATATATATATATATAAGTTTTAATATAGATGAGATTCTACAGGACTAGAACTGTTTCATTCTTTAGAAATCATCAGGAATCCCTGATCAGGGATTCCTGATGATTTCTAAAGAATGAAACAGTTCTAGTCCTGTAGAATCTCATCTATATTAAAACTTTTATACTCTGCAATGTATTGAGTACCTTACTTACTGTGGTTACCTCCGATTCAACCCGGAATAACGTACTATATATATATATATATATATATATATATATATATATATATATATATATATATATATACATATATAAATAAATATACACGAGTGAGTATGATTGTGTATAGAAGATTATATTAATAAAAGGAATTCCAACTTTGTCTCATTTACTCGTTTTATTTACAATCCTTTAAAATGTATAATGGTATTAGAATAAAATAGTACGGTAGAATATTAAATGTTAAGTGTTAATTGAACAAGTACTTTCATGCTTTCGCAATCTTCAGGTTCATATTCTGTGGTGACTGTCAAGTTTCCAATTTTCAACTGAAAGGAGATGGGTAAATTTTGTGCCTTATATACAGTGAAAAGCGGCTACAGGATGCTAAATTTTGCAAACTGTATTTCGACCAATCGGTCTGTAGTTTCACTGGATTACTAAAGCTGATTGGGTTAGGCGTCACGGTTGGTTGAGCATGTCTAACGACGACTGTTTGACCCTATCCAAAGCATCAATTGGGGTCAGAGAATGTTTATATTTCCATTCTACAAATTACACCACCCAAGTGAAATCAAGAGAAAAATCAAAGAAAATGATTTTATTGATAAATTCCAACCCAAGCTAAACGAACAATAATAATGGGGTATTACTCCTACTATGACTATGACTACGACCATGTCATGTCGACTACCACCACTAACAACAACAACAACAATAATAATAATAAAAGTGATGTTGATGGTGATGATTACTAGAAAATGCTATTTTCGTCATTTCTAAAAATAGCAAAACAATTGATGCTATGGACAGGGTCAAACAATAGTCGTTAGACATGCTTAACCAACCGTGACGCCTAAACCAATCAGCTTTAGTAATCCAGTGAAACTACAGACCGATTGGTCGAAATACAGTTTGCAAAATTTAGCATCCTGTAGCCGCTTTTCACTATATAAGGCACAAAATTTACCCATCTCATTACAGTTGAAAATTGCAAACTTGACTGTCACCACAGAATATGAACCTGAAGATTGCGAAAGCATGAAAGTACTTGTTCAATTAACACTTAATTTAATATTCTACCATACTATCTCATTCTAATACCATTATACATTTTAAAGGATTGTAAATAAAACGAGTAAATCAGACAAAGTTGGAATTCCTTTTATTAATATATATACATATATATATGCATATATATATACATATATATATACATATATATATACATATATATACATATATACATATATATATATACATATATATACATATATATATATATATATATATATATACATATATATACATATATATATATATATATATATATATATATATATATATATATATATATATATATATATATATATATATATATATATATATATATATATATTGACAGACATGCGCTTAGGTGGTATATTATTCATACCACTTATTCTTTTTGTAAAGTTCGTAGTTACATTATAAGTGCGGGAATTATCATGTTGGTCTCTTATTGATCTATCTTTATCTCTAAAATGTCCGAAAGCAGGCAATTCTTTTTTTTTTTCTTTATCACAAAAGATCATACTGTTTCGCTATCAATAGAGTCCTGTGTATGCTTCCGTTTTATAGCATTCATGCTGTACGTAAGTCTTCGTTTTCTTTTCTAATGAAGGCTATTGAGAATTTGCTCA
>OZ024742.1:125911576-125919076 GCA_964016885.1 Eledone cirrhosa
ATACATATGTGTGTGTGTGTGTGTGTGTGTGTGTGTGTGTGTGTGTGTGTGTGTGTGTGTGTGTGTGTGTGTGTGTGTGTGTGTGTGTGTGTGTGTGTGTGTGTGTGTGTGTGTAAAACCACTCTACACATACTGACGCTCACCATCATAACACAATATCGCCCTATTTACAAGTACACACACACAACAAAAATATTATCCGAAGTACATAATCAAATATGCAAATAAATTAAACCTCCTTCAAGCAATCAAGAGACGATCCCATATAATCCTGAAACCAGAAACCTGACCACTAGCTCGCACTCATACACACACCCAGAAACTAGGAAGTAAGAAAGAAATAATTAAAAACAATAAGGTATTTAGTTAGAGTGGAGAAGTAATTGAAAATGCCACTGTTAAGTGACAAAAGACTTTGACAACTCTTTAATAATCTAGTAAAATGCAATCACTGCGTGTGTTTCTTAACAAAACCACCGACTTTCTAAGTCGAGCCAACTGATGTTAATATACTTTGTTGAGTAAAGCTAACAAAATTGCAACTTGTCTGTTGCTTTCACAGGCTGATTTATGAGGCAAGATCTACTTCACACTACATTGTCTTTATTTCAAAAAACCTCCTCCGCTTCCCATCTCTCTCTCTCTCTCTCTCTCTCTCTCTCTCTCTCTCTCTCTCTCTCTCTCTCTCTCTCTCTCTCTCTCTCTCTTTCTTTCGCCCTCTCTCTCTCTTTCTCTTTCTCTCTCTCTGTAACCCCCTAATTTCTCATCTCACTCTTTGACTCTCTTTCTCCCTTTAACTTTCCGTTCGATTTATGGTTATATCTTAACCCACCAAAATAACTTTTTACAATTCAAATAGTATCCAGCTGTTATGGCTACCTTTTGCGCTGAGAATACTCCAATTTTACGAATATAAATATACTGATATTGTTTGAATTATCTTCCATCCTTGCTGTTTTACATTTTGAAAAGACCCAAAGAAAGATCTTGCCTTTAAACAACAAGGAATATGTAAGATTACTCAAACAATATATGGGGAATCGATATATCGGCTGAATAATCACACTTATAATTTACATAAGTGAAACTATGGAGTGTAACTATGGAGTGAATCACTAAATAATCTCTACACCATAAAATTAGACTGCACTTCGCTTTCATTTGCAAACATAAATATGTATATATAAATATATGTAAATGTATGCGCGTGCACACTTACATAAATATATGTGTGCCTTTTGGATCTATCTCTATTTCTCTTCGCACGCTCGCACGCTCTCTCCCTCTCTCTCTCTCTCTATATATATATATATATATATAAATGAGTGTACAGCATATTCGAAGTTCGAGCAGCAGCTAAGCTAATGAATGCCTTCAGCAGTGCAGCCAAGCACTCGACAAGGTATAGACCTCAGAGTAATAACATACAGTTATACAGTTATACAGTTATACAGTTGAAAATAGCGACCGCTAATTCAGCTGTGTGATCTGTAGCGACGAAAGAACTGACTAGTCAGAAAAAAATACACACACATACACATATATATATATATATATATATATATATATATATATATATATATATATATATATATATATATATATATATATATATTCATTAGTTAAGCAAAACAAGACCACAAATTTCACAAGGAAGACATTATTAAAAGATTCTCAACATATTTTAGTTTGACGTAAGGAATGTAGAGAATAATAATAATAATATTAATAATAATTGTTTCTACTTTAGGCACAAAGCCACCAATTACCCAGTACATTACTGGTACTTTATTTTATCGACCCCGTAAGGATGAAAGGCAGACTGTAAAGGGACGTAACTATGCTAGAAAGCATGGCGTCCGACCCTCTACCGATACTGCCAATCCACCGGATAATAATGTCCGTTTACAATTGTTTCGCTACTTCATATAATATTTCTGGATCAAATGACTATATATCATTATTGATCTGGTTCAGTTGAAAATAATAAACATATTTAAAGACAGAGCGGCTCATCGGACTTCAAAGGAATATAAATTAAAATAAGGAAAGAATGTTACATAATGTAATGTTCCATATATTGGTATTTCACTATGGTGTCCTGGGTGTATCAATTGTCTGCCATAATCAAGCAGTATTCATCTGTCGAGGCTGCATTGTGTGAGATCTGCCTATAGGTAACAAGATGGCCGCCAATGGACATATTTACCTTACTAATTAGAGGGTGGTTTCAGGGGAAGTAACTCCTCGAAAGATTAGAAATTGTGGGTAGTTTATAGTTAAGTGCTAACTTTTTTTTTTTTATTGAGAGACAATGTAGGGGAGGTAACTTATAATTATCTAAGTTAGTTATAGCTATTTAACTTATTAGTTACAAGTAAAAATGGTGTTAGATGACTATGTTGGGTCAAATATTCTGTGGGCGAAGGAATTAGCCCTTCGATGTTGACAGCTAATAGTTACCTCCGTTCTATCGTTAATCGGTAGAGTTCGTGACAGAGTTATGTAATATGCTTCGGTAATACAGAGATCACAAGATTTTCTTCGTCCATTGAACGGTTGGGCCCTAGCTAAGATATCCCATGTTAGTGAGTGTTCAATGTTGGTTAATTTAAGGTTTTTAATGAGCCTAGCTAGAGATCTCGAACATCTGTTGTTAGGGTCTCGGAAGGAAAAGGAGTGCGTGTTATAGCGTACCTTAAAAGGGTTAGAGGTAGACCCAATATAGGAGCTGGTAGTCGAAGCAGTTTTAACCGTGCACCTATAGACTATGTTGGGTGTCAGGCAGTGTCCATTTAGTGGGCATGCATTGGGTAATGGCAGTTGCAGTTGCTTCTGCGGTTAGTGAGAGTAGAGTAGTTTGACCTAAGCGGTTGGTCAGTGTTAGAAGGATTAGATGGGGGAGGTGTGCTACTAGAGTAAGTATTGGTGTAGTGGCGTGGTGTATTTGGTAGGGGTGGTGGTACCGCGGTGTGGGAGTTATACTGTCTTAGTTTATGATGGTTACTGAATGCGATGTGGCTAGCTAGGTTAGGTATTGTAGAGAATGAGATTTTAATGTTATTTTTATTAAAGAGTTTGTAATATCTATGGTTGGGGAGGAAATGTTTATATAGGATAGAGAAGAAGCGTTTAGGGATATTAGTGGCTAGATTAGATGAGAATGGGGGGTTAAGCCAGGTCATATCTCTAGGCCTATTCCTTCTAGGGGTTCTAGTGGTGTTGGTAGGGGCCTTCCTAGGGTTATTATTACCTGGGGATTTGTTATTTGTCATCCCATTTCTCATTCCTATTCTAGGGCTGATTTTTAGTTTGCTACTTGGAGTGGGGAGCAGGCCGCTGCCACCATTAAAGTTCCCTGTATAGGTGCTGTAACTGCTAAAATTCCGGCGAATCTGACTATATGCTAAGGTAGCACATGCTTTACGCTTTGGCTTCTAACTAATTCACCAATCTCTCCTCTCCTATCTCCTTCTCTCTCTTTAAGATTGGTTACTCATGAACTGTGTATATATATATATATATTATATATATATATATATATATATATATATATATATATATATATATATATATATATATATATATATATATATATATATAAATATACAGTTCAAGAGTAACCAATATATATATATATATATATATATATATACATACATACATATATGCACATATCTGTATATATAACATACCTGGACCGTCACTTCGAAATTATTGAATATCTAAGTGAGATTTCTGTAAATCAGAAATCAACAAAATCCACTTGTGGTGTATACAAGTTAGGTTTCTGGAAGATCGAACAGAGGACTTACTTTCTCAACAGGCTTTCGTTCTAACCCAAATCTCGGTGTGATAGCACATGTTACTCCAAAGGGAGGTAACCACGGTTTATGGCGGTCAAATTTAAATTATGAGTAATGGAAAAAATTCCATACACAAACTGAATTAAGCACTCAACCAGACCGTTATTAAACAAACTTAAATAATTAACCAATCAATGGAATTGTCAAATTAAATTAATCAATTAATCATTAGATCTAGGAGAGAGTAATACAAATGAAATTTGTATATATAGGGAAAGAGTCAGGACCCTGATGGCTGAGCTCCACCCGTCGGGGTGCTGACTCTTTTCCTATTACCCACTCTACTACCCTAAGTATCGAGTACTCTGGTGCGTTATGGTCCACCTGGTTTCTTACCACACTTTCTTTGTTATATATATATATGCATGTGTGTATATGATTTCTTTATAAGAAATCATATACACACAATAAGACGATACATTACAAAACATGTTTGGAAGGAATCACCCCTTGAATCTTTTATTCACAAGCTACGCATATATTGTCAGAGATCAGATCAGACAACATGCAGACTTAAAACATTCTGTTGTTAGTCACTGCATGTCTAACAGATATATACAGGGCGGGGCATAAAAACTGTTACAAAATAAAATACAAATTGAAAAAAACATTTATTTCAAGATCCGACTTCAACAAATAGTAAGTAATATACTATTAAACAACTGCACAAAAATTTATTCGAAATGCTTTCCTCTAACTCTCACTACCGCTCGAAGTCTTCTCGGAAAGTCTTCGACGGCTGCACGAACAGTTTCCATGGGTATTTTTTTCCCATACTTTATTCAGTTTTGATTTCAGAGTTTCAATATTTTGGTTAAGCGTAGAGCAGGCTTCACTCTCAAGAATTGACCATAAAGAAAAATCGAGAGGGTTGAGATCTGGTGATGTGGGAGGCCACTCTTCCTTACTGATCCATGCAGGACAATGGTCTCTACACCACTGTTGTGTTACGCGAGCAGTGTGGCTCGTCACTCCATCTTGTTGGAGAGTCCAAATGTCATCGCCATAAACAGATGAGCACCATGGCATCAGTGCTCCTTCCAAAATATCCTTTATGTAGAGTTCTTTATTAATTTTAACTCCTTGAGGCACAAAAATCAGAGGAGACTTCTCTCTTTCAGAAATGGCTGCCCAAACCATCACTGATGCTGGTTTCTGTGTTCTGAACACTTTTCCTACACTTGAAGGAATTGATTTGACACTTTTTGCAAGTACTCCATCATTTTGATGATTGTGAGACTGCTTCACAGTGAATAACTTCTCATCTGTAAATATGATGTTTTGCAGCGTGCCATCCTTGATGCGGTTTACTTGAACGTTTACTTCTGGAGAGCCTCTTTTCAATTGTGGTTGCAGAAAGAAACTACCTCTTTTGGAACTTATAGGGTGACATCCCCAGATCATTATTGACATATCCTCCGCATAGTTCTTGGCGATGTTTCTGCTTCTTCTGCCATTTTCTCATGGACCTTCTTGGATTACGCCTTATTTTTTCCCTCACACTTTTAACGAGTTTTGGTGTTCTTGGGGGGGGGCGAGGGCGTCCGAATCGATGTCTGTCTTTGGTCAAGGAAGTTTCCTTAAATCGATCGATTGTCCTTTTGATCAACATTCTATTGATCTTAAGAGTTTTTCCCAGTTTAAATATCTCGGGTGGAGTCAGGCCTTTTTCATGCTTCTCTATTATGAACTTTCTTTTCAATTCTATGGACATTGCAAATTGTTAATGGCGTAATGTTCTGAAAAATAGTTAATATGGTTATAGTGCATGGCTTTGATACAAATATATTAGTTATATTAGCAACATAATGTATTTTTAAAATTGATTTAAAACTTTGTAACAGGAATTATGCCCCATCCTGTATATATTCTTAATCTGCTCTGCCGTGGTGTATAGTATTACTAGATGTTTTACTACCTAGTCTACATTTATATTATGATAATAGGGGTTTCTGAAAGGAAACACAATTTCAGTATAAGTTTCCCCTAAGGATGTAATTTGTACAGTATTGAAATTTCACAATAAGCTGCTATATATTGTAAAAGATGTCGTAAGCACTACAAAAACGCTGCAAGTCTTACGTTGCCATAACCACCATATGTATGATAGTCTAATATTACAACATGATAGATGATATTATATATATAAGTATATATATAAACATATATATTATATACATATATGTGTGTGTGTGTGTGTGTGTGGGTGTGTGTGTGTGGGTGTTGTTATATTTGGGGAGGGTCATATTGTTATAATATTGCCAGAAATAATAATGATTCCTAGTATAGGCACAAGGCCAGTAATTTGGGGTAGGAGAAAGTCGATTAAATCGACCCCAGTACATTACTGGTGCTTTATTTTATCGACTCCGTAAGGATGAAAGACAAAGTTAACCTCGACGGGATTTGAACTCAGAACGTAACGCGCCATAACTCTATGCTGTAAAGCATGGTGTCTGAGGGCCTACCGATACTGACAATCCACCACCAGAAATAATAATGGTTTCTTATATAGGCACAAGGCCAGCAATTTGGGGGAGGAGAAAGTCGATTAAATCGACCCCAGTGCATGACTGGTACTTTATTTTTTCGACCCCGTAAGGATGAAAAGCAAAGTTAACCTCGGCGGGATTTGAAGTCAGATCATAAAGGGGCGTAACTCTATGCTGCAAAGCATGGCGTCTGACCCTCTACCGATACTCCCAATCCACCGCCCTACCACCAGAAATAATAATAAAATACAAACACTGTTTCCTTTGGTATTCGCTTCTGTATCTTTTATATCTCTATAGTTAATTTATCTGGCAATCAATGTTAATCATTGCTTGACCAACGGTTAAATAAATATATATATAGTTTCAAAGTTCTTTCGTCACACACTTATTACATCATCAGTGGTACTTTTTTGTAATGTTATCTATTTGTCATGTTATCTTTTTTGTAATGGTACTATATCGTAATGTTTATATATATATATATATATATATATATATGAAAGACGTAAAATAAGAAAATTATAAAAATTAACTTACTTACTAAAATTTCACTCCAACTAATTAGTTTCTGAAAAGGAATAAACATAGTTTCCGAAGAAACGTACGGAGAAGCCTTTCGTCATCAGGGAAGTCTATTCTCAGCTAAGTTTCCAGGCAATGCGTGGACACAGGTAACTTATACAAAAATAATTCAGTGGATGGAAAAAAGCAAAGCGTGGACTAAGTTCCAAGCCTCGGTGGCAAATTCAAAAGAATCACATCGAGGTTAATCAGTGAGGAGTGTTTTGTTAAGAAGACAGCAGCCGAACCGTTACTATATTATTTTGTCGAGCCAAATTTGGCCAAAACTACTACTATAGTTCGTAGTAACGGTTCGGCTGCTGTCTTCTTAACAAAACACTCCTCACTGATTAACCTCGATGTCACGTGATTGATTCTTTTGAATTTGCCACCGACGCAGTAGGCAGTGATTTTTTCAATGGCTTGGAACTTAGTCCACGCTTTGCTTTTTTCCATCCACTGAATTATTTTTGTATAAGTTACCTGTGTCCACGCATTGCGTGTAAACTTAGCTGAGAATAGACTTCCCTGATGACGAAAGGCTTCTCCGTACGTTTCTTCGGAAACTGTTTATTCCC
>OZ024742.1:125924076-125926576 GCA_964016885.1 Eledone cirrhosa
AAACACAGAGACATAGTAAATGAACGTTTCAAAACATATTTTATTGTCAAAAGTCTAGCTCTAGTATTAGACGTAAAGACGTTTAACTTTTATGAGAAATGTAGACAAATAAAAGGAAAGGCTATGGGCACAAATGTAGTGCCTTCGGTGCTAACCTTCTAGTGGGATTTCTAGAAGAAAAATTATATCATGAAGCAGAAACAACATTTGGCCAATATTTTAAAGAATACATTATTTGTAAAGGTTTTTTTTCAATGACTGCTTCATGTGTAGGAGCAGATCAAAAGACGAACTACAATCATTTCACAAAACTTTAAATTCTCCAAGCACATCTATTAGATTCATAACAGAAACAGAAAGAACTACCATTTTGTAACATATTCATGAAATTATGTAACACCAGAACTACAACAGGCATATTTTCCAAAAATACAAATACATACTAGTATTTGCCAAATCTTACACATCAAACGTAACATTACATACGGCATTGCAAGACGAATTTATGCAATGATGGTGAATCCAGAATTACGGAAAATTCGTCATTAGGAACATTTTAAACAAAAATACCCTTTGAATTTAATAGATGTCACATAATAAAGGCAAAGAAACTGGATATGTTTAAATTTAGGACTCCTAGACAAAAGGTTGAGGAAGATATTATTCCATGTGTCATCACCTATGATCCAGGAGTACCAAATATATTTACCACCATTAAGGCAAACATGCACCAAAGAACAAAAATAAAATATCTAGTGAAAGAAGTGCAATCATCAATAGCAAACGCCAGCCAAACAACATTAAAAAACACCTCCCGAGGGCAAAATGTACATCAGAAAATAATTTCAATTTTCTTTTAAAACATGTAGAGATAACAGGCGTGGAACATGCGTTAGTGACAATTATTTCCAATCTCATTCTGAGATAAAATTCAAAATCTGGCAGTCCTTTTAATTTCAAAATCTTTAAGTATATGAGATCACGAAAAGATCTAACAAGAGAACCTCCTAGCTGTTTTACAGCTTCTGTTGCTTTCCACATTTTTTCTATTTTGTATGCTTTTTGCCTCCCGTTGTTCTTCCCGATTTATTTATTTTCCTATTTTATTTTTATATCTAATTACCTCTGTATATCTTGTTTTGGGTTTCTCAACTGTAAGAAATACTAGATACTTTCCCTAGTCTGTAATGGCTTACTATCTCTATACGAACGTTTAAATTAATTTTAAAAAATAAATAAATTGTATAGTCTATATCTCTCTCTATATACATATCCCTCTTTCTTTCATTCTCTTCTTCTCTCAGTTCTTCCGCTCAATATGAGGTTACATTTTACCCCACCCTTTGCTATGCACATAGCAATCAGCTGTTCACAGCTACCCACGCGCTGAGATTCCTACAATTATGAAAAGAATATATATATATATATCACGCTATTTAACGTGTGTTTATTAATCTAAGGTGTAACCTATCCTAGGCACAGAACGGAAACCTGTTGATAACCTGAGTCCGCGTTTCGGTCTATATATACCACAAACTTGCATATTGCGCAAGTCGGATTTTTGATTTTGAATTCACAGAAACCAATCGAGGATATTGTATAATATCCTTCGATACGGTCAAGGTTTGTTATTTAACCTGATTGTATTTTCGTTGTTGTTGTGGCTTCTGTGGTTTTGTTCTCTTAACCAAAGTCTTCAATTTGTTACACTATTTAACGTATGTTTATTACTTTAAGGTGTAAAACCTATCTATTTATCGATACATTCTTATTGAGTGCTTCGTGCAAACTCCAAATTGTTTTTTCGCGGATGTTGGCAGACTGCGACAACTTCGATTTACTAACCTTCCACTCGTAATATATATATATATATATATATATATATATATTTCGTTTCTGAATTTGTTTAGCAAGATTCTTTATCTGAAAACGTGTGTTGAAACCGATATTGTTATACTTTGGGAGGGTCATGTTACCAATAAGAGACACACGCACCAGTTGTTTCACTACAATTTATTATAAATTAAATTTATAAATTTAGGAATTTATAAATTTCCGGTTGGTTGGTTGGTTCCACAACAAGACGTTTGTTCATATATTGTCAAAGTTCTTTCGTCACACGTTCTGTGACCTCTTCAGTGACTGGGGATTCTTTTCTTTGTTTTTGTGCCTCTCCTTTGTTCTGTCCTACGCCATCTTGTGTTGTGTGTGTTGTGTGCTTAGTTTGCGCATGTGTTACATCCGGGTGTCTGTGTGTGTTTATATTTGTTTATTTATTTGTCTATTTACATGTTACTGGTTGGTTGTTTGTTCTATGTGTGTGTGTGTTTTAATTTTGTCCTTAATTGTAAGTTGTGATGCTGCTATTCCATTCATGCTTTCTATTTAATTTTGGTTGGAGTTCATTTATGTTTATTGCCTCTGTGATTTGTTTAAACATTGCGTCTTTTCTGTGTGTAGATTCTATTTTTATTTCTATGTTCTTTAATTTACCCTTATG
>OZ024742.1:125934076-125966576 GCA_964016885.1 Eledone cirrhosa
ATTACAATCTCAATGGTAGTGATATTGATACTTGGAATGATCATAATATGTCAACAATTATGTAAACACCCGAAACAATAGTAAGGCTTGTAGAATCGATACTGATTTTAGTGATCTTGATAAAACTTGGTATACCGCTAACATCTTTGCTGATAGTGTTCATAACATGGATATATTCAATAATAATTGTTTCTACTTTAGGCACAAGGCCAGCAATTACCCAGTGCATTACTGGTACTTTATTTTATCGACCCCATAAGGATGAAAGGCAAAGTCAACCTCGGCGGGATTTGAACTCAGATCGTAAAGGGACGGAACTATGCTGGAAAGCATGGCGTCCGACCCTCTACCGATAATAGTCGACCTTTGGTGACTAAATGTAATTGTGGAATTCCTAATAATTGTCCATTTGGAGGTAAATGTCTTAAAACTAATTCTATTTATAGATGTGAGGTTTCAACTAGGGATAATTGTTTTAATTATGTAGGTACAATAAATTCAAAATATATTTGTATTTTTATATGTGGGTGTGTATATGTATGTATATGTGTATATGTGCGTGTATATATGTGTATATATATTATATATATATATATATATATATATATATATATATATATATATATATATATATATATATATATATATATATATATATAGATAGGTAAATATACACGGGTGTGTATGATTATGTATAGAATATTATATTAATAAGAGGAATTCCAACTTTGTCTGATTTACTCGTTTTATTTACAATCCTTTAAAATATATAATGGTATTATAATGAAATAGTATGATAGAATATTAAATTCTAAATGTTAATTGAACAAGTACTTTCATGCTTTCGCAATCTTCAGGTTCATAATATGTGGTGACAGTCGAGTTTGCAATTTTCAACTGTTGAAAATTGCAAACTCGACTGTCACCACAACCTGAAGATTGCGAAAGCATGAAAGTACTTGTTCAATTAACACTTAGAATTTAATATTCTATCATACTATTTCATTATAATACCATTATATATTTTAAAGGATTGTAAATATAACGAGTAAATCAGACAAAGTTGGAATTCCTCTTATTAATATATATATAGTAATAATAATAAATTTGAAGACTAAATCGAAAGAGGGCTCGTTAAGGGTGAAAGCAGCGATTCTTTGCTTAAACTTTAATCTGTTATTTTAATAAATACATATATATATATATATATATATATATATATATATATATATATATATAGAGAGAGAGAGAGAGAGAGAGAGAGAGAGAGAGAGAGAGAGAGAGAGAGAGAGAGAGATTAGAAAAGGGAAGTAAGGATTCTATACAAAACAGTGGATATAGAGAAAAGAGGAAGTTGGAAATAGCACGGGAGATATATTTAAGGGTCTGTTTATCTTTTTTGATTCGTTAAAGTGACATTATTGAAAAGATAGTGTTATTTATGTACATATAAGTCGGTGTATATCTGGGTGTATCTATTTAAGTGTGTGTGTATTTAGGTAGAGGTGAATGTAGGTGTGTATTTATATGTGTATATATATATGTTCATGTATGAATATATCTATATTTGTATATATATATATGTGGGTGTGTGTGTATTTATACGTGGGTGTGTGAATTTAAGTATACGTTTATGTTTTTATTTTTTCCTTTTTAATTTTCATAATATTTTTTAAGAATATTTGTCTAGTTTATATTTATTTCTTATATTCATCATATATAATTTTTTTTAATTAGTTTTAATTAGTAATGTGCTGGGGTGGTTTAACATTGTATTTTCTGTAGTTGAACAACATCGCTTTTTTATATATAATTGTTTCTACTTTTAGCACAAGGCCAGCAATTATCCCAGTACATTACTGCTACTTTATTTTATCGACCCCGTAAGGATGAAAGGCAAAGTTAACCTCGGCGGGATTTGAACTCAGACTATAAAGGGGCATAACTCTATGCTGCAAAACATGACGTCCGATCCTCTACCGATACAGCCAATTCACCGCTTTTTTTATACATAATGGCGTCATATCCTTTTTTTTTTTTAATGTAAACATTTTCTGTAACCACTGGCTGTTGATTGCTGTGGTGAGATTATAATGAGGCTTTATTATGAAATAACAGGTTTGGAAAAGTCCCAGGAAGGGGATGAAACGTTCGTAACCCAGCATTTAATGTATTAATTGTATTTGGTGTCTATTTTAATTAATAATTTGCTTCTAGTGTAATTGTTATTTTTAGCACAATAGGATTTTGTATACAGTCATTTTGGAAAATTCTTTCAAAGGGTTATGATACATAGCCTTTTGTATTGCTTTTATAATAAATTACTCTATTTTGAGCTGTGTTTAACTTCTCCACCTATCTCTAACATATATTTATATTGTTTTTATAAAAAACGATATCTATTTCTTATGTGTGTGTGTGTGTGTGTGTGTGTGTGTGTGTGTGTGTGTGTGTGTGTGTGTGTGTGTGTGTGTGTGTGTGTGTGTGTGTGTGTGTGTGTGTGTGTGTGTGTGTGTGTGTGTGTGTGTGTGTGTGTGTGTGTGTGTGTGTGTGTGTGCGTGTGTGCGCGTGTGTGCGTGTGTGCGCGTGTGTGTGCGTGTGTGTGCGTGTGTATACATATTATGTCAGGTCACTCTTGAGTGCTACTGGTAACATGTAACCCAGTACAACCTGTCGTATGGTCGAGTCGTTGATGACTAAACCGGCAATCCCACCAAGTTTACTTGGTGGGGAGGGTAATTTTGGACATCCTGCAGGACAAAAATCAAAACCTGACAAAGGGCAGAAGTATTCATAAGAGTCAACGGCCATCCAAAAATGTGTAAATATGTATATACTGTATGGGTGTGGGTGTGTGTAGGATTGATTACGCGTGTGTACATATATATATTTGATTTTTAAAAATAAACATTTTTTTAACCTTTTAAACCATTTTAAAACTTTTAAAAATCTTTAAAAATCTTTTTTTCTTTTTGCATTTTAACTTTTTTTATCTGACTTTCAAAAGGGATCGAGTCCCTGGTGTACGTTTATGAAAGGGTCAGCGAATCATTGTAATTCATTTTCAGGTGTGGTGGCCCACAGATGGGTAAAAATAAATCCACTGGGAGTGAAGGACCCCGAGCTGTTGTTACAGTATCTTTCTAAAAGAGGGAATCTTAAAAATGAAACCTGCGGTTGATGTGATTACTGGTCATCTGGCTTAGGCTTATCACCAGGCAATGATCACTGAAACTTAGAGAGTGGTGCCCATGTAGTACAAGCGTTTGTCACTATAATCCAATGATGTATAGATGTCTCTTTTGTGACCTTCACATCTGTCATTTTTACAGCTGTAAGTCCTATGGCGATTGGGGAGTGGCGACGTGTTCAGACCTAACCAGTTGGAAGCATATAGCTGCAAATCTACACATAGGTGGCAGGGGTCTTATAAACATCGTTGTTGTCTTCCTGTGACAGCGGCTAACTCCGGTGGAGACGTCTGTGTCTGGGCAACCCTAACAGGGAGAGCATTCTTAACCCAAATTCTTGGGAAGATGATAGAAAGGGTGCATTGAAAATTAACTGTCACATCAACGTTGGGTAGTTTACTGCGGCTATCGGCGGTTCATTCAAGCTGGAAAAGAAAAAGTGAATTACAAAGTAAAACATTTAGGAAAAATCGAATCAAACTAAATAGTTGCTTCTGGAATGTCAGAAACCTTCTGGACCAAAGCTCATCAAACAGACCAGAAAGAAGAACTGCACTGGTAACAAAGGAACTCCAAAGATTAAATATAGATAGTGCAGCCCTGTCAGAAACATGTCTATCAAGGTGTGATCAGCTGACTGCAGCAGCATCAGGTTTCACACTTTTCTGGACAGAGAAACCAAAAGGAGAACTGCGAGATAGTAGTGTAGGTTTTGCAGTGCAAGAAACTTTAACACAACATTTAGAGTGCTACTCTACAATCAGTGACCGTATAATGAAGTTGCGCATTCTACTTGCATGTGGGCGATGTGCAACAATTCTGTCAGTTTATGTTCCAACTCTCCAGACCAGTGAAGAAAGTATTATGACATTCTATGAATCCCTTCGTGTATACCACAAAGCATTCTATCCGACGTTCTAACAATTCTTCCACTTCGCCGCCTTAGGTGCAGTTGAGAAGCAATATAACCTAATGAGATTTATCTAAATTGGAATTCGGTTATACGACGAGAGGGGATAATAGTATATATTATGTATATTATATGACATAAATATATCAGACGAAGAATTGAAAGAATCGTTAGAGCGTATGAGAAATACCTTTAAATCACGGTTTTGTTTGCTTGGTAGATATTATCCATCACTCAGTTTAACAGCACAGCCTACACTTGGTTGCCTTTAAGAGAGTACACTCTGTTGTGAGTCTTCGGGCCAGGCATCCAGTTTAAGAAAATCTCTGTCCCCTCCCTAACACACAAATTTCGAAGGTCATGAAAAGTATCATTACGACTGCTCTAACACCCTTGATTATACAGTAAACACATGTGAAATTAATCCCAAAATCTAATATTCAATAGAAACTTAAAATACTAGATCCGCAGGTTTTTCTGACTCTCTTAATTGCTCTACAACTCTAGATATATAAAATAATTAAATATATTTAAATATTTATTCAAATATAATTTAATTATAATTAAATGACAGTTAATTTTCTTATCTCGTATTTTAATTAATATTCCCTGAGCTTTTTGCCTTTGGCATTGTCACTACGCTTCGTTTTAACAAAAACATGTTTAGCTATTTGAAAAGTCTTTTTTTCGCACCACCGTTCATTTTGAAATCCTTCCTTATTTTGACATATTTATCTCTCCTACAACAACTCTTTCATCTCGTTTGTTATGGAACTTTTGTTTATCTAACAAATTTTAATTGTTTCTTCGAAGGACAAGCTTCTTCTTACTTCAATTTATATTATTTGAATAATGTGCCGTTCGCAAATATTTCATATTTTGTTTATTTTCTATGGAATAAAAGAAATATGACAACGGATTTAGCAGATATTTCAAAAAATGTTTTTTTCTTTTACTTTTCTTAAAAGTTCGCTAGTAATCGATTCAAATTTAATTTTCTTCATGTGTAATATCCATGTCAGCATTTGTTCTATGTGATTATTTATTCAACGAATCGCTACAGTGTATTTTCAAAAATATTAAATAGTTAAGAGACAAAGATTCCCTTGGATATAACGTTCATCATTTGTCAATAACTCTTCTTCTTCTTCTTCTTCTTCTTCTTCTTCTTCTTCTTCTTCTTCTTCTTCTTCTTCTTCTTCTTCTTCTTCTTCTTCTTCTTCTTCTTCTTCTTCTTCTTCTTCTTCTTCTTCACCCACTTATTCCTGGGAGGATTGTGAGGAGTAGAGTACTCTAACATTCCATCTGTACTTTGGTGGTATACTCAATTCGTCACTCGGTTTAATACCACTACCTAGAATTTGGGGGCCTTTGGATGTGTCCAACCTGTTTCCTGCATTTAAGTCAATTTTTTGATCTGAAAATTATTTCCTCACTTCTCCCACCAGTCTCAGATGCCATGATAAATAGTCATTGGTGAGTCCTTTCTTCCTTTGACTAACTAAACAATAGAAAACTAAAAAGCGATAGCAGAACTTAGCTGAAAGAAGATTTAGTCATAACCATTCTGTCATAAGGGTGATAAACATAGTCTCTCTGGAACATTATCCCTTATGTTTTGAAGGATATCTGAGACCTATGGGAGGAAGGAGGAAGATCTTGATAAACCCATACCAAAGAGTTTACTAGAATACTTTCAATAGAGCAGATTATACTAAAATGTATGCAAGGGCCAATGTATTTTTATTGATAACGATACTTCATAAAACTAATTTCTTTTGGGTAAATATGTTAGGTTTGTACAGTATTTTTAACGTAACTCAAAGAAATTGAATAAAAAGCAGACATATATAAACACATTAGCGTACACACTCATGCACACATGTGCATACATAAATAACCACTTGCTGGGGAAAGATGTTTCAGGGAGAGTTTGAATCATTTTTTTATGCCTTTTGTCAAAACCTTTTTAGGTGGACGGAGTTCAATTACCTACACAGTCGCTTGACATACTCGAAATAGTGGCAAAATCTCCCATGGGATAATATAAATCTAAATACACCGTATAGATCTATATACACGAATATACGACAGTTGTCTAGGCTAGGATGCCTTCATAAATCCTCTGCTTGATCATGGCTGATCGGGGACTCACAGCAACAACAATAACAACAATAACAGTATAAACAGCAACAGCCTGAAGGACAATAAACTATATGGTATGGTAAAAATGTGTGGTATGCTCGATAGGTTTGGTAATTAAATTGTAATGTAGCGATGTAGTACGACAATAATGCAGTACAATAAAAACAGAGGATTTATATAATAAGCTATATGAACATATATTTACTATAAATAACTGAACATATAGCACCTCTATGGAGTTCGCCAAGTATTTCGTGGCTGAATGACTTTAGATGACTTTGTTTGTATTGACAATCTAACATAATTCTTACATTGAACAAAATACTGTCATATTTATCAGAAATGTAATAATGTTTATACACACAAGGAAATATTATATTTTATTTTTTCTTTATTTGTTTAGTTTTGTTGCTGTTGTTTTGTTTTGCTTTTGTGGGTTTTTGTGGGGTTTTTTTTTTTTTTGGTTTTGCTTTTTTGGTTTTTTTGTCAAAAGAATAGTCAGGATTCAGTAATACGAGTGAAATTGTATTAACAAGTGCACATTCTATGTAAATGTCTACAGCTGTCTTAAACAAGCACATATTTCAAAAGAATAATATATTGACAATGTCTATATATATATTATGAATTTCCCTTTAAATGGACTGACATAGGCAAGAATGGTGAGACAACTGAAGATTAGATTAGAAAGATATACAGTCCTGAATGGTAAAAAAATCCGGGGAAATCTATTCAGTATTCACGGACGTGTAACTGCTCTATTGATTCTAAACTTAAACATTAGATCTAAAAGTCTAAAGTATATTTCCAACCCGAAGGCTCATCAGGCCGGTGCTGATCCTGATTTCCGTGGCGTTAAAGCGACTGAGAATACAAAACTCCCCATGGACAGAACGCTAGTCTATCCCAAGGTTAAACTCCTAGCTGCTGCTGGTACACATTTTCAGCTGAATATACTGGAGCAAAGTGAAACGAAGTGTTTTGCTCAACACACAGTCCAGTCCATGAATCGAACCCTTGATATTATGATCGTAAGTACAACACATTTACCACTAGGCCAAGTACCTTCACTAAACATTAGATCGCTCTACTTTATTTCGTTCCTATTCTACCTAACCGAAGTCTTGGATATTGGTTACTCACGTTTTGTTAGTGGAAGTGGGGTTATATATAATTTGTAATCCAACACGTGAAAAATTCCACAAAACATTTACCTACCTATATATTTTGGCCATAAAAGATATGCCGTCAGTGAAGATAAATTAAGAACGGTAAAAGATTTATCGAATAAACATAGGAATTTATCATCGGCTATTTGTAGTTTTCTCAGTTATTTACCAATCATTTTCTGATTGATCGAACTCTGTTGACCGGCGTGTGTGTAAAGATAATATAACTCTTCAATATAAAGTCATCAAAGTTGTCAGGCTTGATTAATCTAGCGATTTATCGCTAACCTCCATTAGAGATACGGTAAATACCGAGTGGTTTTAGCGAAATGATAAGTTGATTGTTTATTATTATTATCATTATTATTATTGTTGTTGTCGTTGTTGTCGTTGTTGTTTTTGTTTTGTTGTCTTATTCTTGTTCTTATTCTTGTTCTTGTTGCTTGTACATAGCCCATTGTTTCATGAAATGAATGGAAAGATATTGAGTTTCATCTTATATTGTTTTACTAAACTGTAAAGAAAAGCGATGTTTGTGGATTATATATATATGTGTATTTATGTATATACATGTATGTGTGTGTGTGTGTTTATATATATATATATATATATATATATATATATATATATATAGTTAAATAATATAACAAGGACGATTGGTTACTCCTTCATTACGTTTATTGGTTGGTGACGCGCGTTTCGCCACTGACCAGCTCATGGTTCGATCTGTATCGATCTGACCTGACTCTGTAATCCGCGGCTCGTCAGACCCCTTGTAATGTTACAGAGTCAGGTCAGATCGATACAGATCGAACCATGAGCTGGTCAGTGGCGAAACGCGCGTCACCAACCAATAAACGTAATGAAGGAGTAACCAATCGTCCTTGTTATCTTATTTAACTATAATACACTCTGTATAGCTCTACACCTCGACACTGAAGTGAACCTAAACATCGAGTGCTCACCCGGGTGAACCTACAGTAACTCCAAGTTACACTCCCTGGATATACATATATATATATTTTTTTTTTTTTTTTTTTTTTTTTTTTTTTTTACTTATTTATTAAAATAACATATTAAAGTTTAAGCAAAGAGCTTTCACCCTTAACGAGATCTTCTGAAACTAAAAAATCAATTTGTGAACGCAGAAGTAAATATTTCAAAAAACGTTGCAACCGAAGGAAGACAGGAAGACGATACTTTGGTTCGTGAAGACGTTCCCTGGCAAAGAACGGAAAAAACGAAGATAATACGTTATTATTTGGAGCTGTGAAAACAAATACACGGAAAGACAAAACCACGTTTATGGTATAAATGAAGTCGTAGACTAAAATTCTATTTAGGAAACCGAATGATTCTCGGCTTCAGAGTTAGGAATAAATAAATTACAGAGGTAATTGTAATTAAATATATACATACACATGCATACTCGAAAACACCCGCCATGGGTATGCAAATACATGCATGTACACAAAAAAATCACGCACGCACATACAGAACCCACGCAACGCCTGTACCCGCAAACATACGAACGTATACACCAAAACACATAAAAATATATATAAAAAAATATATATATATATGTATATGTATATATATATATATATATATATATATATATATATATATATATATATATATATATAATTAATACAATAACAGAGATAGTTTAAAGCTAAACTCTGACTGGTAACCATCTCACTCAACAAACATTAGGTTATATTTTAATATAAACCCAATTTAAGTGTTTGGGGTGCTAACAATATGTATTATGTGGAAAAGCCAGTTGTATTATTTTATGAGATATAATTAAAGTTAAAATACATCTCTCTTTCCAAACAATTGTTTCATTATAAGTTTTCTACAAATTGGGAGAATATTTCCAGTTTATGTAGAAGCCTAATATACATTCATGTAAGAATATATTTAGGTGGGAGCTTATAAATCATCAGTGGAAGCCCATTAAACTTTGATATAAGAAAAAAATTCTTACCGCAGTTAAAATTCGTGTGTTAAGTTGTTCCTTATCGCATCGAATGACTGCCAAATTTGAAATTCTAGCAGTTTTTGACTGAGGAAGTATTATAGCGTCACTAAGCGGGAAGGGGAGACAACTACGATTCACGAAAGGAGGAAAAAAAATAATATACACGCAGGTTAATCAGTTTTTTCGAAAACATTATCAATCCAACGTGTTAAGAACTCAATTGAAATTAAAAAAATAAATATATGCGTGTATAAATTACACACGCATATAGATATTTTCCTAGGCTAAAATCAGAGGTTGTACCTGAATAAGAAATATATATAGTAATTGTTTCTACTTTAGGCACAAGGCCAGCAATTACCCAGTGCATTACTGGTACTTTATTTTATCGACCCCGTAAGGATGAAAGGCAAAGTCAACCTCGGCGGGATTTGAACTCAGATCATAAAGGGACGTAACTATGCTGGAAAGCATGGCGTCCGACCCTCTCCTGATACTGCCAATCCACCATAGTAATAATAATAAATTTGATGACTAAAATCCAAGGATAAATATATATCAAAAATATAAGAACCGTAGAGCAAATATTTATTAAAATAACAGATTAAAGTTTAAGCAAACAATCGCTGCTTTCACCCTTAACGGGATCTTGAAGATCCCGTTAAGGGTGAAAGCAGCGATTCTTTACTTAAACTTTAATCTGTTATTTTAATATATATATATATATATATATATATATATATATATATATAGTATATAAACAGTATATATATTTATTTATTTATTTATACATATATATATCATCTTGATGATTTCTTACAAATGAAACAGTTCTGTATATATGATGTCTATAATAGAATAAATACATAAGTGTGTGTCTGTGTCTGTGTGTGGGGGGGGGGTCTGTGTGTGCCTGTGTGTGTGTGTCTGTGTATGTGTGTTCATAGAAAATATAGAAGTTCCAGACGCAGAAAATAACTGCAAACACAGTCGAATATAATAAATAATAGCTTATCGGTTAAATTTCCCTGCGAACACAGTTACTTTCTGCGCCTGGGACTCCTAACATTTTCTATGAATTGTATACCTACCCAAAGCTTCCATACTTCGATACTTTGCAGATATATATTCTGAGAAAATACTTGTTGGTTTGGAATAAATTACCTGACAGTTGCAGTCAGTTGTTTGAAATTGATATATATATATATATCATCATCATCATCATTTCATTTTACGTCCACTTTTCCCTGCTTGCAAGGGTGGGACGGGAACTGATTCTGGCTTGATTTCTACAGCTGGATGCACCAACCTCATTTACCGTGAGAGCTGGGTGCTTTTTACCGTGGCGCCTACACGTCCACTTTACAGTGTGGGCTGGGTGCTTTTTTGCCGTGGCACCTCCACGACCACTTTTGCAGTGGAATGATAGGGACCCCAGTCCTATCATCTCATTTCTACAGCTGAGTAAACTGGAGCAATGTGAAATAAAGCGTCTTGCTCAAGGAAACAACACATCACCATATATATATGGAGGCACATGGCTTAGTGGTTAGAGCATTGGCCTTGCAATCGAAAGGGTGAGTTCAATTCTCTCTCTCTATATATATATATATATATATATAGAGAGAGAGAGAGAGAGAGAGAGAGAGAGAGAGAGAGGGGGGAAATTGGAAATAGCACAGAAAATATATTTAAGGATCTGTTTTTCTTTTTTTCTTTTTTTTTTTCCTTTTCTTTGATTCGTAAAAGTGACATTATTGAAAAAATGAGAGGAACAATTCTTTTAAAAAAGAGTTTTATAATGTATATAAAATATGTAAAGTATAACCGGTTTCGATGTATTAGTAAAATCCATCTTATCAAATGTTGAGTATTACAATTAAAAAGAATTAATAAGATTAGAAATTAAAATTTAAAGACTTAAAATTAAGTGTTTGGGTAAGTTTTTTCATTTTCCTTGTTGAGAAGGAGACTGGAAAATGGAATCTTGAGAGAGAGGTAGTCATGGTAGTAGCAGCAGCAGTTGTGGTAGTTGTGCTTTATCACACAGAACAAAATTGTTTTTAGGGAGAGGGAGGTTTTCTGTAAATATGTATGTGTATCTCAATTGTTTTAATGGACTGATGAAGAGTTCATATGGGGGTGACGAAGAGGGGAAATGTAAGCTAGAGAGAAATTCTATGGGTGAGAGAGGTAAATGGGATTGGCAAAAGTAGGGTTGTAAAAGAAATTCTATTTTTGGAATATGGTTTTTGAGAGTATGAGTGTGTATGTGTGAGAATTTATATATAAACACTATTTTTTATAGAACCGTACTTCCCTTTTAAAATATATATATGTGTGTGCGTGTGTGTGTGCACGTATGTATATATGCAAAAGTATCGATGGAAACTCAATCTTCTTTCATCAAATAATTGTTTCTACTTTAGGCACAAGGCCAGCAATTATCCAGTGCATTACTGGTACTTTATTTTATCGACCCCGTAAGGATGAAAGGCAAAGTCAACCTCGGCGGGATTTGAACTCAGATCGTAAAGGGACGTAACTATGCTGGAAAGCATGGCGTCCGACCCTCTACCGATACTGCCAATCCACCGCCCTTCTTTCATCAAATAATTGTTTGTAATCTCTTACAAATGTTTCGAATGAACTGTACCTCGAATTATTCAAATGTTTGAAAATACATTTTACATCTTCATCAATGTAATAGATATCAATTTCGGATCCAGACTTCACCCTCGTCAATCGTAATAATTAATCACTGAAAATATTTTTTACCTTTAGCATGGGATATTTTAAATAATTCTTCATCATAATGACCAAGAGAATATACACTGAATTAATTTTTTTTCGGGTTTTGTCAAATTCTCGAATATTCATTGTTGCCATTTTGTGTAGAAAATATATTAACGGCTGAACCGTGTAAGGGAGATAATTTATGGAAATTTGCATAGAGATTTATTTCCCGGAATAAATAAACTAGTTTTATAAAGGACAAACTCCACCTCCCTAAATTACAACTAATTAACGGGGACACTAGCAGATATAACTAGATGTGGACATATTTGTGTTTAAATTAATATTTCCCTAAAAACTCTCATATTCTCATTTGCTCAAGTATATTTACAGACACATATACTCATAATAAGTAGAAAAACTATATATAAAAGTGCTGTGATGTAAAAACACCAGTGTTGCTGAATATACAAACGATAGCTGATATATCTATGTACGCCTAGGGACAAATATCTATTTCATGTTAAATGTTTATAAGCGTATATTTCCAATTATGTATCACCTTGGATTAGGCCAACAAGATTAGGACAAGCTTATAATTGCCTCCCTAGGTCATAATTAATCAGCAGGAACACTATTTGATACAAGCAGAAATAGACATAGTCACGTTTCTATAGATTACTTTTCAGTGTAGTTCTATGATACTCCTATTTTCTAAACCAAACTCATAGACTCATAAATGCACATTATCTATATATAAATTTGAGCCACTTCCGTCCGTCGCAAAATGTGAATGTGTGTGTTTGTGTGAATGTATGTGTGTGTAAAAAGAAGGACGGGGGTGGTGAAATAAACTATAGCAAAACAGCGGCTGGCGTTCCATTTGCTGCGCTGTGTGTATGAGTGTATGTTTGTGTAAATGTATGTGTGTGAATGTATGTATGTGTAAAAGGAAGGACGGGGATGGTGAAATAAACTATAGCAAAATACCGGCTGGCGTTCCATTTGCTGCGCTGTGTGTGTGTGTGTGTGAGTGTATGTGTATGTGTGTGTTTGTGCAAATGTATGTGTGTGTGTGTTTGTGTGAATGTATGTGTGTGTGTTTGGGTGAATGGGTGTGTATTTGTGTGAATGTATGTCTGTGAGTGTCTATTTTTGTAAGTGTGTCTGTATTTGAGTGTTTATATTTATATACTCATACCATATAAATGTATGTATATGCACATACTCATACGCACACACATATACACACACACACACATACGTATCAGCGTGTTGAAAAATTCTAGTGTGAAAAAAACAATATATGTGCTGAGATATAAATACACTACTGCTCTTGAACCTACAAATTATATAGATGTATACCCTGAGATATAACTATACAATTGTACCTGAATCTATAACCTATGACATTATTTTACCTATGCCCAGGGTTACAAATAAACATAATTCTTTAACTATACTCAGGACCACAAAAAATACTTCTTATTAAATTCCTTTATATATTCGTATGATTATATATTACTAACCTTATAAGTATACAGAATTCAGATGCAAATACTCACCAAGGTACATATGCACTCACCTGAGAATGTGTATATCTATATACCCCCATGTAGATACACGCACGCATGCACACACATATATACAAACGCATGTGTCGTCAAGTATGAAATTTGTAGAAATTTGTAGAAAAAAAACAGATTTCTACAAATGGCATACTTGATGACCCAATATTTCCTCATACACACAGGCACACACATACACATACAAACATATACCCAGATGCACATGTATAAATATACGCGTGTATTCTCATTCATTTCAGACCTAAGGAATACAGACAGAGTTAAGGAACTGAAAACAAAGGAGTAAGAAAGGGGGTCTACAGGTGGCATGCTTAGGGAATATGCGGATCTCAAAGTATGATAATATATTCTATTGGTCCCTATACTTATGATAAGCTCCATATTTAAGGTAAACAGCCAATGCTAAGAAAACAGTAAACAAATGAGTAAGAAAAGAGGAATACAAATGGGATGTAGGGTAATCTAAGAAGGATCATATATCGATCATTGCAAATGATCATAATTGTTTCTACTATTGGCACAAGGCCAGAAATTTCACCAGTAAATTACTGGTACTTTATTTTATCGACCTCGTAAGGATGAAAGGCAAAGTTAACCTCGGCGGGATTTGAACTCAGAATTGCAAGGGCCGTAACTCTATGCGTCAAAGTATGGCGTCCGAACCTCTACCGATACTGCCAAATGATCATAATAATAGTCGATCGCTATTAAAAATAGTTGAGAGAATCGGGTGAATATTCCCAAGAAAGGCAACTCGTTATTGTAGTAGTTAATACACTCACCCTGCATCCGAAAGATGTGGGGTTCGATTCTTCCTATGCACTTCTGCCCACATTTACTGTCACAGAGCTACTTTATCCGATTTTTTTTTACTATTTGTTATGTATTAAAGTAATTTACATTAGTAGGCGTATATTTCAAATTTCTAATTTTCCCTATCCTTCTTAAGTCAACCATTTTGATTACATTTGTTAAATAACTGACTGAACATGTACATGTTATTTATCGTTTCCCTATCTTTCTATTCTTTTATTTCTCATTTCATCTTCTGATGAAGGGGTAGCGTCCGAAACGTTAAGACACTTTTCTTACTATATCAATCGTAAAACTAATATATTAGTTTTGTATTGTTTGCTTTGATGTTTTCCGTTTACTTATATAAGGAAAAGAAATCGAAAATGCAACTGGAGTCTTTTTAAAAATATTTATTTATCTCCATTACCGGTTTCATAGTTCTTATGATTTTCAAAAGTACACTTGAGATGGAGGATATGTGGTTTCTCTCGCATCTGGTTCGTGTTTGAAAGTTATTCCTGCTTTATGTGGAAAGAGTGGCTCGAATTGCTGGGCGGGGGAGGGGGTAAAGTAATTTGGTTGAACTATTTCTCCCCCTACCATTTCTTGACCATTAACTTTTCTTTGGCACAAAACTTTCTATGACTAACCATCCTTCTCTGGCACCTATATTATAAGGCGAATCATGTGACTGTGAGAATGGTAATAAAGAACCCTCAAACAAGAACTGGCGCGAAATTTGATGTATTTATTCACATGACCGTAATCAACCAATAAAATTATACTTATAAAACAACAACAATTTGATCCACATTTTTTTAGACGAATACAATAAGAACTCCGGAACACGAACTGGCGCGAAATGTATTGTATTTCAGGAAGACAGTCTCTCTGTGATATTATTCATCTTGTCATTAAACCCCTTGTCCTTTCTGCTCAAGAAATGTGAGGGATACATCATTGGCTCACAGGAGGACAGAAATACGAACCTAACCCATAACTTCTTTGTGGACGATCTGAAACTCTATGCCAAGAACATGGATGGGATGAAGAAAAATCTTGACCTAGTTACAACGTTCCCAAAGGATATAGGAATGGAGTTTGGCCAAGATAAATGCTCATACATGACTGTAAAGCGGGGGAAAACAACAACCCAATCTAGCAACATTGTCATCAGTGGCTTAACTGTTTCACCGTTATCTGATGAGGACTGCTACAGATACCTGGGGATAGATGAGAACATATCCTATAATGGTATCTGTAATAAAGAACGCGTAACCAGGAAATACTACACCCGATTAATAAAGATCTGGTCATCGGAACTCTCTGCGCAAAACAAAACGGTGGTTCACAATGTGTTTGCTGTGCCTGTCCTAACACCAACGTTTGGAATACTGAATTGGAAGATAGACGAAATCCGAGCAGTTGATGTTGGAACTCGAAAAATACTAAACAACACCGGAAACTTCCACATCAACAGTGACATAGAGCGCCTTTACTTGAAACGTAAGCCGGGAGGCAGAGGCCTAACATCAGTCCAGACAACATTTGAATGTCGCATCATATGTCTCCGACAACATCTACGAACCTCGAAGCGTAGGAGTCCCATTCTTGAGCAAGTCTATCTGTATGAAACAGATAAGATCATGAGAGTTGGGAAGGAACTCCTCGAGAGATATTCTCTGTGTGATAATCAAAACTCACACCCAGGGAAGTCGCTCAGCAGTATCGCAGTGAATCCATGGATAAAAAAACTGCATGCTTATCAGCAAAAAATCATGCTTGGATATGTTGCCAAGAAGCTCCAGAGTGAGAGTAATATAGATAAGGAAAATAGTCTATCTTGGACCAAAACCGCTATATTGGCTCCCACTTTGAAGGATACGCTTTTGCAATCCAAGAACAGGAGATTAACACCAAATACCTGATTCACAAAAGAGATAGGGATGCAGGCAAAACACCTAGATGTGATAACAAGTGCAGACTCTGCAGAACTAACATCGAGGATATCACCCATGTCATCAGCAGCTGTCCAAAGATGTCATCGCGGTACTATCTACCTATGAGGCATGATGTAGTGGCCAAAACACTGTACAATGCAGTTCGTAAAAAAGATAGCCCCGATAATAAACACATTAAAAGCTACAGCAATGTGGAAGACATCCATGTACATAATATGAAAGAGTACTGGTGGAATGTTCCAGTAAAAACCCCAATAAAATGCAGGCATAGTAGACCAGATATTATAAGATGGGACAGGGAGAAGAAAACATGCACAGTAGTGGAAATTAGCTGCCCAGCAGATGCCAATATAATATCCAGGATTAGCGAAAAGGAGAATATTTATGCAGAACTGATGAGAAATCTGCAGATACTCCACCCTGATTTATGCCTGGGATTATTGGGGCACTGGGGTATGTTAGTAACTGCCTCAATACAAATCTTGAGAAGCTAGGCTTCACAGGAATAGAAAGAACACAACTAGTTAGGAAATTACAAGTACAATCCATTAATGGAACAGTAAAAATATGTAAAATATTTCTTTCTTTGAGCTATTTAACTGTAAAAGACTATTTTGAGTTTATATTCTCGGCTCCATACGTAGAGCTAATTTTTAGTCCCATAAAACCGGCTGCTATTTTTAGCGGCACGAGTATGGCACGAGCTAGGCGCTGTGACACATGTGCATTCAACAACAAATTTCTCTCAGTCTTCTTAAGTATTTTGAAATGAAACTTACCAATTTCTGGATACCCGCAGAAGAGCACGGGAATAGTAACTTTCACTTAATTGTTGCGAAACAAATTTAAAATTTGTCCGGGTATCACGGCTATTGCCAATATAGGTTTGTTTTTATTGATTTATTATTTTAAATCGTGACAGGCAAACCGTATTATTTTAATTAGTATTTTTCAATCTAGCTAACTTGGTCATTTGCAATGAGAACACATGTATACTTGTATCAGTGTTTATCCCTATCATATATTCATTTGTATTACACGGCTCGGAAATATTCATTTCTTTGAGCTATTTAATTGTAAAAGACTATTTTGAGTTTATAACTCTATATATAATATATATATATATATATATATTATAATGAAATGACAGGAGGCTGGATTTGTGTAAATCCTTGAAAGGTTTATTATACTATGATCATTTCAATGACCGGGTTGCGTATGAATCCGGTGATATCATCAGGTATTCGAAATATAATACGTGAATGTAATAGATAAAATCCATGGGGCTGCAAATCAAGGACCCGAGGGCGACCGCCATCCAGCACCTTCTACCTTTGCCGGTCGCCCTCGAGTGACGTGGCCAAATCTTACCGGTCAGATAAAGGAAAACAGAAAGGGATGGGAACATAAGTTAGCGTTAATATCATGCCACACGAAAAATGAAAGAAAGAAAGAAAGAAGAGAGAAGAAGGGGGGAGAAAGAAGAAGAGAAGCCAGGGTTAATGTCAGCTATAAGAAGAAAGACAGAAAGAAAGAGGAGGAAAGGTCGGTATTACAGTCAGGCCAGAATTGTCGCGAAGAAATTTTTTTATTCTAAGGGACCCGTATCTTAACAACTACTACCGGTCAAATATAGGCAAACAAAAAGGGGAAGGAAGATAAGTCTGCGGGAGGAAGACAGAAAGAAGGGAGAAGAGAAGGAAGAAAAGGAAGAAGTACAAAAGTCAGGGTTGATGGCTACAAGAAGAAAGATAGAAAGAAAGAGGGAGAAAGGTCGATATTAATGTCAGAAAAGTCAGGGTTGATGGCTACAAGAAGAAAGATAGAAAGAAAGGTCAGACTACAGTCAGGCCAGGAGTGGCGCGAAAACATTTTCACAGGGACCCGTATCTTAGCAGAGGTAAATATAGTGGGGGTCAGTGTGTTATAATGTGTGAGCAGAAGATTGGAACATTACGTTTTTGTTTTGACTTATAGGATGAAGTTAAAAATTAATAATTAATATTTAATATTAAAGAAGTTAGAAAATTTAAAGTTAAACAGTTTAACATTTTAAGGTTGATATATCTAATAGTTCTGATTTGATCTGTAATTTAAAGGTACTATGTGGCGGTTAAAAATCCGGCCGCGCGCCGGGCCCCTGGGGCGAATCAAGCCACTCCGAGTAGTTTCATTTACCGAAAGAAGGGGAAATTTATTTTTCCAAGCACTCAAGGTAGGCCTATGCGCCAGGGGGCCGGTCCCGCCGCCAGGAAAACCAACCTAACAGTCCGACAGAAAGTTGGAACGTTAAAATATTGTTTAAATTTATAGGATGAAGTTGAAAGAATTCAGAATAACATTATAAAATTAAAGAGTAAGAAGATTGAGAATTGAACAAACAGAAAATTGAAAATTAAACATTTAAAAAAACTTTTTTAAGGTTTTGGGTTGCGGGGTATGAAACTACTCGGAGTGGCTTGATTCGCCCCAGGGGCCCGATTCGCTGCAGACTTATCTTCCTTCCCCTTTTTGTTTGCCTATATTTGACCGGTAGTAGTTGTTAAGATACGGGTCCCTTAGAATAAAAAAATTTCTTCGCGACAATCCTGGCCTGACTGTAATACCGACCTTTCCGCCTCTTTCTTTCTGTCTTTCTTCTTATAGCTGACATTAACCCTGGCTTCTCTCTTCTTCCTTCCCCCTTCTTCTCTCTTCTTTCTTTCTTTCTTTCTTTCTTTTTTCTTGTGGCTAACTTATGTTCCCATCCCTTTCTGTTTTCCTTTATCTGACCGGTAGTAGCACACTGTAAGCTTTGGCCACGTCACTCGAGGGCGACCGGCAAAGGTAGAAGGTGCTGGATGGCGGTCGCCCTCGGGTCCTTGATTTTCAGCCCCATGGATTTTATCTATTACATTCACGTATTATATTTCGAATACCTGATGATATCACCGGATTCATACGGAACCCGGTCATTGAAATGATCATAGTATAATAAACCTTTCAAGGATTTACACAAATCCAGCCTCCTGTCATTTCATTATAATATTTAACTCCGTAATAGCACCACCAACTACAAAAACAAAGACGGTTGAACTGCTTTACGTTGAGTACTCTCTATATTATTACATTGCGATTGACCATACGGAATTGACCAGCTCTATCCAGTGGTGAACCTCAAACCTGAATATATATATATATATATATATATATATATATATATATATATATATATATATATATATATATATATAGTTGTTTTTCGTTAATTCCTGAGCTGAAATACGATTCTCGCTAATTTATATATATATATATATATATATATATTTCGTTTCTGAATTTGTTTAGCAAGATTCTTTATCTGAAATCGTGTGTTGAAACCGATATTGTTATACTTTGGGAGGGTCATGCGTGTGTTTCTTATTGGCAACATGACCCTCCCAAAGTATAACAATATATATATATATATATAAATTACCGAGAATCGTATTTCAGCTCAGGAATTAACGAAAAACAACTTCCGAGGTGTGTAGCAAGCGCTCGATGATTCATATGAATCAGAGCTACAACATACGTTAAGGGCCAAACACTCTGAGATGGTGGTTAAACAAATCATTTGCACAGCCAAAAAAAAAACGACTAAGTAATTCGGGTCAAACAATAAAAATATATGTGATTGAAAATTTACCCGGACCCCTGGACGGTTGGTAAAATCCAGTATTTGGGTTTCTGCGACTCCATAAATCAGGTACTGTCCGCTGCTTACATAAAGAATGTTAGGCTTCTGGTAAGATGATTGAACAAGGAAGCCGTGTTATCAACGCGTTTTTGCTCCAAATGCTATACATAAGTGTGACTGTTACTGACCTCACGTGGAGTTCAACAAGGGAGGCAACAATTATATTAGGCGAATGAATTCAGTTGTGTATAATATTGCGAGAATGCAAAATATCACAAATCGAATAAAGCTCTCGACAGAATGGTTAAATATAACAAAGCTATTCATCAGTCAATAGAATCAACTAAAAAAATCAATAAAATTAACTGGTCAATAGCTAGACTCTGGAGATTAATACAAATATAAATTACCGAGAATCGTATTTCAGCTCAGGAATTTACGAAAAACAACTTCCGAGATGTGTGGCAAGCGCTCGATGATTCATATGAATCAGAGCTACAACATACGTTAAGGGCCAAACACACTGAGATGCTGGTTAAACAAATCATCCGCACAGCCAAAAAAAAAAACGACCAAGTAATTCGGGTCAAACAGTAAAAATATATGTGATTGAAAATATATATATATATATATATATATATATATATATATATATAACTGTACAAAGGTAACTGTCTCTAATAGAGTGTGTTTTATATAAATAAATAAATATATATATATATATATTGTTATACTTTTGGAGGGTCATGTTGCCAATAAGAAACATGTTGCAAATTCAGAAACGAAATATATATATATATATATATATATATATATATATATATATATAGAGAGAGAGAGAGAGAGAGAGAGAGAGAGAAATATATATATATATATATATATATATATATATATATATATATATATATATATATATATATATAACGACGCTTGTTGTTTCTCATTAAAATTGCAACTCTATTTAGAGTTACGATGTGTACTTCAATTTTCTCGTTCTACGTGTATGTTAAAGCTTTATAATACTTGAAAGTTTCAAGGAGAATTTTCAACGGAGACTTGAATTTAGCTAGGCTGGTATCATTCAGTCATTCAGTTTCAAAATAATGTATTGACAGAGATTTGCATTTCAAAAAGCCTCCCTGAAGTACCTTCAATTCCCTCATCTGTAAAATAAGACTCATACTTTGTTTGTTTGTCTGCATGTCTGTTTGTATGTTCATCAGGCGACAGAGCCACCATTTCTCAACAAATTGCCATATTAGCCAAAGATTGAGATTTATCCCTGAATATTCCAGTTGTTTTGAATCTTTTTTATCTCTTTTATCTCAAACTCGGGTGTTTTACAAAACGTGATGTGGGTGGAATGACGATTTTGTTGGAGGGAGAGTGGTATGGGGTAGAAGAAAGACGGGTATAACAAACGACATTTCTGACTTTCTGTATGCTAAGTGCCCTTCCCTCTCTTCAACCCATCCTTTCTCTTTATATTTGGATCTATTTCTCCGATGCCATCATTTTTCTCTTTCGCGCTTACACATAATTTTCCCACACAAATGATAATATCGATATACAGATAGATAGATTAGGAATTACCAGTTTAGACTAGTAAGACCATTGTTCAGTTAAGTAATAGATACTTACGAAAGTGGAGTGTAGGCTTTGTAAAGAGCTCAACCTTCGGGCAGTAACTTTTGCAATATATATATATAGCAGGCTTGGAAAGTATGGCGGGATGGGGGAAGTAGAGAAGACTATCAAGTGGCCAGGAGGGAAGCTAGGAGACAAGTGTACTTCGCAAGAAGGGAAGCAGAGGAAAGAAAGTTCAAGCATGTTCAACAACGCGAGGACCAAAAACGTGAGGTGTTCAGGATTGCTAGGCAATGTGTCAAGGAAAACAGTGATATTGTCGGGGAGAAGTGTGTCCTTAATGATGATGGTGTACTTGCCATCACTGACGCTGATAAGAAGGTAGCTTGGAAGTGTCACTACGAAAGCTACTAAATGAGAAGAATAAATGGGAGAAAGACAGTCTCCCCCACATCGATCCAATAGAGGGACCAGCAGTGTTAGTCGATTGTAGTATAATAAGTAAGGCAATCAAATATATGAAGACGGGTAAGGCGGCTGGGCCTTCGGAAATAGTTTCTGAAATGCTGAAAGCTTCTGGAACGGTGGGACACACTATGGTCACCCGGATAGTCAACCAAGTCATACAGAATGAGGTTGTTCCGAAGGACTGGCGTAGCAGCATCATCATTAACTGCTACAAGGGTAAAGGAGATGCCCTTGATAGGAGTAACTATAGAGGCATTAAATTAATCGACCAGGTCATGAAGGTCACAGAAAAAGTAATAGCGCAACTAATCAGAGAGCGAATTGATCTAGATGAAATGCAGTTCGGGTTTGTGTCAGGTAAAAGTACCACAGACGCTCTTTTCATAGTACGACAACTACAGGAGAGGTACCTAGCTAAAAGTAAACCCCTATACTTAGCTTTTGTCGACTTGGAGAAAGCCTTTGACAGAGTCCCCCGTTCCATTATCTGGTGGGCTCTTAGAAAACTAGGTGTTGATGAATGGCTTGTGAGAGCTATACAAGCCATGTACAAAGAAACAGTCAGCAAGGTTAGAATTAACAACGAATATAGTGAAGAGTTTAGCGTAAAAGTTGGTGTTCATCAGGGCTCCGTTCTTAACCCCCTACTATTTATTATTGCCCTTCAGGCTATAACAGAGGAGTTCAAGACCGGCTGCCCATAGGAACTCCTATACACAGATGATCTAACGCTCATAACTGAATCAATGGCAGAACTAGAGAAGAAATTCCAAACATGGAAGCATGGCCTAGAATCAAAAGGCCTTAAAATTAATCTGTCTAAGACTAAAGTTCTAGTTTGTAGGAAGAAAAATAGGGCACCGGTCCCATCCGAGAAATGGCCATGCTCAGTGTGTAGGAAAGGAGTAGGCAGAAACTCCATTTTATGTCCTAAATGCAAAGTATGGGTGCATAAAAGATGTAGTGGGATCACAGATAAGGTAACTAAGAATATAGATTTTATATGTGGCCGGTGCTCTGGTGCAATAAGTAGCAGCAAATTCCCACAGAATACTAGCTCATTCCATTGCACAGATGATTCTATAGAAATAGTGGACATCTTCCGTTACTTGGGTGACAAAATCAGCAGTGGTGGAGGGTGCTCTGACTGAAAGTACAGTAGCTAGAGTCAGAACTGGATGGAAAAGGTTCAGAGAGCTTATACCACTATTAGCCGCTAAAGGGTTCTCTCTAAAAATGAAAGGCAGGCTGTATGATGCCTGCATACGAACAGCAATGTTACATGGCAGTGAGACCTGGGCATTGTGTGCAGAGGATATACGCAGACTGGAGAGAAACGAAGCTTGCATGCTCCGCTGGATGTGTAATAGTAATATACGTGAACGGCAAAGCATAAACGAACTAAGGGAAAAATTAGAAATAAGAGGGATCAGATGTTGTTTACTCGAGAGAAGACTACGTTGGTACGGTCACGTGATGCGCATGAAAGACAACAGCTGTATAAAAAAGTGCAGGGGCAATAAAAATAGACGATAGCCACGGAGTAGGCAGACCCAGAAAACCTGGGACGACTTGATAAATTCCGACCTCACACACTTACACTTCTCCAAGACAATGTCACTGGACCGAGATCTTTGGCGCTACACAGTAATACAGAAGACCCGCCTTACCTAAGTACAAAGTGAAACCTACTACAGTCAGTAGGCACTTCTAACAAAAATACACCCCCGTCCCACTACTCCCACCCCATCTACACCACCCCTTTTAATGTAAAGTTATGTTGGTACCACAACATCCAGTCCGAAACAAATGAGGCCGTGTAGGTGTCACGACAAAAAAACACACAGTCCACGCTGTAATGTGGCCGTGTAGGTAACACGGTAAAAACCTCCCAGTCCACACTGTAAACGTGGTTGGTGTTAGGAAGGGCATCCAACCGTAGAAAACACGCCAGACAGTCCTATGCAAGCAAGACAACCACTCTTGCCTCAAGTGGGAAAACTCCCGTCCAAACCCATGCAAGCGTGGAAGATGGACGTTAAACGATGATGATGATGATGATGATGATGATATATTTTTCTTGGCCACAGCCAAAGCTTCGATTTTACTAAGCTTCCACTTGTATATATATATATATATATATTCATTAAAATATTTAATAAATATTTGCTCTACGGTTCTTATATATTTGATATATATTTATCCTTATCGAACCCTATTTGGTTTTTATTCATCAAATTTATTATTATTACTATATGATGGGGTCAACTTGTATTTTAAATTGAGTGTCACTACTTTCAGTGTTTAGCAATTTTTAGACAACTATATTAGTGAAATAATTGTTAGACTGTAAATAAACCTCCTTGTTTGTACTGTTGACCATGTTATTCTCCATTTTTTTTTCATTTATACGCACACACACACACACACACACACACATTTTGAAAGGGTACGTCAATATCTATTTATAAAACTGATATATATTGTATTTTGTCTGATGAAGGCATACCATAATTTAACTTGGTATCCTTGAAATATGTATAATGAAATAAATATGGTTTTATAAATATAGTTTCCATTTGTTAATATCGTATATATATATATATATATATATATATATATATATATATATACGATATTAACAAATGGAAACTATATTTATAAAACCATATTTATTTCATTATACATATTTCAAGGATACCAAGTTAAATTATGGTATGCCTTCATCAGACAAAATACAATATATATCAGTTTTATAAATAAGCATTGACGTACCCTTTCAAAATGTGTGTGTGTGAGTGTGTGTGTGTGCGCGTATAAATGAAAAAAAAAATGGAGAATAACATGGTCAACAGTACAAACAAGGAGGTTTATTTACAGTCTAACAATTATTTCACTAATATAGTTGTCTAAAAATTGCTAAACACTGAAAGTAGTGACACTCAATTTAAAATACAAGTTGACCCCATCATATCTTCAGAAACTGTGAAAAAATAAAAAATATATGCGTAACCGGCAAATTTACAAATTCAAATTACAATATCAATAATAATAATATTAATAATAAAGATATAGAGAGAGAGAAAAGGAAGGGGAGATATACATAGTAAAGAGAGAAAGGAGGGGAAGAAGAAAGACGAAGAAGGAAAAAGATACAGAGAAAGAAAAGGAAAGGAAGAAGAAGGAATTATTACAGCTAAAAATAAGATGTATAGAAAAGCACAAGTAAAGATAGCGTAGGAAAGAGAGAAAAAAGTAGGGTGTAAACGGATGAATATGATAGAAAACATGTATATATATATATATATATATATATATATATATATATATATTGGTAAACGGAATAGAAAATGCTGACAAATTGTTGACAGTTGAAAAATGGTTTAATTAGGAATAAAAGAGTATTAGTGATTGTATGGGTTAGTATTCAGTTGTGGTTTTAAGTTTTTAAGTTTTTACCGGTTGCGCATTTCTAGATGCTTTTCAAAAATAATTTTGAGATAGAGTGTCCGTGTTGTTTGCTCTGATCTGATTAGTTTTGGGAATTCTACCTGTTTTTATGTTTAAAAAGTGGCTCCAGCGTTACTTTGGTGTTGCAAAAATTCTTGTGGTCAAAACAATTTTGATTGGTCGGTAGAGGTCATGTGAATGTAAAAAATTGATTTTGCGCCAAGACTGTTTTTATGTGCATCGGAAAATCTAATATATGTATTAACTTGCTCAGGTTGTCGAGAACAATACATAGGCCAGACGAAAAACAGCCTCCGCCAACGCATGACTGTCCATAGATCCCAAATTAAAATACGGGAATACAAGAAAATACCACTGAGTGAACACATTGATACCTGTGCCGCCCAAAATCATCCCAACTTCAGAATCTTTTTCCCCTCTACAAATTTAAAGATAATGCCACCCACACCCAGCGCATCAGCAAGGAATCTTACTTCATTAACAAATATGGACCCCGTCTAAACACTTCTCCCTAAGACGAACCCACAACATACACACGTCAACATACATACCTACATCAGCACACATCTCTACCCACATATAAACACAATGACATACGTAAACACACATGCTCTATGGTGCAACACAAAAAAATATATGTGTATATATATATATATATATATATATATATATATAGTGAATATATGTATGTGTGTATATATATATAGTGAATATCATTTCACACCTTTTATTGTTAAGATTTTTGATGTTCTATTAAGAGAACCGATTTTACTGAAAAAATCGAATAATGTACACCATTTTACCAGGGGGAAAAAAATACTGGTCCACCCACACACACACATATATATATACACACACACACACACACATATATATACACACACACATACACACGCGTACATTAACATACAAAGAGACTTATATACACACACACACACACACGCACTTCTCCGTATAAGACAAAAGCTGAAAAATATCTTTTGACATGCTAAAATACCCCCCATTGCTTTCAGACACATTCTTACTGACCATCCCTGCTACCACGAATTACTCTGCTATATACACACACACACACACACACACACACACACACACACACACACACACACACACACACACACACACACTTATCTTAATAGCCATTTGACACACATCCCTGCTAACCATTACCACAACATCGAACACCCTACTACTTACTACACACACACACACACACACACACACACACACACATATTTGTTGTGAAAGAGTCATTTCTCAATCTTGGCGCAAAACCAATTTTTTATTCACATGACCTCTACCGACCAATCAAAATTGTTTTGACCACAAGAATTTTTGCAAACACCAAGTAGCGCTGGAGCCACTTTTTTAACATAAAAACAGGTAGAATTCCCAAAACTAATCAGATCAGAGCAAACAACACGGACACTCTATCTCAAAATTATTTTTGAAAAGCATTTAGAAATGCGCAACCGGTAAAAACTTAAAAACTTAAAACCACAACTGAATACTAACCCATACAATCACTAATACTCTTTTATTCCTAATTAAACCATTTTTCAACTGTGAACAATTTGTCAGCATTTTCTATTCCGTTTACCAATATATAATAACTTGTGTGTTACACCTCTATTCTTTTAACTATATATATATATATATATACGTAAATATATATATATATATATATATATATATATATATATATATATATATATATATATATATATATATATATACGTTTTTCTTTGATTTTGTTCCATGTGATGGAAATTATGACTGTACCAGATTGACCAATGCCTTGAACCCTGTAGTTTGCCCTCCGTTATAATGTACGGCACTGTCGTTCAATATGTGGATAGAGTAACTGTGACACTAAAACCCCTCTCAGAACTTATTACTTAAACATCTCTCTCCATATTATTTACTCACTTCAATCTATATTTTTACTCAATCCGAATTATCACTTGAAAAATTTTTGAATTTAGAATTTTTTAATTTTTTAATTGTTTAATTTATAATCTCTGATATTTGATTTAGGATTTTAATTTTTAATTTTTATTTCCAACTCTCACTCTTAACTTCCAATGTAAAAACATGGTACCTAGAATTAAGTTTATTTTCCCTTATGAGTTGATGGTCAGTCTTGCTGTCAACGCTTAGTGAAGGGTAGTATTATGACCTATAAAAACTAACACCCCCCATCCCCTCTGGCTTTCGGCTGACTGCCACAGTCGTGGTGGGTAGCAGTAAACTTTGGTAGGACATAGGTGGGCCATTGTTTTGGCTGAGAGGGTGAACTGACAGCGAATTTCGTTGAAATCTGCGGTGGCTAATGGTCAACTTCCTTCGGACATGCGCTTGCGCAGACCGGTGGGGGTGAATTGGTACTCACAAGGGAACGGATGAAAAACCCAAAAGCACGAACTTCATCCGTTCCCTTGTCGATCCAATTTGGATTGCCTCGGAAACATAACCTTATTATGTAACAAGCTGTCTGATGATGACACGACACTCGCACACAGAACAGTGTGGCCAGTGTCGTCATTGAAATATATATCACAGCATTATTATTAAAGGACTTATTATTACCAGTACCAGTACCACTACCAGTACCACTACTGGCCTTGTGCCTAAAGTAGAAACAATTATTATTAAAGGACTTGAACATCTGAAACTACTTCGCTTTTCCTTATTCGATATTTACTCCGTCACTCCTATGTGGAAAAAGTACGTTGAGTGCTTGAATTGAATTGCATCAATATTTACCCTAATATATATATGTGTGTGTGTAGTTTGTTGCTAGGTATACATATATATATATATGTATGTATGTATGTATGTATGTATGTATGTATGTATGTATATATATTTGTGTGTATATATATATATATATATATATATATATATATATATATATATATATATATATATATATATATATATATATATATATACATACATACATACATACATACATACATACATACATACATACATACATACATACATACATACATACATACATACATACATACATACATATATGTATACCTAGCAACAAATTACATATATATATATATACACATATATATAAATACATACATACATACATACATACATACATACATACATACATACATACATACATACATACATACATACATACATACATACATACAGTCAACGCGATCAGTCGCATATTTTGGCGTGGGAGACTATTTATTAAATTTAAGATGAATACTATCTCCGACAGTAATGCCACAACTACAGCCAGGTTGAATAACTGGTTATTCTTCTAACTATCCCTTCTGAAGACACCTTTTATTCGAATTCGTCGAGATATCCGACTAAATACATAATTCATTTTACAAGGATTTGCTACAAACAGCATGGCTGAACACAACATGAACAAGAAAATTAAGGAAGTATCGAAGACAAATAACAAAGAAGGTAATCAAACTTTATTCAGTTGTAGCTACAGAAGAAACCGAAATTATAAATCGCATTTCTCTTGGAGTTGCGAACTTAATAATGATTTATTTAATTGTTATAAAATGGCAAAAAAAATCCCTCCATTGGCTATATGAATAGAATGAAGCTACACTGGGACGAAATGCACCCAGAGCTAAATTATTTCACAGCGAAACAATTACGCCAACAAGCGACGTTTGTTGAACGTAAAAATAAGATAAATATTATTAATTGTAAGTTCCCCACAACAAACATGGAATCAACAACACGTGCTACAGATCGCCATACTACTAGCAGCCAGGTCGAACAGCGCCTTGAAACAACTATGCCTGTAAGAAACTTGACACCACCTGTACCATCTAAGTCTACCTCGAATGCTGGGGAAAACACTATCGATAATAATAATAATCGAAGAAATAATAATAATAATCGAATAAATGTGACACCACGTATACCATCCGAGTCTACCTCGACTGTTGTGGAAAATACTATCGATAATGATAATCAAAAGTATAAACAATTGAAAATTTCCCTCAACGAAATCTTCCAGAGAGAAATTAACTCATGTATAAATATCTCTCTGGCTGAACGTGTTAAAATGACAATGGTGAATAAAAAACCAGATAATGAAATACTACGTGTTATTGACGAAATAAGGGATGAATATTTACGACGGATAAAAACCCCAACATTTTGGCAAATCAACGCCTGTTTATATGCCTTAAAAATGACAGTGAAGCATTATCTTGGTGATAGCAGAGATATTAACAAGAACAAAACACCACCAAAAATACCATCATATATAACTAAAATAGGAAAAAAGATTGGTGACCTACGAAAAAACATAGGACATGTGACAATGCTCCTTACATGCAAACAAACACAAAAAAACCTCACTCCTCACCAACAAAGAGTCAAAAATAAAATAGAGACGATGTTTGGTAACAGTAGAACCAGAACTCTCCAATATAAGCTGATCACCCTCAAACAAGAATTGAGAGCTGTTAGAGAAAAACTCCGATACATGAAGAAGGTAGATGAGAGAAAAATGCTTAATAAAAGATTCAGACGAAACCAAACATCAGTCTATAGAGATATGAAGGGCAAAATAATAAGTGTCACTGAGGCCCCATCCCAGAAAGACAGATTCCTTTTGGAGAAAAATATGGGGTGAAAAGAAGAATTTCAACCAAGATGCAGTGTGGCTAAGAGAAATCCGAAAGAACTATTGCTCCTACACTACAACAAAAAGATACGAAATAAGTGAGGGTACTCTTGAGACTGTGATAGGAAAACTCCAAGATAAGAAAACACCAGGAAGAGACATGATTGTCGGCTACTGGTACAAAAAACTAATATTCTATCGGAGGTATCTTACTGACCTCTAGCAACAAGTTCTTAAGGGAGATACACTTATACCAGAATGGTTGACATTAACACAAACGTTACTCGTCCCCAAGAACAAAGACACCCACTTGGCAAAAAAACTACCGACCCATTGCATGCCAGAACCTGATGTATAAGATGTATACAGCCTGCCTGAACCTATTCCTCCAAGATCACTGTGAATAATAAGATCATCACAGATGAACAAGCAGCTGGAAAGAAAAGGGTTTGGGGATGTGCTGAACAACTCCTAATCAACAAAACAGCGATGTCGGAGGTGCGACAACTTAGGAGGAATATGACTACAGTCTGGCTGGACTACAAGAAAGCTTTCGATTCTGTTCCCCACTCTTGGATGATAGAGGCCCTCCAACTTGCTAAAGTGCCAGACATTATTGTCAGAGCCATAGAGAGGCTGTCTTCTTCTTGGGCTACTATCCTAAGGTTAAAGACAGAGAGGGAGAACTCTATTTTCACTGATAAAATAAAATATTGCAGGGGTATATTTCAGGGGGACAGTCTCTCTGTGATATTATTCATTTTGTCATTAAACCCCTTGTCCTTTCTGCTCAAGAAATGTGAGGGATACATCATTGGCTCACAGGAGGACAGAAATACGAACCTAACCCATAACTTCTTTGTGGACGATCTGAAACTCTATGCCAAGAACATGGATGGGATGAAGAAAAATCTTGACCTGGTTACAACGTTCTCAAAGGATATAGGAATGGAGTTTGGCCAAGATAAATGCTCATACATGACTGTAAAGCGGGGGAAAACAACAACCCAATCTAGCAACATTGTCATCAATGATCTAACTGTTTCACCGATATCTGATGACGACTGCTACAGATACCTGGGGATAGATGAGAACATATCCTATAATGGTATCTGTAATAAAGAACACGTAACCAGGAAATACTACACCCGATTAAGAAAGATCTGGTCATCGGAACTCTCTGCGCAAAACAAAACAGTGGCTCACAATGTGTTTGCTGTGCCTGTCCTAACACCAACGTTTGGAATACTCAATTGAACGATAGACGAAATCCGAGCAGTTGATGTTGGAACTCGAAAAATACTGAACAACACCGGAAACTTCCACATCAACAGTGACATAGACCGCCTTTACTTGAAACGTAAGCCGGGAGGCAGAGGCCTAACATCAGTCCAGACAACATTTGAATGTTGCATCATATCTCTCCGACAACATCTACGAACCTCGAAGCGTAGGAGCCCGCTTCTCGAGTAAGTCTATCTGCATGAAACAGATAAGATCATGAGAGTTGGGAAGGAACTCCTTGAGAGATATTCCCTGTGTGATAATCAAAAACTCACACCCAGGGATGTCGCTCAGCAGTATCGCAGTGAATCCATGAATGAAAAACATGCATATCAGCAAAAAATCATGCATGGATATGTTGCCAGGAAGCTCCAGAGTGAGAGTAATATAGATAAGGAAAGTAGTCTATCTTGGACCAACAACCGCTATATTGGCTCCCACTTTGAAGGATACGCATTGCGATCCAGGAACAGGAGATTAGCACGAAATACCTGATTCACAAAAGAGATAGGGATGCAGGCAAAACACCTAGATGGGATAACAAGTGCAGACTCTGCAGAACTAACATCGAGGATATCACCCATGTCATCAGCAGCTGCCCAAAGATGTCATCGCGGTACTATCTACCTATGAGGCATGATGTAGTGGCCAAAACACTGTACAATGCAGTTCATAAAAAAGATAGCCCCGATAATAAACACATTAAAAGCTACAACAATGTGGAAGACATCCATGTACATAATATGAAAGAGTACTGGTGGAATGTTCCAGTAAAAACCCCAATAAAATGCAGGCATAGTAGACCAGATATTATAAGATGGGACAGGGAGAAGAAAACATGCACAGTAGTGGAAATTAGCTGCCCAGCAGATGCCAATATAATATCAAAGATTAGTGAAAAGGAGAATATTTA
>OZ024742.1:125971576-126014076 GCA_964016885.1 Eledone cirrhosa
TGCTACCTTATGGCGTGGAAATTGAGCTGTCTGAAGATTCATTTCTTTCCATTGGAAATTCTCTGAATTTCCAATCTTTCGGAATGATGAAACCGTCGGTAACAGCGTCTGAACATGTGATTATTTAATCATTTTTTAATTTATTTAGAGAATTGTTTAATAACTGCTTGCTTCGCTACTCTTTATTTATATATATATATATATATATATATATATATATATATATATACGGTATATATATATATATATATATATATATATATATATATATATATATATATATATATATATATATATATATATATATATATATATATATATATATATATACGATATTAATAAATGGAAACTATATTTATAAAACCATATTTATTTCATTATACATATTTCAGGGATACCAAATTAAATTATGGTATGCCTTCATCAGACAAAATACAATATATAACAGTTTTACAAATAAGCTTTGACGTACCCTATTAAAATGCAACCATTGTTTTTGGAAGCCATCCGGATAGTGATTTGTTTATATTACTTTAATAAGTCATAGTGTTAAGGACAATTAGAAAAAGACGGAGAGAAAGAAAAAAACGTGGAGAAATATCGGAGAGAGAGAATGCATGGAGAAAAAAGAAAGAGATAAGTAAAGACAGGAGGAAAGGAAGAAATGAGAAAAAAGGAAGAAATAAGAAAAACAGAGGAAAGCAACAGAGAGATATTAAGTGAACAGACAGATAGAAAAACTCAAGAGAGAGAAATATTATATAGAGAGAGAGGGAGATTGTGAAAACTTTACATCATGTCATATTAAGTTGAGTTAACAATTCATATGAAATGAATAATAAAAATATAAATATTAATATTCATGAATGGGACATAAATATATAATATGAGAAATTAAACATTGTTTAATAATGACTATATGTTTAGTTTAAACCTTGAGATCAATATACCAAGATTTGGGTTTAATCTCCAAAATGTACACATTGCTAGAGAAGTCAGTATCTCAGGCAAAGACACATAAATATATATATATATATATATATATATATATATATATATATATATACACGCACGTCCTGAAATTAGAAATTATATTTACTCAAGTCAACAATATAGACATATAAAACGCAGACGATTTCTCTTAATCACTGCTATACATTCCTTGTGTTATAAAAAGTTCACAGTATATATACATAAATATATACGATAAACATTCATGTCTTCATATATATGATTACCATTCATGCATCTATATATGTATAAATAAATATCTGCGTGCGTCTTCACGCATCACTCATGTATACATACAGACATATATACAATCATAAAAAACCTATAACACTTTTATATGCATGTTAATACACACATAGACATTTGTATAGAGATAATCAAATATCAATATATTACTAAGGATTATACTTTGGAAATATAATTATACCAATATAAATTTAAAATACCAAAGGATTATATTTTGGAAATACAACTATATCAATATAGTTAAAAGGACAAACGAATTCTAGAAATTTCAAAGCATTAAATATCTTTAAAACACTATAGAGTATCTTAAGTTAAAATAATATGTTTCATATATTTAGTATAGAAAATTATCCTACTTATATTTCAATCAAGATATTGAAAGGGTAGACTTATGAGAATTATGAGAAGCTATCAGAATCAAAGAAAAACTAATTAAAAAAATAATAAAAATAAATAAAAATAAAAATAAAATAAAAGTTAAATAAATATTATATCAATATAATTTAAAAATTTCAAAATTTCAAAATTTCAAAAAATTTTCAAAAATAAATTTAAAAAAATTTTTAAAATTCAAAAATTTAAAAGATTTAAAAAACCCAAGGATTCTACAGATATCCTTATATTTAGTATAGAAATTTATCCTACGTATATTTTATTTAAGATATTGTAAGTATAGACATTTTAAAGTAGTTTATTATATCTATGTTTATATTTAGGAAGAAAAGTTTAAAAAGGTGAAGGAATCTAATGATTTATCGACAGGTTTTATATATTAACTAAATTACTTAATTAATTATACTACATTTTAAATTTATATTTATATTTAAACGTTGAGTTCAATCTATGTCTGCAGCAACTGAATAAATTGTTCCTTAAATTAAGGGAATTTTTGGACTTTAATATAAAGAATATTTCTTCAATACAAAGATCACAATTTTCTGAAGAGGAATTAAAAGGAGTAGCTTTTGAAATAATATTCCAAGTCATCGAATATTTAACGTTATCTCGTTTTAGGTCCCATAGTAGGCTAGATAGCGAAGTTGAAGATTTTTTGTTTGGATCTGTGAAAGAATTTTTATGATTATTGAAGCGAAATTTAAATTCAGTAGAGGTAGAACCAACATAGTTAAATGAATTTAAATTAGTTTTAACATTACAATTGTACACTACATTTTTAGCTAAGCAGTTGTTATTTAACGGACAGTTAGATTTATTTCTACAGTTACAGTTATTCAATTGAATATTGCTTGGGTTATTATTGGTATTTTGGTTAGGTTTTAAATTTCTATTATTAATTCTATTAATATTTTGTGCTAAATTTTTGGTGGACGAGTAAGTTAATTTTATAGTGTGTCTATTAAAAATTGAGTAATATTTATGTGTTCTAGGGAAGCGTTTGTCAAGAGCTTTAAAGAATAGTTTAGCAATAGGGGTTTTAATATTTAGTGAGAAAGGGGGAGCAAACCATAATATGTTTCTAGTTCTATTTCTTTTTCGGCTTTTGGAATTATTGTAATGTTTTCTATTATAGTTGCTAAAGTTGTTACCATAATTAAAATTGTTAGGTTAGTTTGCTTATTATTATTATTATCAATGTATTTAATTTCATTTCTATATCCAGCTCTACCTAACGCTTCGTTGTAATACTGCGCTTTTTCATCAAATATATTTTTATTAGATGAAATTCTTGAAATTCTTTCTTGAACAGAGTTCACTATAGTATTTTTAACAGATCTGGGGTGATTAGAGTTAAAATTAACATAATTCAAGTTCTCATTTAGTTTGTGAAAAGGATAATGAAGACATGTGTTGAGATTTAGTGTTACGTCAAGAAAATTGACTATTTTATGGTTATTCTCTATTTCTACTTTTAGATTAAAGTAATTAAAAAATTGTATAATTTGTTTTCTTTTCCTATTTAGTTCACAGCTATTATTTTGTATAAGTAAAAGCATGTCATCACGATATAAGCCTCCGGTTACACCTGGTATTTTTCTATGTAGCGAATTAATTATAAATAGGCCCACAAGGTCCGTTACCTGAGCTGAGTCTGATGATCCCATAGTTATGTCGAAATTATTATTTCTATCTGCCCTAGTCCAGAGTTGGTTATTAAATTCTATCAATGTTTTCCTTGCCGATAATATAATGTGCATTTCATTGCTAGTTAGGTCTGTATGTTTAAATGCGTAATTTAGTGCCTTATTCAGTAGATTAGGAGTGATAGATGAATAGTAGTTAGCAATATCCAGCTGAATAAACTTATTATTATAGTTATATTTAATTTCTTTAAACCAATCGATAACCTCACTAGTCCCTTTCCATAATTTTAAGTAAGATAAATTAGGTAAGTTTTTAATTTGTTGTATTACCCTGTCTAGAATATTTTTGCTAAGTTTGCCCAGGTCAGATTTAGATGGTGCAATTAATCTGACTGGTAAATCATTTTCAAAGTTTCTTTTGTGATCCTTCATATTGATCTTAGGTTTCCTAGGCATGAAGGGTTGTGTTTTATTCTCAATGTCTAATTCATGCATTATACAAGATGCATCTGTATTCAGTTTTTCAAGTTCGTCCTTATTTGCTACCTTGTACTTTTTCCTTAGTTCTTTCAATATAAGGTCGTTATACATGTCCTTTTGTATTCCATAAAGATTATTAGTTTTGTCCGACTTCACTAGAATTTTTTCTGTTTTCTCCAAGTTTTCAATATTATCCTTAATACTCCTTAGGTAATCTTGGCCTTTGAAGTTTTTTTTTTTATTTGATGCCTTGGATGATAGATACGATATCATTTTCAAAATCCATTAGTAGTTTGTTGGGAGGTGGATTTTTTTTAGATTTGAAAATTTTATCCAGATTTGAAACATTTTCATTTAGATTAGATTTATCAAAGTGGAAAGCACGCCACCTGATTCTTCTTATAAAAGAGTCTGATTTTTCTATTAATTGTTTAATAAAATCTTTGTTCCTAGGTAGAGGTATGTCTTTTAGAGAAGAAGAGATCTTAAAGAATTCCATTTTTTCAGTTATAATGTAAAGCGCTCAACAATACAGGAGCAGAATATATGCAAAAGTTCTATTTAAAATTGTTGGGATACAACAAGTAAATATTTTTATAACTGATATAAAGCACTCGACAAGTATTTGGAGTAGATATACGATATTAATAAATGGAAACTATATTTATAAAACCATATTTATTTCATTATACATATTTCAGGGATACCGAATATAATGCAGCCCAACAAAAGGACTGCCAACAACTTCCAACATGCTAAGATAGAACACAAGGGTAAATTAGAGAACATAGAAATAAAAATAGAATCTACACACAGAAAAGATGCAATGTTTAGACAAATTACAGAGGCAATAAACATAAAAGAATTACAACCAAAATTAAATAGAAAATATGAGTGGAACAGCAACATCACAACTTACAATTAAGGACAAAATGAAAACACACACACACATAGAACAAACAACCAACCAATAACATGTAAATAAATAAACAAATAGATAAATGAACACAAACACACACAGACACCCGGATGTGGCGCATGCGCAAACTGAGCACACAACACACACACAGAAACAAAATGGCGTAGGACAGAAGAAAGGAAAGGCACAGAAACAAAGAAAGGAATCCCCAGTCACTGAAGAGGTCACAGAGTGTGTGACGAAAGGACTATGACTATATATAAACAACTATCTGGTTGTGGAACCAACCAACCAACCAGAAATTTATAAATTTGTAGATTTGTAAATTTATAAATTTATAAATATATAATAAATTGAAGTGAAAGCAACTGGTGCGTGTGTTTCTTATTGGCAACATGACCCTCCCAAAGTATAACAATATCGGTTTCAACACACGATTTCAGATAAAGAATCTTGCTAAACAAATTCAGAAACGAAATATATATATATACATATATATATATATATATATATATATATATATACACAGATACATACATACATATATATATATGTGTGTACATCAATTTCCAGCGACCAATCGATCCTCTAAAACGATAGTAAAACGATGAACTAAATATCTACCTACGCCTGTTTTCTGTTTTTTATTGTTATACTCATATATATATATATAATATATATATATAATATATATATATATATATATATATATATATATATGTGTGTGTGTGTGTGTATGTGTGTAGTATATTTGGCAGTATACCGCATGTTTAATTAAAAACATTTAGAAGACCATACGCTATCAGTTTTAAAGTAGTGACTATGTCACTTCTTTTCGACGAAAGAAGGGAGAGAAGCTGAGAGTCTGTTTCACGGTGTTTGGCGATCATCAGAGCCACGCACTCCCTGCTTCCGCCGAAAATTATAGAAGCTGGATTCTTATAGAATTCCAGTAATAATCACCGTTTGGTCTTCTGAATATTTTTAATTAAATATACGGTATATTGCCAAATATACTATACATACATTCATGTATACATCGCTATTTCAGAGCACCAATCCTAATACCTAATTTTTGCTGGATAGGCAATCGCTCTGTGTAATCAGCTGTTAAACGGCAAGAGCTCAGCCGTCGGATTCCAGACTCATTCTTCATATAACCATACTCTACTACAGCAAGTATTAAGTACTTACTGAATCCATCTTGATTTATATATATATAAACTTTCTAGGTCCAAATCCCATGGTCATTCGTAACCGAAGGGGGTCTTTACCCTTATATATATATATATATATATATATATATATATATATATATATATATATATATATATAAATTATACATATATATATATATATGTGTGTGTGTGTGTGTGTGTGTGTGTGTGTGTGTGTGTGTGTGTGTGTGTTCATTTACTCATTCTTTTACTGGATATCTTGACTGCAGCAATGCTGGAGCCTGGCCTTCACAGGTTGTTAGAGTGTCATATCAATTCCAATATTTATCTTTTCAGAATGGTACATGTTTTATCGATTTCTGTTCTACTTGTGTTGTTTTTACCTATATATTGTGAGTGTATTTGATCATACGCGCTTTTAAGTGTATTTGCGATCTATTCTCTTTCTGTGAAGTATATGTACATTCACGGGTCTGTGAATTCACATATCTAAGTTTGTCTATATATATATATATACATGAATGCATACACTAACACACATATATATACAGTCCCAATCTTGTCATACACTGTGGCACACTGAATCTCCCTGAGAAGTTCATTAAGAGTATGCGTATCTGTTGATTGCTCACTCACGCGTTAATTTCATGAGCAGGCTGTTCTGCTTATAGAACAGTTTGCATATTCATCGTTGAAAGCGACGAAGCTCCATCGATTTGGTTGGTTTAATCTAAGCATTAGTTGCACACTGTAAAATGTTTCGACAGAGAATTATCGGAAAAGAAGCTGGAGGTTTAATAACAAGATTTATATAATAAATATAAAACTCAATTAACATGACATGAAAAACAATACTGAAAAAATACTAAATAAGAGAAGAATAATATGAGAAGAATAATGCAAAAGAAAGCAACAACAATAACAACATAAATACGAACATTTGTGTGTGGTGTATTGACCGGAAGTGATAAAGAAGTGAATAGATTTGATAGTGAACACAGGAAGTAGAGGTGAGAATGAGATAAGTTATTTGTATTTGTCTGAAAAAAGCTGATAGCCGCATTGAAAATGGATAATAAAAGCTACATTTTTTTTTATTAAAATATATTAAAATTAGAATTTTAATGATTTTACTCTTCCTTCTAAACTGATCGTGGCTGTTTCAAGTATCAGATACTTAGATATATACCATTTATCGTATTTTCTCCATTAAATTATACGTTCCAAAATTTAGTTTCATTCTTATGTTTTTTAGATTAAATACTGAATATCTTTACTTTACCATTCGACATCGCGAGTCGATAAAATAAATGCCAAGCATATATTAATGTTGATTACACCATCTATGATCCTATCTTCTTCCTACAATTATTGGTTCTTTTGACTATCTTCCAAATCTTGACAGTAAATTGGCTGAGTCGTTAGAGCATTACGGTACTTATATCGTTAACAAACTAAAGTATCAGTCCATGGTAGTGGATTGATAGAGTCGTTAGCGCCTCGATATCTGTTCCAGCTCTTTGTGTTCTGTGTTCAAATCTCACTGCAACCTACATGAGTGTCAGACTTAATTCGTTTTACACCCGTACATAAGAAAAATCCTTCTTTCGTAATAATTAAAGCCAGGTCTCCGTTTTAAGGAAAGATTCCTGCCTCATCTCATCAGTTTAGAAAGTTTTGCGAAAGGATTATGGCCATGGCCTTCCCTTCCCATACTAATCAGTAAAGTAAATATTAATATATTATATGCTCCAGCCGTGAAAGAACCCGACACACAACCCACTCCGATTCCTGGACTGGGTTGTGTGTTGGGTTCTTGAGAAAAACACTTCATTTCACATTGCTCCAGTATACTCAGCTGCAAACGAGTACCAGCAATAACTATAAGTGGATAGTTAGCCCTGCATTGGACTGGCGTCCTGTCCAGGGGGAATTCTTCTGCTCTCAGTCGCTTAACACCAAGGAAACCGGGATAGGCACCGGCCTGATCAACCTCCAGGCTCGAAACAGACTTCAGACTTTTAAACAGTTCATTATTATTCCTCCTTAGGGCAGTGGATTGGCAGTATTGGTAGAGGATCGGACGCTATGCTTTGCGGCATACAGTTACAGCCCTTTATGGTCTGAGTTCAAATCTCACCGAGATTAACTTTGCCTTTCATCGTGACGAGGTCGATAAAATAAAGTACCAGTAATGCAGAGATAATTGCTGGCCTTGTGCCAAAGTTAAAAAGAATTATCATTCCGCCTTAGCGTATTTCTGTCTACCTGTAAATGTTACGTTGAAGACAATTTTTCTCATTGGTTATATTAAATGTCAAGATTATTTAATTGCATGGATTACTAATTTAGATAAATACAATTTAAAATGTTTCATTAATTAATTGCTTATTTTTTGTTTGAAAGTATCATTTGCATCCGCAGACAAATACAAAAACACACAAAACACACACACATATACATATATATACACACACACACACACATATATATATATATATATATATATATATATATATATATGTGTGTGTGTGTGTGTGTGTGTGTATGTGTATATATATATATATATATATATATATATATATATATATATAGAGAGAGAGAGAGAGAGAGAGAGAGAGAGAGAGAGAGAGAGAGAGAGAGAGAGAGAAATATAAACATAAATTATCGAGATTCGCATTTCGGCCCACGAAATAACGAAAACCAACCTCCGAGATGTATGTGCGGCAAGTGCTCAATGATTCAGATGAACCAGAGCTATAACAAACGTTAAAGGCCAAACACACTGAGACGATGGTTAAACAATCATTCGCATAGTCAAAAAAACGATCAAGTAATTCGGGTATTGAAAATTTACCCGGACCCCTGGAAGGTTGGTAAAATCCAGTATATGGGTTTCTGCGGCTCCTAAATCAAGTACCGTCCGCTTACATAAATAATGTCAAACATACATATATATATAATCATACATATATACATATATATATAGAGAGAGAGGGGGAAGATTTATATATATATCTGAAGCCACGTGGGTTAGTGTTTAAAGAATTGGATTCGCAATCCTGAGACTGTGAGTTCAATTCCCGGTCCAGGTGATGCGTTATGATCAAGACATTTTATTTCACGTTATTCCTTCTGCCAGGAGTTGCTACCACTAGATAGTAACATCAATGTAAACATTGTTTCCTTCGCCTTGTTTGACGTGTTCCGCCCAACTCGGTGACAGAACGAGGTCTGAGATTTTGTCGATCGTTTCTTTTATATGTGTGTGTGTGTGTGAGAGAGAGAGAGAGAGAGAGAGAGAGAGAGAGAGTGTGTGTGGGGGGGGGGTATGTGGGGGGTGATTTTGTGCGTATATGTGCCTTTGTGTTTATGTGTATATATATACATATAAACGCATATATTTGTCTCTGACCGCACAGATTTACCTCCCTTACACAAGGCTTTTTTTATACTTTTGAAACATCCAACCATCAGAAGTAGCCACCGTTCCGGATGTTTACGGATTCAATCGTGGCTTATGGTTAGAGAATATGTGCATCTATCAGCAAAGTCTATGAAATTACTAGCTTCTTGAATATCAAACTAATAACAGGACCGCAGCAGCTACCAAATGGGGAAGACAGACGTTATCAAGCAGCAGCTATCATATTACGTAGTTTCTATATAATAAAGTTAATAAAGCTATTATTATGTTAGAATATGAAAATAACCCACTGTAATTAGGAAGTGTGAATTGTCTAGTCTGAACTAACATTGTGGGATATTTGAAGAAGGAATGGATCTCCGTTTGTTTCAATGATGATTGTTCCAGTTGTTTGATCAACGGAACAGCCTGCTCGTGAAATGAATGTGTAACTGTAGAGAGAGATTCAGCATAATACAATATGTGACAAGGCTAGTATTTTGAATTAAATGTACAGTCCATCTGAGAGACATACAAAAGTTTCCTTTATCCAATTTCATTCACAAGCTCGAGTGGACCCATTCCTCACCAGACCTGAGTACAGCAGATTTCTTCATAAGAAGGATAGAAAGTAAGAGAATGGAAGTGAGAAAGAGATATATTGGAAGAACCGACTCCAGTACTAGGCTGGTACTTTTTTTTTAGCGACCTCGAAAGGATGAAAGGCAAAGTTAACTTCGGTAGGATTTGACCTTAGAGAGCAGAGAGCCGGAACGAATACTGCAAAGCATTCTATCCGACTTTCACTCTGCAAATGTCATAAAAAACATATTCTTTGTCAATATCAAAATATGTTCCTTTCACTTTATCTTCGTTCTTTGTATCTTCTACAACAAATCAAAATATTCCATTCTATGGATTCTTTTATTTTTTTTTTTATTTTTCTTTCTTTTTTTATAATGCTTTCTTTCTTATTTTATCTATTTCACTTCTTTTTTTATGTCAAGATTTTTATTAGTGAATTCTTTCTCTCCCCTTCTCCCTCCTCTCTCTCTCTTCATATATATATATATAGGGAAAATATCGGTATATAAATATATATCTATTTGTTGACCAATAATCCCACAGCGTAAAGGCACTAAAATTTCCGAACAGAGGGAACTTACAAGATATTTTTATTGATATAACAAAAAACAAATATAGCGTATAATCAGTTAGAACAATGAAATATTACTTACTTTATTTTAGTAATATATACACATACACACACACACACACATATATATATATATATATATATATATATATATATATATATATATATATATGTGTGTGTGTGTGTGTGTGTGTGTGTGTGTGTGTATATATATATATTTCTCGTCCTCTTACTCTCTCTTTATTATTCTCTCCTCTTTCTCTCGTTTCTGCCCACTTACCCATCTCTCTCCATCTCTTTCTCTCTCCATTTCTCTCTATTTCTCAATTGTTGATACTTTCTTTCCTAATGCCAATATGAGAAATTACAAATGTTACCAGCTGTTGCCAATCCATATGTAGTTTGACATTTCTTCTTACTAATCGCTTCTCCATCGCTTGTAGCTTAATGGTCAAAGTAATATCGAACAGGATATTTCACATCGGAAAACCATGTCGCTACGAGACAATTTAATGGCGATGTCTTCCCATCCTCTTAGGATGAATAAAAAAATAACTAAAATTATTACTGGGGGAAATCGAAAACATTGGTTCGATTACTGGGAACTTATCTATATGTTCTAATTATGATCTTTAATCCTTCAACGGGAATTAACAAATACCTAGTATATATGTATATATGTTTGTATTATATATATATATATGTATGTCTGTATGTATGTATATATGTATATATATGCATATATATATGTGTGTATATATATATATATGTGTGTATGTATATATGCATATATATATATATGTATATATATATATAAGCAAAGAGATATTTAATTTGTTGGTAATTCAACAAATTTATTTATAACAGATTCGAAGCACTCAACAGTTTACCTGGAGTATAATATCATTGATATATATATATATATATATATATATATATATATATATATATATATATATATATATGTGTGTGTGTGTGTGTGTGTAATGTAGATAGAGATAGAGAAATCTGTGTGTGTTTATATATCCACTTACATACATACATACATACATACATACATACATACATACATACATACATAGGTATGATACTACACGAAACAATTGATTGAAGATAAATCTAAGGTTCCGGGAAGAATGTGATGGTATTTTTTTATATTCGTGTCAAGATTATTTTATACACACACACACACACACACACACACACACACACACACACATGCACACATGCACATATATATATAGAGATAGATAGATAGATAGATAGATAGATAGATAGATAGATAGATAGATAGATTTCTTTATTAGCCACAGGGGCACAAAAGAAGGGGACAAATACAAAGGGGGAAGTTTACATACAATAAAAACGTGTAAAATGTTATCACAGATGGAATTTAAAAAGTTAGTCAGATAGATAGATAGATACACACATACACACACACACACACACACACACACACACACACACACACACACACACATATATATATATATATATATATATATATATATATATATATATATATATATATATATATAACACATGTAGAAATTCGAATTGATTCTTTGTTGCTGATTTTTTTTGTTTGTTTTTGTTTTTGGTTTACTTTTTGTAAACCCTATAAAAAATATAAAAATAACATATTAACCTTCAGCTGGTTTATTTCCCAAATCTACCCTGTCAATTACTAACTCGTTAACAATATAGAAATGCCACTTATATTTGAACACTTCGATTTTGGTTTTTCCAAGTGAAAAAAAAAATTAAATATAAGTATAAAGAAATAAAACGATGTAAATAAAAAAAAAAGAAACAGGACACCCATCGAAAATAGATTACAGTCGGAGAAAGTATTTGCAGATATAACTTTTCCCCACTCGTTGTTAGGGTCTTTCTTTTTTCTCATTTTTTTAAATATTTCTATGTTATTTTTCTCTAATTGATTCGTGAAAACGTTTATCCATTCTAGGCAATGAATATTACGGAAATAAAACGCAATATTTTATATTCCTTGGATTTCTAAATTTTACTCGGAATATTTCTGTGCGTTTCTTTTTTCAACCGCTTTAACAATACTCCTCGAGGACATCGAATTGTAAATGATAAATCACGTTTGGTATAGTTGTGGTTGTTGTTGTTGTTAAATTTTATGAAAATATTTAAGTCTTTCGAACAGTTAAATGCTGTTTTAGGTAAAAGTAGTGTAGTCTCTTAATATAATGGACACCCTAATTATTTAAGGTGTTTTCTTTTGTTTTGTAGTTTAGTTGTAGCTTTTTTGTTGTTTTATGCTGTTGTTTTTGTTTTGTTTTTTGTTTATTGTTGTTTTTCTGGTAGTCTAACACGGCTATAATTTAGGTTTAAATACGATAGAGACAAATGACACAGATGTAGAAATATTTCCCGGTTGTGTTTTCTGTAAAAAGACTGTATAATTAAGTGTTTGCTACCATACTTAGGGGCGGCAAATTGGCAGAGTCATTACAACGTTGGATAGAATAATTTGTAGTATTCATTTCGGCTATCTGCTCTCTCAGTTCAAACCCTGCCGAGGTCAACTTTACCTTTCATCCACTCAAGGTTGATAAAAAAAATAGTACCAGTCAAGTATTGGGTCGATTCTTCCTATACATCTCTTTCTCATTTCATCCCTCTCACTTTCTATCCTTCTCTGAAAGAAATCTACTGTATTCAGATCTGGAAAGGATTGGGCTCCGCCAGGTTTAAAAAAGCCCTATAAACGCCGTATATTAATACGGCGCCCATGTGACTCCCTCGGGGGTTAGGGAACCATGCATGCATGCTACCATACTTCTATCGATGAGAGCATAAAATAATTTTTAAACTAATGAAATTATAACCATCGTGAGAAATAAAGTTATTAGCAGTTATGAAACACTTTGGCAGCTATGATGACAACTCTGGACATGTTTCGGTGCTATTGGACCTCCTCGATGAAGTATAATTCTCTCTCGGCTATATTAGATGCTATCTCTCAGAATAATCCAAATAACGATTTGTTATAGTAAACTACAGAATATATTTAGCTATTTTAGTCAACACTGTATATATAGACAGATGTAAACACACTATATATAGGCACAGCATTGTTGTGAACAGAAAAGGAGGGATAAGTCAGGTTTGTTTCAAAGCTGTGAAGAGATTACATCGGCGACTGAGTACTTTCTTTAACTGTAACACTAAGAGCCTAAATAAATCGGATGTATCATACATTTTTAAGCAACTATTTGCATTAATAAATTCCTTGCGCATTAACATTGGTTTGCTTTAATCCTATGCTGTACTACAGAAAACTTCTACACATTTTAGCCAATACTGCATGTATAGACATATGTGCGATGTCTTCCTTCGTGAGTAGAAAAAGAAAGATTAGCCGAATTAGTATTAATATTGTATTAGAATTTCATCAACAACCGTGCAGGCTAATATATATGATCCAAAAATGTTTCAGTGGTGACAATTCTGTGTTTTACAGGCGGTGAATTGGTAGAGTTGTTAGAACGTCGGAGAGAATGCTTTGCGGTATTCGAATTGGCTCTCTGTTCTCTGAATTCTAATCTCGCCGAGGTTAACATTGCCTTTCATCCATTCGAGGTCGCTAAAAAAAGCTCCAGTCTAGTACTGGGATCGATTCTTCCTCTAGATCTCTTCCTTACTTCCTCTCTCTCTCTCTCTCACTCTCCGTCCTTCTCTGGAATAAATCTGTTGTATTCAGACTTGGAGAGGAGATGGGTTCCGCCGTTTTGATGTATGCCCTAGATACGCCGAGTATCAATGCGGCGCTCTTATGACTCCATCAGGAGTAAAGTGTCCATATATGCATGCATAGCTATGACAATATTGCCTGTATAATTTCATTTTAAAAATTCTGTCATTTCTATGGTGATTTGGCTACTGTTTCTATAGATTTAATCCGTCGCCTGGTTTAAGATCATTACCTGAGGTCGGGATTCTTTTAGACTATAAAGAACTCTAAAATTTAAAATAATGGAGAGTAACAATGATATAGGATAAGAGAAAGTGTGAGATATATGTGGGGAGATAAGATGACTATAATAATAATTGAGAGGGGGAAAGTGATAGAATGTGAGAAGTTAAAAAAGGGAAAGGGTGAAAGTGAAAGGGGCTGAAAGTGTGTGAACTAAGTGAACGAGTTTAACGGCCGGAGAGAGAGAAAGAGAGAAATCAACGCAAGAGAAATAGAGATTGGATAGAAATAAGTAGAATAAGAAGGAGATAGAGACTAGTGTTAGAGGACTGGAGAGGGGAAAATGTGGGGAAGTGATGAGAGAGAGAGGGGAGAGTGAGTGAGAGACAGAGGGGGGGGCAGAGTGAGAGATAAGAGAATTGAGAGCAATGGGGAAAGAGAGAGAGAAGCTGGATGAGAGATAAGAAGAGGAAAAATAGAGGAGGAAAGAGAATAAAAGATAGACAAAAAATAATCAGTTGAACTTCTGTCCATATCTTTGTTTTCTAATTAGTCTTGTCTGTTTTTTAACATTTGTTATTGTTGTTATTGTTGTTATTGTTGTTGTTATCGGTAGTGTTGTTGTTGTTGATGTAGTTGTTATTGTTGTTGTTGTTGTTGTTGTTGTTGTTGTTGTAGTCTAGTTATTATTGTGTAGTTGTTGATGTTACTGTTGGTATAGTTGTGGTTGATGTTATTGTTGATGTTGACGTTACCATTGCTATTGCTGTTGTGTTGTTCTTATTGTTCTTATTGACGTCATTGTTATTGTTGTTGACGTTATTGTTATTGTTGACGTTATTGTTATTGACGTTATTGTTATTGTTAACGTTGTTGTTATTGTTGACGTCATTGTTATTGTTGACGTCATGGTTATTGTTGACGTTGTTGTTGTTATTGACGTTATTATTATTGTTGACGTTGTTGTTATTGACGTTATTGTTGACTTTGTTGTTATTGACGTTATTGTTATTGTTGACGTTGTTGTTGGTGACGTTATTGTTATTGTATGTTGACGTTGTTTTTATTGACGTTATTGTTATTGTTGACGTTGTGGTTGTTATTGACGTTGTTGTTATTGTTGACGTTGTTGTTATTGTTGACGTTGTTGATATTGACGTTGTTGTTATTGTTGACGTTGTTGATATTGTTGACGTTGTTGTTATTGTTGACGTTGTTGTTATTGACGTTGTTGTTATTGCAACGTTCTTGTTGATATTGACGTTATTGTTATTGTTGACGTTGTTGATATTTACGTTATTGTTATTGTATGTTGACGTTGTTTTTATTGACGTTATTGTTATTGTTGACGTTGTGGTTGTTATTGACGTTGTTGTTATTGTTGACGTTGTTGTTATTGTTGACGTTGTTGATATTGACGTTGTTGTTATTGTTGACGTTGTTGATATTGTTGACGTTGTTGTTATTGTTGACGTTGTTGTTATTGACGTTGTTGTTATTGCAACGTTCTTGTTGATATTGACGTTATTGTTATTGTTGACGTTGTTGATATTTACGTTATTGTTATTATTGACGTTGTTGTTATTGTTGACGTTATTGTTATTGTTGACGTTGTTGTTATTGTTGACGTTATTGTTATTGTTGACGTTGTTGATATTGACGTTATTGTTATTGTTGACGTTATTGTTATTGTTGACATTATTGTTATTGTGGACGTTGTTGTTGATATTGACGATATTGTTATTGTTGACGTTGTTGTTATTGTTGACGTTATTGTTATTGTTGACGTTATTGTTGATATTGACGTTATTGTTATTGTTGACGTTGTTGATATTGACGTTGTTGTTATTGTTGACGTTGTTGTTATTGTTGACGTTGTTGTTATTGACGTTATTGTTATTGTTGACGTTGTTGTTATTGTTGATATTCAGTTTATATTGCTGACGTTGTTGTTGATATTGACCTTACTGTTATTTTTGACGTTGTTGTTGATAATGACGTCATTGTTATTGTTGACGTTGTTGTTGATATTGACGTCGTCGTTATTGTTGACATTGTAGTTGTTATTGACGTTATTGTTATTGTTGACATTGTAGTTGATATTGACGTTATTGTTATTGTTGACATTGTAGTTGTTATTGACGTTATTGTTATTGTTGACATTGTAGTTGATATTGACGTCGTCGTTATTGTTGACATTGTAGTTGATATTGACGTTATTGTTATTGTTGACATTGTAGTTGTTATTGACGTTATTGTTATTGTTGACATTGTAGTTGATATTGACGTTATTGTTATTATTGACATTGTAGTTGTTATTGACGTTATTGTTATTGTTGACGTTGTTGTTGTTATTGACGTTATTGTTATTATTGACATTGTAGTTGTTATTGACGTTATTGTTATTGTTGACATTGTAGTTGATATTGACGTTATTGTTATTGTTGACATTGTAGTTGTTATTGACGTCGTCGTTATTGTTGACATTGTAGTTGATATTGACGTTATTGTTATTGTTGACATTGTAGTTGATATTGACGTTATTGTTATTGTTGACATTGTAGTTGTTATTGACGTTATTGTTATTGTTGACATTGTAGTTGTTATTGACGTTATTGTTATTGTTGACATTGTAGTTGTTATTGACGTTATTGTTATTGTTGACATTGTAGTTGTTATTGACGTTATTGTTATTGTTGACGTTGTTGTTGCTTATTATTTTCGTCGTTGTTGCTTTTTATCTTTGTTATTTCTTTTTCTTATCTGTTTACTTCATATCATGTTTATCCTTGTTGTTCTTCTTCTTTTTCTGCTTTTTCTTCATCTTCTTCTTTTTCTGCTTCTTTTTTTTCTTTTTCTTTTTATAAAAATAATGAAATTATTGTGTACAGTGCTCAGGTGCACTACAACAAATACTTCTTGTTCTTTTTCTTTTGCTTCTTTTTTCTTCTTCTTCTTGTTCTTCGTTTTCTTCTTCTTTTTCGTCTTCTTCTTTTTCTTCTTTTATTCTACTCTTTCTTCTTTTTCTTCTGCAGCTGCTGTTGTTGTTCTCTCTCTCTCTCTCTCTCTCTCCCTCTCTCTCTCTCTCTCTCTCTCTCTCTCTCTCTCTCTCTCTCTCTCTCTCTCTCTCTCTTACTATAGTATTTCTTGATTTTCAGTTTCAATCAATAAACAACGCCACTGTTATTTATTGGGAGACAGGAAAGAAAACAAATAATAACACTAATACTACTAATAATGATAACAATAATAACAATAACGATAATAATAAAACTAATGATGGAGTCGGTCTTTTAATTTATGACATTCAAGAATGTAATGGGTGGAATTTTAAGAGAGACAACGTTACTTGTTTCTTTAACTTTAATATTTGTTGTTGTTATTATTATTGTTGCTATTGTTGTTGTTGTTGTTCTTCTTCTTCTTCTTCTTCTTCTTCTTCTTCTTCTTCTTCTTCTTCTTCTTCTTCTACTACTACTACTACTACTACTACTACTTCTTCTTCGTTGTCGTCTTCCTCACCTTCTTCTTCTCCTTCGTCTTCTTTTTCCTTCTTATTTTTCTTCTTTTCCTTCTTCTTTTGCTTTTTTTTTCTTCTTCTTCGTCTTCTTCTTTTCCTTCTCCTTCTTCTTCTTCTTTTCCTTCTTCTTCTTCTTCTTCTCCTTCTTTCCCTTCTTCTTTTTCTTCTTCTTCTCCTTCTTCTTTTCCTTCTTCTTCTCCTTCTTTTCCTTCTTCTTCTTCTTCTTCTTCTTTTTCTTCTTCTTTTCCTTCTTCTTCTTCTCCTTCTTCTTCTTCTTTTTCTTTTTTCTTCTTTTTCTTCTTCTTTTTTTCCTCTCCTTCTTCTCCTTCCTCTTCTTCTTCTTCTTTTTATTTTCCTTCTTCCTCTCCTTCTTCTTCTTCTTCTTCTTCTTCTTCTACCTCTTCTCCTTTTCCTTCTTTTTTCTTCTTCTTTTTCTTCTTTTCCTTATTCTTCCTTTCTTCTTTTTTCCATCTTCTTTTGCTTCTTCTTCTTCTTCTCCTTCTCCTTTTTTCTTCTTCTTTTTTCTTCTTTTTCTTCCTTTTCTTCTTTTTCTTCTTTTTCTTCTTCTTCGTCTTCTTCTTCTCCTTCTTCTCCTTCTTCTTCTTCTTCTTCTTCTTCTCCTTCTCCTTGTTCTTCTTCTTCTTCACCTTCTTTTTTTTCTTCTTTTTCTTCTTCTTTTTCTTCTTTTTCTTCTTCTTCTTTTTATTATTATTATTATTATTATTATTATTATTATTATTTTCCTTCTTCTCCTTCTTCTCCTTCTTCTCCTTCTTCTCCTTCTTCTCCTTCTTCGTCTCCTCTTCCTTCTTCTTCTTCTCCTTCTTCTCCTTCTTCTCCTTCTTCTTCTTCTTATTATTATTATTATTATTGTTATTGTTATTCCTTGAATCTCAGTCATTGATGTTGGTTAACTGGAAAGTCCGTTGGATTGAATATCAAGCCACTACCTGCAGCCTCAGATATTCAGGACGTATCGGAGGGTTCTTGCTGTTCCAAGCAAGCATGCCTTTTGAAGCGTTCCAAAAAGCGTGAAGGGGCCGATTTTCTTTAACCATCCCTGGAAACTTTTGGAGATAGTCCCCAGTGCGCCTATGACAATCGGGATCACTTTGACTTCATGGCAGTTCCAAATCCTTTTCACCTCCCACTTTAGGTCCTGGTATCGGTTAATTTTCTCCCTCTCCTTCTCTTGCACTCTCGTGTCGAACGGGCAGGCCACATCCACAATCAGGCACGATCTTTTTTCTTTGTCCACAACCACCAGGTCAGGTCTATTGTGTTCCAGTTTTTTGTCCGTCTGTATCCTAAAATCCCACAGCACCTTCACCTGATTGTTCTCCATCACCGCCTCTGGCCTATGCTCATACCATTTCTCAGAATGTGGTAGATTGTTTACTTTGCACAGGTGCCAGTGGATCACCCTGCCCATCACATCGTGTCTCCAGCCCTTATAGTGGGTCTGGGCTAGGTGTTTACACTCGGACACAATGTGAGCCACAGTCTCCTCTCTCTCTCCACAGATCCTGCACAGTGGGCTAGCCTCCTCCTTGTAGATATGGTGCTTCAACCACTTCGTTTTGAGGGCCTGCTCCTGCGCAGCCATTAGCATTCCTTCTGTAGCCTTTTTGAGGTCTCCTCTTCTCAACCAGTTCCATGTCTGTGGATCTCTAAATTCAGTTTTCTCAAAGAAGGTACTATGAAGGGATTTTCCCTTAAGGCTGCTCTTCCTCCTTGATGTTATTTCCTCCTTGGACATCCCCTGGCCTACTGTCCCCTCCTTCAGTACAGTTCTGAGCATTGGCTCCTTACTATAGGTCACGTATTTGTATAGGTTGTTTTTCTCCATCTGAACACAGTCCTCTATGCTGATAAGACCTCTTCCACCCTCAGATCTCCTTAGGTAGAGTCTATCGACATCACTCCTCTTGTGGAACATGTTGTAGATAGTCAATAGCTTCCTAGTCTTCCTATCCATTTCTTTTTGTTCAGCAACATTCCATCTCAGAATTCCCGCACTGTACCTAATAATAGACACAGCTCGGGAATTTACTGCGCTTATGGCATTTCTGCTGTTCAGATGTGACTTCAATACGCTCCTTACTCTCCGAATGTATTCAGTTCTTAACAATTCCTTCATTTTTTTTTGTTCTTTATGCCATCAGCCTCCAGAACGCCCAAATACTTGTATCCTTCCTCAGAGTCAATTTCCTTTATCATCTCACCTATTGGTATCTGGATCCCGTTACTTCTGCTCAACCTATCCCTCTTCATCACAATGACTCCACATTTACCAATACCAAACTGCATACATATATCACTGCTGAAAATACGGACAGTGTCAACAGTGTCTCCTTCCTCTTCTTCTTCTTCTTTTTATTTTCCTTCTTCCTCTCCTTCTTCTTCTTCTTCTTCTTCTTCTTCTACTTCTTCTCCTTTTCCTTCTTTTTTCTTCTTCTTTTTCTTCTTTTCCTTATTCTTCCTTTCTTCTTTTTTTCCATCTTCTTTTGCTTCTTCTTCTTCTCCTTCTCCTTTTTTCTTCTTCTTTTTTCTTCTTTTTCTTCCTTTTCTTCTTTTTCTTCTTTTTCTTCTTCTTCGTCTTCTTCTTCTCCTTCTTCTCCTTCTTCTTCTTCTTCTCCTTCTCCTTCTTCTTCTTCTTCTTCACCTTCTTCTTTTTCTTCTTTTTCTTCTTTTTCTTCTTCTTTTTCTTCTTTTTCTTCTTCTTTTTATTATTATTATTATTATTATTATTATTATTATTATTTTCCTTCTTCTCCTTCTTCTCCTTCTTCTCCTTCTTCTCCTTCTTCTCCTTCTTCTCCTTCTTCTCCTTCTTCGTCTCCTCTTCCTTCTTCTTCTTCTTCTCCTTCTTCTCCTTCTTCTCCTTCTTCTTCTTATTATTATTATTATTATTATTATTATTATTATTATTATTATTATTATTATTATTCTCCTTTCTTCTTTTTCTTTTTCTTTTTCTTCTTCTTCTTCTTCTTCTTTTTCAGTTTCTGTGAATTTTCCCTTTTTCTCTGTTTTTCTTTCATTTTCTTTTAATTCCTTTCTTTACCCAGCATTTATTACTTTTCACTAATTTTCTATCTTAATTATTTAGATTTGAACTTGTTATTTTTCCGTTGCTGCTATTGTTGATGATGGTCATGATGATGATGATCATGATGCCGCTGATGATGGTGATGATGGTGATGATGATGATGGTGATGGTGGTGGTGACGGGGTTGAAAATAATGGTGAGGATTATGATGATGGTTGTGGTGGTGGTGGTGGTGGTGGTGGTGGTGGTGGTGGTGGTGGTGGTGGTGGTGGTGGTGGTTATGATGATGATGATGATGATGATGATGATGATGATGGGGTAGCGGTGAGGGTGGCGGGAGGGTGATGATGATGATGGTGGTGGTGGTGGTGGTGTTGATTATGACGATGATGATGGGGTAGCGGTGAGGGTGGCGGGAGGGTGATAATGATGATTATGATGATGATGATCATGATGATGATGATGGTGGTGGTTGTGGTGGTGGTGTTGGTGATTATGATGATGATGATGATGATGATGGTAGTGATGAGGTTGGCGGGAGGGTGATAATAATGATGACGATGATGGTAGTGGTGGTGGTGGTGGTGATTATGATAATGATTGTCATAATGATGATGGTGATGATGATGATGGTGCTTCTTCTGTTGGAAGAATCGGTAGATTCGTTTATGATATTTAGTTATGTCATTGAATGTTTTTAGTTCAAATACCATCTCAGTACATGTTGTCCTTATCCCTTTAAATCACATTAGACATCAACATAATTATTCAAAATACCGGTCGCTCTCCGACAGGCTTGCGGTTGTATCCTTGGCAGTGGAGACTTCTGGTGTCTTCGGCCCTAGGGCTACTTCCTTACTCACCAGCATAGGCGCTGAGCTGGCCAACCGCAGGTGTGAGCCTTGCGAGCTGGAATGGCTTTTCCAGCGCGTCTCCTTTGCCGTCCTCCGAAGAAACGCCTTCTCCATTCTGTCCGCCAGGGCTGTGGGGAAGCCACCGATATGATTGACTGACTTGTCATTTTATCAGTCAGATACTCAGTCATCCACTCTTCTACTCACTCGGCCCTGATGATTGTTAGTAAGCTGTTGATATTGGTTACAGTTGATGGGGAATGATTATAGAAATTGGCTGGAATTACCCACATTGTTATTGCTCGGCTGTGAATTGGTAGAGTGGTCAGAACGTCGGATTAAATGTTTCGCAATATATCTTCCAGCTCTCAGATCAAATCATACCGAACTTAACTTTACCTTTCATCCTTTCGCTGTTGATAAAATACCTGTCCAGTGTGATGGGTTTGTGTAATTGGTACGACACAGCAAGGGCGCATGACTTAGCGCATGGCTTAGTGGTTAGAACATTGGGCTTGCAATCGAAAGGTTGTGAGTTCAATTCTCGGACCGGGTGATGTGTTGTTTCCTTGAGCAAGACACTTTATTTCACGTTGCTCCAGTTTACTCAGCTGTAGAAATGACATGATAGGACTGGGGTCCCTATCATTAAATCACCCAAGACACCTCCAGCGATATATACCTTGGAGGAGGCTAGCTAAACCGGCATAGGTGTGAGCTGTCACACACACACATGCGCGCATGCACACACACACACACACACACACACACACACACACACACACACACACACACACAGCAAGGGGGCTTCAAAGTATATCTCACGGGGTCGAAAAATAAAGTACAAGGAACGCACTGGGGTTGATTTAATCGAGTTTCCCCTCCCACAAAATTGTTGTCCCCTGTGCCTCAATCAGAAACCATTATTCCCGTGGATCGACTCTCTGTGAATTTGAAAAGGTATTTTTGTTTGTTAGCCCGTTTAGAGAAGTGCTGCTATATATTTGTGTTATTGGTGTGACAATGGACATTTCATTTTACGTGACAAATCATAGCATTTTGTCGACCTCTCCCATATAGAACTGAACTGATATTAACAAAGACTGGTTTTTTGTTGTTTTTATCAGAAGTTCAAAGAATGACAAAGAATAGGAAGTGAGGCGAAAAAATTTACTAAAAGAACTAGAGGGGATAGAAAAATTATTTCATACTTAAACGAGTTTTCCTCCACTCATTCAATGTTTACACACACACACACGTACATACACCACACACACACACACACACACACACACACACACACACACACATATATATATATATATATGGAAAAGAATGAAACGAAATTTCCTTTCTCACTCTTAGTACGGCTGATACCTAAATATAAGTATGTATACGTACATACATATATGTGTACAGACGCACAGTAGTATGTATATATATACATACATGCACACATATATATATGTACGTATGGGTTTACCGAACATTTATTATAATGTTCGGTTTGTTTGTAAACAAACAGCCCGAATTACGCCGTACAGTGCTCGGCAACTATCGTCGCCCTTTTGTTCAACACTGACACAGGAACGATGTACTAGTTTCAAGCTTATTAGCTATCGTCAGCATCGTATACCTTTCTGTCAGATGATTGAACGTCTGAAAGTATATACTTTCCTTATGCATATTAACGGCTGAGCAGCCTAATTTGCATATCGAGTGAGTTAGTCGGCCGGGCATACCGAAAACGATAAATGGAAAAGAATGAAACGAAATTTCATTTCTCACTCTTAGTGCGGCTGATACCTAAATACCTGACGATAGCTAATAATCTTGAAACTAGTACATCGTTCCTGTGTCAGTAGGAATGTGTGTGTACGTGTGTGCGGGGGGGGGGGGGGGTTATTTTAACATGTTGAAACATATTTTTCAGCTCTTGTCTTATACGGAGTAGTGTGTGTGTGTATGTCTGTCTGTATGTTAGTGTGCGCGTGTGCATGCGTGTGTGTGTGGATGGACCAGTATTTTTGTGGTACTGGTAAAAATGGCGTACATTATTCGATATTTTCAGTCATTTGCAAAACGATTCTCTCAAAAGAACATCAATAACATCAATAACCTCATTTCAATAATGAAATGATGTATAGTATTGTCGTAACAAAATGGCGTGTGTGAGTCCAGGTTGGGAGTTGGTTCTGCACTAGTTAAATTGATAATTTGTATTACTCTCGGTTTCTCCTCCCTGTCTTGTGTTATTTCGTTTGCCTGTATCTATGTGCTGTGTCTAAAAAATGGTTGGGGTAGAGGGGTTGTCTGCTGATGTTAAGTGGTCTCCTGTGTTTGTTACATTCCTTGTTGTTGTAAGATGTGGTTCGGGTTCGTGGTTGTAGATTGAATGGGGTGTTCCTGTATTGCGAGTATGGATGTGTGTTTCTATGTGCCATGTTGGATTGTGGTGTTGTAGGTGGCCTACGTTGTTGGTTGTATCGTGTGGTGTGGGTTTGTTGTGTATTGTGGAAGCGAGAGTTGAGAAAATGGAAATTACCTTGCTGTCCCCTTGAAGCGGGGAAGTTGTTACATCTATCATGGTGGTGGTATCTTTTCCCTATGTTTGTCGACGAGGCATCCGCGTAGTATTTGAGTGATTTGGTATGGTATCTCCTTGAAAGGGGAAAGTTGTAAATGTCATTCTGGGGGTGATGATTTCTAGGGTTTTTGTTCCTCCTTATGGAAGCGAGGTTGGGAAGTTCATCTTCGGTGTGGTGCTTCCTTCTTCTTTTGTTAGTAGCTGTGGAGTTTGCGAAATTGTTGTGCAGTTGGGTTATGGGTTTTCCTATTTTTATGAACGGGTTATTGGAGGTGTAATCCGTTTGAAAAATCGATTCATAGCTTAGGGACCAAGCGGCACTTTTTTCCCAGCGTTGAAGGGATTTCAGCTCCTCTCTGTTGCAGTCCTCTTTCCATAATTTAGAGATCTTCTCTACCTTGGGGCCTTCAGTCTTATTGTTGATTTCCAGGAGGATCTCTTCATCGATGGTTTTGATTTTTTCCTCATTTGTCTGGGCCCTCAATTTAAGAAGTTCAATTTCTGTCTTCATTTTTTCCAATGCCATTCTTTCCCTAAGGCGTCTTTGAGGCTCGGGTTCATTTGGAATAGATTTTATTTGTATTTTACGGGGGAGAGTTAGAGGGTTGAGTTAAGCCATTTTTCCTATATCTCCGCTTTGTTGTGATTTTGTATCATCTTCCAGAAGGAGAACTTTCTGTCTCTGAGGGATTTGTTCCATTTTGGGATTGCTCGATTTTTCATTTTGTATGAATCAATCTCACATGGTTCTTCGTTGGTTTTTCCTGGGTTGGTAGTAGTGAAAATAGTTTGGATAGTATCACAAAGGTTTTGAAGTTTATCGCCGATTTCGGAGGGTTTGTATCCGGTAACGGTTTCCTCATTTGTGGAGTCAAGTTTGTCGACTAGCACAGATGGGTTGGTGTTAATTTTCTTGAGTTCCTGTAGAATCTCTTCATTTATATTGATAAGAGTTGTATCTGTTTTGTTGGCATTTTCTGTATCTCGTGTGGGAATATGATATTAAAAAAAATAGAGGTGTGACACACGAGTTGTGATATATTAGTAAAAAGGAAAAGAAAATGCTGACAAATTTTTCCCAGTGAAAAATAGTTTAATTAGGAATAAATATAAATTAGTAATAAGTATTAGTTTTTACCGGTTGCGCATTTCAGAATTCAAAGTTTTCAAAATTCATGAGTGGGGAACACTGTCAAATTCTTTGTTATAGTTAATCCAAGCAGTACTCAGATTTCTGTACTTTTTATGACAGTTTTCCAGAATCATGCGGTTAATGAGAAGTTGGTTTTTGCACTCGTAAGACCCACTGCGACAACCTTTCTGCTCCATAGGGAATAGATGATTTTCATCCATAAATTTGTAGATTGTCTCAGTCAAGATTGATGTGAGAATTTTGTATGATAAACGTGAGGAACAGCAAAGGTGGTGCCTGAAGATTGGTGGCCATCTACACCCCGACCGGGGCTGGACGGCCGGATTTCCATAGGAGCCTGGAAGCCTTTCGGGGAACGTCTCACCTTTTACTATTAACGTGAGATGGAACGGCATCTTAAACGCACGCTGGGATTGTGTGGGAGTAGCTGATAGAAATAGGAGGTGCAAAAGCCCCAAGTATCTGATCAGCCAGTTCCACTGTCTGACAGGTACCGACTAGATTTCCCTAATGCTCCAGTGTGGACCACTTAGTGTTATCTAGATCGTATATAGAAAGCTTTTTCATTAGATCAATAGATAAGAATAGTATAGGTTGTTCACATTTCAAACGGTCGCCTATTCAGATCAGAGGTTTGTGTTCTACATGGTCGATCTAGATAGAACACGCAGGTTAGGACCTGGTTACTGGAACCAGACCAACCGCGTATATAGATAGGTTATTTATTAGGTCAGTAGATTAGGTTGTCGACATTTTCAAACGATCGCCTATTCAGATTACAAGTTTGTGATCTGCATGGTTGACCTAGATAGGACACGCAGGTTAGGATCTGGTTACTGAAAGCTGAACATGTCGTTCCCGGCAGGTAAAGCTTATAGGGATCGGGTCACCAATTTAGTTAAGCAAAATTTGACAGAGGGAGGGGTCGTCAACAATAGGTGGTGGGGGGCTCTCAAAAGAGAGATTATGGCAATGTCAATGGCTTTTAGTAAATAAGTAGCTTTAGATAAAAATAAAAAAGAAGGGGAGCTGGTAGCTAAATTAGACTAGTAGTGGTATTTCAACTGACGTACTAACGGCGAGAATGGCACTTGACCATTTCTTCAATGCGAAATACGAAGGTTGCATTGTCAGAGCTAGGGCGCGTGCTCTAAGAAATGAGGGAGCCAATGCTGTTCGATGGGTGGAGGTGGCGAACGCGTACATCGCATCCGCCATCTACCACCGCCTGACCATCATGCTTTGTCCCCGTCCGCGCCTCGCCAAATTGGAACGGCTCCTCTTCAACTTCTTGTAGAGTGGATAGATTCCGTTAGTGAGGCGGTCCATCTGCTACCAGCACTTTCTAGGCGGAGTGCTGCGCATGCTAATGATGTGCAAACATGCACTGAGGCTGCGGCACCTCGAGATATTCTGCCTAAACGATGAACAGATGTGGTCGCCGTTTGTGAGACAGGCTTTTCCACAGCTCGTCTCTTTGACTGAGCTGGAGTCTTGGGTGAAGAAGAGACCGAAACTGGACGCCAGGCATCTGGAATGTTACCAGGCGCTCACTGCCCTCTACCAGGTGGGCAATGTGGTCAGTGGAACTACCAATCTCTAGTTCTATAGAGGATTAATGGTGGGCAAGTGCTACGACGCACTTGGAGAGGTTGTGGGCATCGATGAAATCAAACTGACCAGCCTGTTCCGGAGGACTATTGAACCGGGGAGTTTGGATAATTTCCAGAAATCCTTCGCTTGGCAATGGTACCGAGGTATACTGCTGGTTCGAGATAAACTCTACAGTTACGGATGTGTTGTCAGACACACCTGCCCGAGATATGCGCAGAACGTCGAAACCATTCCGCACGCACTCGTCCAGTGTCCGTGCTTTATTGACTTGTGGAGTTATATCAAACAGCTGTTGTCGCGTGTAGAACGAATCCGAGAATCGACCGAGTTCATAGGAAGATCGCTCCGCCGCCTTCTTTTTACCAGGAAGGGCAGGAAATGTTCCTGTCTGGTTGCGGTAGAGAAAGAGGTTGTGTGGTGAACCAGGTTAAAAGGAGTGAGGACAGGCACTTTTTTCTTCGGCCAATCCCTCATCGACTTTTTCAAGTTTCACTTGAAAAGGGAGGTGAGGGTGGAGAGAGAAGTGCTGCCCCCAGAACATTTGCTAAAAGGTGGGTGAATGTGGTGACAATTGCCCGTGTGAATATGACTACACTGAGCATGTGCCTGTCGGCTGGTTTATTTGAGGAGGAGAGGGGTGTCCATTCCGGGTGCCCTCAAAGCGTCGGGTGGTTCAGGATTGGTGGGATACCTGAATAGACCCTGGGTGATTCGCCCCCATTGGGGAATTTATTTTGTTATATTTATTTATATTATATATTTTTATATATTTTCATTGCTAATTGTTTTTGTTATTGCGTATTTTTACTCGATTCTATTGTAAACCCCCACTGTCCCTGTCTTTGTATTGTCCCCTATATGTCGGACCTTATGGTCAATAAATGAAACCTTTATTGTTATTGTTAGGGCGGTGGATTCGCAGAATCGGTAGAATTTCAGACACCATGTTTTGCATCAAAGAGTTACGCCCCTTTATGATCTGGGTTCAAATCCCGCCGAGGTTAACTTTGCCTTTCATCCTTACGGGGTCGATAAAATAAAGTACCCGTCATACACTGGGGTCGATTTAATCAACTTTACCCCTGCCCCAAAATTGCTGGCCTTGTGCCTAAATCATAAACCATTATTATTATTATTGGATTGACAGCATCGGTAGGGGGTCGGAGACCATGCTTTGCACCATAGAGTTACGTCCCTTTACGGTCTGAGTTAAAATCCTGCTGAGGTTAACTTTGCCTTTAATCCTTACGGAGTCGATAAAATAAAGCACCAGTAATACACTGAAGTCGATTTAATCGACTTTCCCCTCCTCCCAAATTGCTGGTATTGTGCCTATACCAGCAATTATTTAGCTGCAGGTAATCACTGATTAGGCAAACATTATCAAAAGCTTTCTAACTATTACCATCTTGTCTTTTCTCGGGCATTGCGCATCTAAGCCAACATCATCTACATAGAAACACACAGATACACCTTCACCTGCATACTGACACACAGACAATTATACGCCCACGTGCACATACACTCACACTGACACACGCTCGCATCCTCATGCACTCAATCATCGCCTGTTTCAAGCAATTTTGGTTGAAACAGAAGATGAATATAACGATTTGCCTACAACATTGCTGTAAGATGGCTTAGTAGCGATTAGGTTATCTCACGATATTTTGAACTACGGATGGAGAAACCATTTTTTTTTTATCGAAAAAAATCGTGCTCAGCCGCTACTTGTAAAATGTGAATGGTTGTAGAAATTGGCATTCTCGGCTGAATTAAATAGGCATTCTAATGTGTTAAGACTTAGATTCAAGACGATTTTGAACTATACACGACATATACACTACAATGAAAGCTCTTCGACATAATCTTTTTTCACTTCCAGTTAATGATAAATAACTTCAACCGCTCTCTCTCCTGGAAAAAATACAATCAAAAGATAAATTCTTTTCAAGTTTGATGAAGACATTCTCTGAAGTCTGAAAAACACTTGTTTTATTCTACGTTAAACAAAAACATTACAGTAATTAAAAATCCAAGCTATTTCCATTCTGTTATATGGTTTCTTCTGTTATTAGTCTAAGCCCGCAACACATCAACATTTCCAAACAGACCCTTCTCCTAAACGGGTTTGGCGACTTTTGCTCTGGAGAATCTATATCGTACTGTTTATACATCCTTGATAAATTCTTCATATTGACGTCTACATTCGATTTGTAAAATTGTAGGAACGTTGTAATCGTTATTTGTCACGAAAGTATGGAGATTTTAAGAACTTTTATTCTACTCACAGACTGTATACATTATTCCTCTTTGGAATTCTTTGGGAGATTGTGTAGGTTCTTTGAAGTATTTTAAATTTCCTTCAAAATTATTTTTCACAAGGAGATAATTATTTTATTTTACAAAGCTGTTTATACAAAAACAAAACACACTATTAAAGAGAACAAAAAAAATGAAAAGAAACAAAGGAAAAAGAATTAAGCAACGAAAGATATGGAAAGGGAGAGGACAGACTGGGTAGTGTTTCAGTTATGCCCTATGAACAAAATGGCCAGAAATACCCGCTGCAACAGCCACCACACCTTACGGGACAGGACTCATTGCTCAATTGGGCTACTGTTTTTCCAATTTTACAGAGGAAATCAGCAGTGCGGGGACCAAGGATACCAGAGCTCTCGATGGAGACCGTTACAAAGAGAACGCGGTCGATCAGACCTCGGTATTTAACTATCTTCCTCTCCTCTACAATGCGAGAAACGGGGCCAGGGTTTGTGGCCGAAGTGGCAAGGTTAGACGCAGCACGTCGCATCCCAAATTGTTCACCTTAATACGTATCTTTGAGTCAAACACTCTCTTAAAGTTAAGTGCTGTTCAAAGATATTTCGTATAAGAACTGCAGACTTTTGCTAAACTGACATCTCTCTCATCTCCCTTTCTGATAATTTGTAGAACTCCAATATATTTGTTTATTGAATGTTCATATATCATTTTACCATTATTTAAGCATCGATAAACTAGTTTCTCTCTACAGATAAAGTTACAATGAATTTCGTAACAGACATCTTTAATCTATGGACATTAAATTGCTTCAGATATAACACACAGCGCTACTTGAAGGAAATTCACCAAAATATTTTCTCTTAGGCCATAAGATATGTATGAGTTTTCCCAGTTATGATGTGGTTAGCTGAAACAAATTCGTTCAAATATCTTCTAAATACTCTTCAACAAATTTGTCCTCAGATAAGAAAGAAATTTGACAAATGCTATCTGGACATTATTTCATTTTTATTTTCAAGAAATTTAGCTAAAGCCGAAAAATTACAAAATGTCTGACAGAGGGAATTGAAACACATTTTTATCGTTTCCTCCAGAACTAGTTGTATAATTAAAATAAAATAAACCTGAGAAATGACTTTGAAGTTTTTGTGGTGCTTTTTTTAGTTATTACAATGAACGAATATGTGTCAAGGGGAGAGAAAAGAATGATGTGGCTGCTAACAATGTGATCCTGATTCGGAAGAGAAATGGAGAGAAAGAGAGATGGGGATACAAAGAGGGCAGAGAGGGAGGAACAGACAAACATAGAGGTAGAGAGAGGGGAGAGAGAGAGAAACAATCAAACATAAAGGTAGAGAGAGAGAGGAGAGAGGGAGAAGCAGACAAACAAAGAGGTAGAGAGAAGGAGAAGCAGACAAACATAGAGTTAGAGAGAGGTGGAGAGGGAGAAACAGACAGAGGGGTAGAGAGAGGGAAGAGAAGGATAAACAGACAGAGAGGTAGAGAGAGGGGGAGAGGGAGAAACAGAGAGATAGAGAGTGAGAAGAGAGGGAGAAACAGAGAGATAGAGAGAGGGGAGAGAGGGAGAAACAGAGAGCTAGAGAGAGGGAAGAGAGGGAGAAACAGACAGAGATGTAGAGAAAAGGGAGAGAGGGAGAAACAAGCAAACAGAGAGGTAGAGAGAGGGGAGCGAGGGAGGAATAGAGAGATGAAAGAGATCGAAACTGAAAGACTGACTGCGAGAAAGACAGAGAGAGGAGAGAGAATAAGACAGAAAGATGTTTTTAATAAATCTTAGTATTTTTATTTCTTTCACTTTCCTTTTGTTTAGAGTAAACTAACTCTCATAGTTGATAAATGTGGAGGCACATAGCCTAGTGGTACGGATGTTGGACATACAACGATAATGTCCTGGGTTCGATTCCTGGTCTGAGTTGTGTGTTGTGTTCTTAAATAAAACACTTCATCTCACAGCTATAAGATTATAGACAGTTGTCCTCCATATTACTGAGCATCATACATGGCGTCCAGAACTAATAACCCGAAGTATTAGCTTTCTGATACAGAAAAGAATCCTGCAGAGATTGAACATTCTCTCAAATACTTACAAACATCTAACAAATCTTATATGGGATTATTCTAATATTACTGTAGTGAATGTTAATGTTAGTTAAAGTCTGTTCTAAGCCGAAAGCTCATGAGGCTGGTGCTTATTTCCGGTTCTATTAGTACCAAGCAACTAAGAGTACATAACTCTCCGTGCACATGACGTCGGTCTATCGCAGGTTTACCTCCATACCTACTGCTGGCACTCAATCTCAACTGAGTGAAATAAAGTGTTTTGCTCAAGAACGCAAGACACAACCAGGTCCAGGAATCGTACCGTCGACATTACGATAGTGCCGGCGCATGACCTAATGCTTAAAATGTTTGATAGTAGTGAATGCTAGAGATATAAAAAGCCTTCCATGCCTACTCAGAAGAGAGATTTACGAATCAGTTTACAGAACCCTACCGAGACATAATTACTGCATATATCAGAGAACACATGTTTACAACACTAGACTCATTCTTGTTTTAAAATATAACCAAAATATCTGAAGCCTTTAACTCTTTCTTTGCCATATTTATCATTTAAGACTATGGATACGTGATTAAGGAGTTCGCTTCGCAATCTGTTGGTTCTGGGTACAGTCCCACTGTTTAGCATCTACTATAACCTCGAGTTGAATAATGTCTTGTGAGTGAAATTTTGTAGACAGAAACTGCAGAGGCCCGTCGTATATATTACCACCTGCCGCTCTTGCTCCTTCTTTTCCAAGTATGTGGACGACATTTTGGTGTCCATTTCGTCGCGCGATGAAGCCGTCAAAATATACGATAACTTCAATTAAATTGACGGCCACATAAAATTCGAAATTGAGCACCCGTATATCCCTATCTCTTCTAGATGTCATACTAAGAATCACAGAGAAGGAGTCCATATACACCAAATTCTAGCAAAAGGATCCCTGCATGAACGTATTTGTGCAGCACAATTCTATCCTTCCCAACAGAGGCAAAATTGCCTACATACAGAACGAGATCTCCCGGATACGCAACAGATGCAGCAAGAGTAGCAACAAATACACAAGTACAAAGGAGTTCCAAAGATGTCACCATCAAGGAGACTTGCACCCCTAGGGATACCTTACGCTATCTAAAGTCTAGGCATTTCAACGAGAAAACCACTGCTGCTATCCGACTAGCTGTCCATAAGGAGGGTTTGAGCATACAAGTAGCTCACTTGGTACCATTTCTGATGAGACAGCTACATACATATGCAGCTACATACATATACAATATATGCACACTTCCTAACTATCCCTTCAACAACGCGGAAATGTGAATGTGATTGTATGTGGCTGACAACGTCACCTTCAGGAAATGTGGTAGCTCATAGATTAGAAGCACTGTTCGGATGCTACACATATGGGTCAAAGAACACACAAACACGAGCGCTATATCTGTCAAAATTCACCTGGAAAATGCCACATCCGAGACATTGAGGTCAGCATAGAGGAACGTTGGTAATTTACGAATTAAAAAAGCTGCCTTTATAAACAGGTAGATGCCAATCATCACTAGTAGATCTGAGTTACATGGAGCAGACTTGCTGTTATAACCGGTCTGTGCATGTTACACTTCCACTAACAGCCAATCACACACATAAAACCGGAAACCATCGGTATATTTCTATCCGCATTGTACCGGCTTCTGCAACACTATATATATATATATATATATATATATATATATATATATATATATATATATATATATATATATATATATATAATATATAAGATCAAAAGATGGTTAAAAGAGTTCCATGTATTTTATTATGCGCATTTCAAAAACAAATATCATCATGCAATAACATTTGTGTTTTCATCAGATAAAATAGGAAGACATGATATGAAGGTTAAAGAACACTTGTGAATAGTGCAGTTTTAAATCAACATATGAAAAGTAGTTTTAGATTGATGTGTGATATTTTGAAAAAAATGTTGTTGTTTTTTTTTGGGGGGGGGGGGGGGGGGGGGCTTGGAAAGGATGAAAAAGAGGAGGAGATGAGAGTAAAAAGTGGAGGGGGAGGAGTATAATGAGGAAGGATGAGATAGGAGGAGAGATGGCGAAGTTGAGGAATTTTCCGACTCAAAGAGTTCAAAATAAAGATACCAATTAAATCTGTCAATTGGGATGAATCGAATGCTCCAGATTTAATTGGTATCTTTATTTTGAACTCTTTGAGTCGGAAAATTCCTCAACTTCGCGGTGGAATTTATCGTGACGATGGACTCTTTACTATCTTAAATTGCAACATAGTTAACCTTAATATTATTAAGAACAATATACGTAATCTCTTTAACCAACATAACTTAAAAATTGAATTTGATAACAGCATCAAACTAGCTAATTTCTTGGATGTATCTCTTAATCTTGACACTGGCCTATATTACCCTTACCATAAAAACAATGAGAACCTAAATTATGTTAATTTTAAATCTAACCACCCCGCTAATATTAAGAAAGCTATAGTTAGTAATATTGGAAAAAGAATATCTAACCTATCTTCTAATAAAAACATCTTTGATGCTAACGCCAATTACTATAATAACGCGCTTTCTAAAGCCGGATATCCTGATAAAATCAAATATAGTAAAGAAACAAATTCTAGAAGATCTTACAGTAGAATAATTAATCATGATCATTCCAATAACTTTAATAAAAGACCTAGATACAAAAACATAATCTGGTATAATGCTCCTTTCTCCATCTCTATTAATAATAATATTCCTAAATTATTCTTTAGTGCCTTAAATAAATGCTTCCCTCCCTCACATATCTATAGTAAAATATTTAACAAACACACTATAAAATTTTCCTATTCGACCTCCTCCAACATTTTCAACATTATCTCTAAACACAACAATAAAATACTAAATACTAAATCTCTTCCTTCCAACACTGAATATCATAATTGTTTCTACTTTAGGCACAAGGCCAGCAATTACCCAGTGCATTACTGGTACTTTATTTTATCGACCCCGTGAGGATGAAAGGCAAAGTCAACCTCGGCGGGATTTGAACTCAGATCATAAAGGGACGTAACTATGCTGCAAAGCATGGCGTCCGACCCTCTACCGATACTGCCAATCCACCGCCCTGAATATCATAATAATAATATCATAATAATAGTAATAGTACTCCCGACGTCATTGTAAACTCTAGGCTAATTTCTGCAAACCCAAAAACAACGTCAAACACAACTTCGCTAAATGTTCTTAATCCCATTCTAAATCAAGAAACTATTATTCCTATCGTAAATAACTTCTCCAATCCAATTCCTTCTATAGATAACACTAGGTCACTCGTTAATAACTCTGCTAATCTCTCTAATCGCAATTGCAATTGCCCTGTTAAAAATAAATGTCCTCTCAACAACCATTGTCTTGAAAAAAACTTAATCTACGAATGTAAAGTTATAACTGACACCAATTCCTTCACCTATTTTGGCTCCACTTCCACCTCCTTTAATGCTCGTCTTTATAATCATCATTCGTCTTTAAATACCAACTTAAAAGAACCAACACGGCACTCTCAGAACTCATATGGTCCTTGAAAGACAAAAATATTAAATATAACATCTCTTGGAAAAAGGTTTCTTCTGCTTTTTCATACTTGAACAGTTCTCTATCCAAGACTTGCAATCTCTGTTTAAATGAAAAATTTACCATTATATCTAATTTAGATTCTATAATAAATAGACGCACTGACTTGTTTTCTCTCTGCTTGCATAAATTCCACAGAACATTCCATAAAGTATACAGCTAATATCTAATACTTTATCAATTTAAAATCCTTTTCTGAAAGGCACATATATATATATATATATATATACTTCTTTAAAAATATACCCATCTTTCTACCTTATTTCAAAGTTATTTATTATACATTATATAATACTAGTTACTCATTCTATATCACTCCTGTTTATCACTTCCCTTTCTTCCTTTTCCTTTTATTTTCTTTTTCTTTTAATTTCTAACCCCTAATCTGTACCTTTTCTCATTGTGCCTAACATAGAAACAATTATTACACAATACACTATATTCTTACTTTATATCACCTTGAAAAAATCCTTCGTAAACATAAACATTTTTTTTTACGTTAGATTATTCATCCTCAATTCATTATTTTTTTCTCCCTTTCATGCTCATCTAACTTATTCATCCTATCTTCTACTTCTTTCACAATGTATCCTTACTTACATTACTATTGCTATATTTTTTTTAATAATACATATCAACATTTTCTTTCCATCGCACATATTATTAAACCCTTAAATATTATTCTTAATACATATTAACAATTTCTTTTCATCGCACATATTATTAAACCCTTCAATATTAACTTAACATTATTTTTCTCTTCGTTAATTTTCAAATTCTTTTAATTTATACATTATCTTCCAACGGTTTTTCAACCTCTCTATGTAAAACAATATATTTTTCTCAGTTATAAAAGCTAGCTATCTCTCTCTATCACCCATCTCTCCTCCTATCTTATCCTTCCTCATTATACTCCTCCCCCTCCACTTTTTACTCTCATCTCGTCCTCTTTTTCATCCTTTCCAACCTCCTCCCCCCCAAAAAAAACATTTTTTCCCAATATCACACATCAATCTAAAACTACTTTTCATATGTTGATTCAAAACTGCACTATTCACAAGTGTTCTTTAACCTTCATATCATGTCTTCCTATTTTATCTGATGAAAACACAAATGTTATTGCATGATGATATTTGTTTTTGAAATGCGCATAATAAAATACATGGAACTCTTTTAACCATCTTTTGATCTTATATATTATGTATACTCCAGTCCTACAAACTGTAGAGTGCTTCTTATCCGATATCTGCATGGCTTTATTGTACTACAATAAAACTCACCTCCTACATATATATATATGGTGGGTTGTGTACATGTTGTAGTTGCGCGTAGTCCATGGTAGTGTGACTTGAGGTGGGATTAGAAAGCTATAGGGATCATGAAGGAAAAAAGAAATGTTTCTTCCTTCCAGTTCCCTATAGCTCACTCATCCTACCTCACGTCAACATTACCCCTCAATCCTCACTTACGTCACACTACCAAGGACTAAACGCAACTACGTCTACACAACCCACCATACCTATAAACATGTTGCTTGAGATATACCAATGTACATATATATATATACATAGTAGTTTCAATTAATTAGCTAGTATATTCTGCCCATGAATGTTTGTGTCATATTATGTTTCGTTGTGCAAACATGCAACAGTAATTAAAAGATAAAAAGAAAGGAATATTTAAATCTTTATGATATTATAATCTAATTATTATATATATATTTTTTTATTTTAAGGTTATTGCAATATCTTTGAAGCTACCAGCTTCTGTGTTGTTGTAGTGATATTGTAGAGATCGTTTATTTATATCTGAACTCATTAATTTTAGAACATATCAGTTTTCTATGCTAGGAAGAAAAAAATGTCGGCAATATTCACAGAAATATTTGAAATTTGGTTTTGTGTTTTCGCTCATTAATCAAGCAATGCCTAAGGGAAAAGACATTCGAAAATAATGCAATGAAGCCTACAAAGATGAACGACAACCATGAGAAAATGCATTGAGTTCAGAAAAGTAACTATCTTCAGTATTTAAGACCTTCAGAATTGTTAGAGCATCAGATAAAATTCCATTATTGTTTGTTCTGGCTATTCACATTCTGCATTCAAATCTCACTGAGATCAAATTTGCTTTTCATCATTCCTGTTTCGAAAAAATAAAGTATTAGTCAACTTCTGAGATTGATTCAATCAACTTTGCTTATCCCCGCCAAAATCCAAAATATGCTGGACTTGTGCAAAAAATATTCAATACTTAAGACACAGATAAATGTCATTTCTCTATTCAACATTACATACTGAAGGAAGAACGAAGACTTCTTATAATGCATCCTTCAACAAAGGCACTATTCCTACAACACTCTTTTAAACCAATTAGGATAGGTGTATAATAAATCTAAAAGTTTAAAGTCTGTCTCGAGCCCGAAGTTTCATCAAGCTTATCCTGGTTTCCGTGGCTTCAAACGATTGAGAGTATAAGACTATCCCCTGGACAGGACCCTAGTCCATTGCAGGGTTAAACCCATAGCTATGGCTGGTACACATTTTCATCAGAGTAATATGAAATGAAGTGTTTTGCTCAAGAACACAACACACAACCCAGTCCAGTAATCGAACCCACAGCTTTATGATCGTGAGTTCAACAGACTTACCACTAGGCCACATGCCTCCACTACTATCAATCTGGTGTTTGTTAATTACACTGTTGAAATGTAAGTATATCCAGAATTCTATATTAAAGACAATGATAGTATGGACATGAAAATATTCACTAATTTTATCAAGTGTGAATTATTTTATTGATACTGTGTTTCTCAGATGGAAGAAGAGTAAAAGAGAGATAGATAAAGGAGTGTTTATCGGAAAATAATGTTAACGGGAAGATGCAAAAGAAGGAGAATGCTATTTACAGACAATAAATTATGCTACTGAGGGTAGAAGCAACAAGAGAGAAAGGGGTGTTTATCAGAGGGGAAATAGTAACAGTAAGAGGTAAAAGAAAATGAAGTTTTCAGACATATAATTACATGCACACACATACAGATACAGTAGCTGTTGAAGCAGTGGCATTATCGGTAGGGATATTGGTTAATGGTGGGGAAAGTAGTGTAAAGAGAGGAAGTTGATGACAAGTTTTTTTATTGAACTATAATTTTATTTTTGTCAATTATTTAACACATGCGATATAGTGGAATTAACTGTCATCTTCTAAGCTGAGCCTCTTATGAAGAACTGTTTCCAGTTCCATTAGCTTATCCAGTTCCATTAACAAAGAGCAGGTCGAAGCATTTAATAAGATAGGGATTACTTGTTACAACCAATAAGGCACAGTATTCTAAGACTAAGAAATTAACAGATGATTTTGTTAGGGTAGTTAACACTAATAAGCAAGAAAAACAAAAGCAAAACTATCACCAATAAAATATATTTTAATTCTTTAGTACCCTGCTTTATAATCTGAAACACCTCACACCTCATGTCGCAGAACACGTGCAAATCTCTTTTATCTTGTCTCATTGCTAATTATTACCTGACCTCTAACTTCTTCATATTGTTTTATGGTGCTCACTTTCTTTAAGTTTTTTATAACATAACTCTTAACTTTTTTCACTCTGTCTACAGTAAATTATTCCACTGGTTGAAGCCATGTACCAGCCACAGATCTTGTAAGTAGTAGTAACAGCAGCATGTAATGTATGTATGTCAACAATACAAAACTACTTTACAGCTTATTGGTAGAGTCTGTGGTTCTTATTCTTCTCCAACTGCACCTCTGAAATCTCAAAATGGCAACGAATTGTTTAGAGACCCAAAGAACATCATTTTTTAGATGAAGGGAACACTTCAATGAACTTTTGAATAAGAGCATTGAACAGGCAATGGATTTGTATCACGTCTTTGTTGATTTGGCAAAAGCTTTTGATATGGTGAATAGGACTTACCTTATGGAAGATTCTGACTAAGCTTGGTTGTCCTGACAAGTTTGTATCAGTTTTGAAAAGTTTCCATGATGATACGCAAGCTTATGTCAATATAAGTGGATAGGTGTCAGATCACATTTTTGTTGAAAATGGTATAAAATAAAAGTACTTATGCTGTTTGCATTGTATTGCTCTATGGTTTTCCTTATAGCATTTGAGGACTGCATACAGGGAATTTATATCAAGTATCGTTTGATTGGCAAGTTGTTTAACATTAAACAGTTTGCGACCAAAACAAAGGTGTTCACTTGTTAAATACGTGAATGTTTGTATACAGATGATTGTGATTTTGTTGCTCACTCTGAGGGTGACATGCAGCACCTGAGGGATTCTTTTTCTGAGGTATGTAGCACATTGTGTCTGACAGTGTGACCAAGACAGTTGTCATACATCAACCTGCTCCAGACAAGGATTTCACTGAGCCTAGCATTTATGTGTATGGCAAAACATTGAAGGTTCTGGATATATTTATGTATTCAGGCAGCACATTTAACATGGGAAACACCCTTGATGATGAAACATCTTTACAACTAAAGAAAGCAAGTGATTCTTTTGGTTAATTAGAAGGGCATCTCTAGTACCAACGTGGGATTTCCATTAATACAAAGTTAAAGGTATACAGAACATGCGTCTATAATTGTTGTATGCATGTGAAACTTGGGTCACATACCAATAAAATATATAAATGCTTGAACATTTTCATCAACATTGTCTTCCCTGAATACTCGGTATCTATTGGCAATCACATATGAGCAATTTTGAAGTGCTGGAACAAAGTCATTTTGAAAGTATTGAATTTCTCATAATTCAAGATAGATAGCACTGAAAGAGCCATTTTGTAAGAATGCCAGAAATTCATATTCCTAAGCAGTTTCTGTATGAAGATAAATTAAAGGCAAACGGCCAAGGCAATAAATTCAGGGATAAAGACTGCATCAAAACAGCTTAGATAAAGACAAAAATCAGAGCAGATAACTGGGAAGACATTATAAAGAGGGGTCTACATGATATTATTTTACCTTGATTTTCAAATGCTCAAAATGAGTGTGGCCAGCTTTGCCTCAGTAAAACTGGTCTTAGCAGTCATCATAAAAGCCACATATAGAATGTTGCCAATTATGATCTCTTTGGGATTTCTTCCTGTTGGAAAAAAATCAATGTGCCTGGGCCAGTGGATTCCAACATCACTTGAAAGCTCACAAAAACAAAACAGGGAACCAAAGTGGAAGTTATGTTCATCGTTGCAACATATGCAGAGTGGAATGTAAGTCCTTGAAGGGGTTGGGTTAATGAGGCATGTTCCTGCCACCTACATGTGAGAGGGTGATCAAGTGATAGCAATTCTAGAAATTGTAGTGCAGCCATCATATACATACATTTATTGTTCCAAAGCAGATAGGACCAATAGTGAAAGATGTGCATTATTGCTATAGGGCGGTGGATTGGCAGTATCGGTAGAGGGTCGGACGCCATGCTTTGACGCATAGAGTTACGGCCCTTGCCATTCTGAGTTCAAATCCCACCGAGGTTAACTTTGCCTTTTATCCTTACGGGGGTCGATAAAATAAAGTACCAGTAATACACTGGGTAATTTGCTGGCCTTGTGCCAAAAGTAGAAACAATTATTGCTATAGGAGTCACCTTATACCAGTACTAACGTGATAGAGTCGAGATGGGAGGGGAGGGGGAGTAATTAGGACACGGGTGTGGGGTGTATTATTATGTAAGTTAGATAAGGTGTGGATGTGTGTTTTCATAAATAAATTGTCTCCCATGGATCTGATTTTTTTTCTCTCCCTTGGTTTTATCTTAGTTATCTCCCTTGTTTACGTTAAAATTAAACTGAAAAATAAGATATACAGATAAGTCCTAGCTGCTTTACAGCTTCCCTTGCTTCGCATTTTGCCTTCCCCATTTAATTTTTTACTTTTCTTTTTTATTTTCACTTATCTCTGTATGTCTTGTTTTATTCTGTTTTTCAACAGTAAGAAATACTAGTCTGTTCTGGCTTACTAACTCTATACAGACATTTAAATTGATTACGCAAATAAATAAACATGTGTAAGAACAACAACATTTTAATGATGAAAATACCAAATAAGTTTTATTTCTGGTGACCAGCTTTCAAATGTAATTGGTAAACACAATCAAAGAAAAAATTTCATACTTGTTCATGAATAAAAAATGCAATAAAGTCTTCAAATTTGGAATAACTAGCCAATGATTTATAGTTTTGTAATTATATTTTTATATTTTTGTTAGGAGATTGCATATTGTTCATATGATATTTTTTATTCTTATATTTTGGTATTTTTTTTTATTTTATTTCAAAACATGTTTCATTTACTTTACTGACTTTAATCATTTTCAAAAAGCGCACATACAGGCAGGACATTTTTCACACTTCTCAGTGACTATTGTAAGAGAAGAATATCTTTGATATATGTGTGCCACAGCATGGCCTCAGCCTATCTGTTGGAACACATGATAGAGTAATACATATGTGTGTGTGTGTGTGTGTGTGTGTGTGTGTGTGTGTGTGTGTGTGTGTGTGTGTGTGTGTGTGTGTGTTAAAAATCCAATATTCCTTTCTCATCTCGGGACTTTTACTAGACATTCCTTTCTTATATTGGAACAATCAGTGTCAGTGTATCTCTCACTGTGTATGTATGTCTGTGTCTTTGTGTTTGTATGTGTGTGAGTGTTTGTGTGTGTGAGTGTTTGTATGTGTGTGTGAGTGTTTGTATGTGTGTGTCTGTCTTTGTGTATGTTTCTCTGTGTGTGTATGTGTGCTGTTTTACTCTTTTACTTGTTACAGTCACTAGACTATAGGCATGCTGGGCACAGCATATCAACCCCAGCATTTATATATTTTCAAGACAGGTAGATATTTTATCAATTCGTATTTATTTGAAATGCTAGGTTATGGAACATAAACAGTAAGTATAAACACAGATAAACATCAACAACCATGCACACACATACATAAAAGGCTTCCACATAGTTTCCACCTACTAAATTTCACTTGCAAGGCTATAGTAGAAGACACTTGCCCAAGGTGTTATGCAGTAACACAATGTAAAACCATGGGTTTGCATAATAATCTTAACCACAAGGCTGTATGTGTGCATATATACATATATATATATATAGTGACGAAACCTAAGTCAATTGCATGAACTCATAATCCTTTATTTACTGCTATATATAGTTCGATGATAGCCATTGTATGGCTATGACCTCATCAGGCAGTTAGTCAGTTCTTAGATATGCCAGCTCCGTGTTTATAGTCTTGATGGTATCAGAGCCTTGGGACATTATATATATATATATATATATATATATATATATATATAT
>OZ024742.1:126019076-126109076 GCA_964016885.1 Eledone cirrhosa
CTCGACCAACTTAGGCAGTTGCTCGTCATTAAAGTCAGGTGGACGATCTGAATGAGGTCAATCTTCAAGGCTGTAATCACCGGAAGCATGCGAACCAGTCCCTAGCACTGCATTCAGACATGTATGACCCGAATGCATTGTTAATGTGACGACTCGATGCTGTTGCTTAGGCCAGATTTGAAGTCATAAAGTAAACAGCCACGAATAAACAATTTGGATAGATCCATCTTGCTTCCCCTTTGACGGCATAAGAGAAAATGAGAAATGTACATAGTGCAGACCACAGGTTCTCAACCCATTTAGGCCATTTGTCCCTCAAAATCACGAAACGGAACATAAATCACGAAAAGGAACATAAATGTTCTTTTTTATGAATAAGGACCAGTTGAATTTGTTATATTCCCACCAGGCATTACCAGCTATTTTGAACATTTATACAAGAGCAACTCTGTCTATCCCAAGAGTGCTCTTATCTGGAAGAAAGTAATAATTATATCATTTCAAAGCTTTCCAATTTTCCCTTTAATGAGACGGACAGAATAAATGTTGATATCTAATTTGATGTCCCCTCTGCTTTGTGAGCTTAGAGACCACGGAAGGTTTTCATGACCACGCGGGAGGGTATATTTATTAGTAAATGGTAAAATATATACAACAAATGAGTAAGTGAATTGTAGTAGATGGTTTCCAGTCTAGTCAGACTGCATCTACAAATAAAAAAATTGTTAGTTTGCTTTGTAACAATAGCATAACCAAGTTTTCAGATAAATCAACTTACTTTAACTTTGACCTCATTTCAATGGGACCCTTGAGCTTCATGGCTAACTCTTTGACGTGAGGCTGAATTTTCCTAAGATGTAGCCAGAGATCTCCAGGTGTAATTACATTGTAGCGGTTGCGAGACTTGCTGTGCAGTCTGGAAACAGCATCAAACCTCCTCTCGACTAAGTATGAGCTTGGAAAAGGCAGAGCAAATCTCTTAGCCTCTGCATGTAGGTGTGGAAATCGATGCTGAATTTCCTCTTGCATCCCAAAAAGGGGTTCACCTAATTTTGATCATGTCATTTGCTTGAACTTCAATGAATTCTTCCTGAAATTTAACATCCAAATTGTCAACGTTAGCTATGAAGTGATCTGCTATCCACATTGGGATGTCCATCGGCAAAAGGTTGACAAACCATTCTCTCGTGTTGTCTTGTAGCGCATGGAGGTGAGTGGTATAAATTTGGAGTTGGTCATCGTTTACAATGTTTTGAACATTGGCGATACTAGGAAAATTATAGAATTCCCGTCAACAAAGATTCCTTTCAATGACATTCAATTTGGCCAGGAATGTTTTCACAGCATTCCTTGCTTTAAGCAAGGTGATCTTCTTCCCCTGCAAAGCCAAAATGACGCTATTGCATTTGTCGAAGATGTCGGTGAGGTAGGGGTTTTCTTGTACAGTTCTGTGTTGCATCCTCGCAGAAACTCAATGATAGAGTCGAAGAGTTCAAAGAAGTGAGTAAAGTACTTGCTCTTTGAAAGCCACCTCACTTCAGTATGAAGGAGCAACTTGGTGAATTCTATGTCATTATCTTGGCACAGTTGCCAGAAAATTCATTCATTGAGGGAATGCCGTTTGATAAAATTGATGACATCAAGGGCCACCTGCAAGGACTTGCTCAGCGGCTTGCTGAGTTTCTTCACAGCCAAGTGTTGTCGATGAATGACACAATGAATAACAAATACAGATAGATTTTCTCTCTTCAGAAGAGTGACGAAACCCTTATGTTGGCCGACCATTGCTCTTGCGTTGTCCGTAGCACATGATACAATGTGTGTTGTATGTGGTCTTAGATGTATGTATTACCTGCCTGTATGTTGTATGTAGTCCTAGATGTTTGTATTACCTGCTTATGTATTGCATGTGGTCCCAGCTGTATGTATTACCTGCTTGTATGTTGTATGTGGTCCTAGATGTATGCATTGCCTGATTATGTGTTGTATGTGGTCCTAGATGTTTGTATTACCTGATTATGTGTTGTATGTGGTCCTAGATGTTTGTATTACCTGATTATGTGTTGTATGTGGTCCTAGATATTTGTATTACCTGCTTGTGTGTTGTATGTGGTCCTAGATGTATGTATTACCTGCCTGTGTGATGTATGTGGTCCTAGATGTATGTATTACCTGCCTGTGTGATGTATGTGGTCCTAGATGTGTGTATTACCTGCTTATGTGTTGTATGTAGTCTTAGATGTGTGCGCTACCCACTTCTGTGTTTTTTTTCTTTTTTTTATTTGTAATATTATTTATACAATAGGGAATAAAATAGATCTACATAGTGTTAACTCATTACGGTTGAGTCAATAATTTCACACATGAAATACATTGTTATCGGTGAAGGAAAGATAAAATTCTAACTGGCTGCGCTCAAAGTGTCCTTGACCCAGTTGAACGTGGGTTTATTCCATTTTTAGGATCTCAATTGCCGGTTAATGTCTAGACACGCCTGCACACCTGCTCACAGCTGCGGTTAGACTATAGTTATGTTGTCTGCATGCTCATTCAAATACATTCACACTGGCTGGCTCAAAGACATACAAATATGGCTTATAAAACTTACCAAAGTAAAGAGCCTTCCAGCACCCCCAAAGCTCCAAACGCCCCCTAACGCGACCTTGCTCCCAAACGCACCCCAGAGGTGCATATGCCCCCCGTTGAGAACCTTTGGTGTAGACCAATGTCATTCTTAAATATGTTTGCATGTCCAACCTTCAACATTTTCAGAAAACTCTACTAAAATACCTCCTTTTGAAAAATGGTGGAAACTTTCTGTCCAATCAAGATCGTTTTTAGGTCTGTTTTTCAATGGTTGCATATGTATGTAACCATTAAATGTATATAATCATGAATATAACCATGTATATGGTCAGTACTTAATCAGAGCCTTTGGTCTCTCAGATGGCCTGACGGTGCTGTAGCCTGTTTACATACATTGCCCCACTCTACAGAGTTCTGCATGTAATTGTTTATGGCACAAATACAAGCAAGATCATCAGGCCTTCAATGCAACCATTCTTTAGAAAGTTTTCTATAGTTGGATACCCTTCTTATCACTTACTACTTTATAGTGTGTACCGGGTGTGTTTTTATCGATTTACTAATACTAGAGAAGTTGTCATGCACTTAAAACCACTGAAGAGTCCTCCAAACCCTTTTTTACCTTAGTTAGTAACTATTATAATTATTATTAGCTCTTTAATGGCAATGGATTGGCAGAATAGTTAGAGTGCCGGACAAAATGCTTTGTAGTATTTGGTTATGGCTTTTTACATTCCAAGTTCAAATCCTGCCGAGGCTAGCTTTGCCTTCATCCTAATGGAGTCGATAAAATAAAACACCAGTAACAAACTGGGGGGGTCAATTTAATTGACTTGCCTCACCCTTCAAATTTCTGGCCTTGTGCCAAATGTAGAAACAATTATTATTATTAAGAGTGGTGAATTGGCAATATTGGTAGAACATTAGACAACATGTTTTGCAGCATGAAGTTTTGGCCCTATACTTTACCTTTCAACTTTACAGGGTTGATTTAATTGACTTTCCCCTTCCCTTCAAGCTGCTAGCAATGTGCCAAAAAGAAGAACCAATTATTATGATTATTAAAGAAAAGAAATATGAAGAGGTGTTCTTACTCTAGGCTGCCAATTAAGATATTTTAAAGCTTTGGAAATATTTGGTCGTCGCCTCTGTGGGTCATCTTGCATTGCTGGTCTGTTAACAATCTTGCTGTCACCACCTGAAATAAACGCATATATTTGAAGAGACCAGGTAAAATTACCTTTGAACAAGCTGCATGCTAGTCTTATTTTATCTCACTCTCACTAGTGTGTGTGTCTGTGTGAAAGAGATAGTAGGCAGATACACAGAAGAGAGAGCTCACACCTATGCAAGTTTAGCTGACCTCTCCTGGTGAGGTTTCTTGGGTGCTTTAATGATACGGACTACACTCTAATAATAAAAAGCAATGTGAAATGAAGTGCCATGCTCAAGAATACGTGCTGTCCAGTCCAGGAATTGAACCTATCACCTGATGATAACCATAACTCTTTGGTGTACAAACCGGCCAAAATTCTCTACCTCTTTCTGTTCAAACTGGCTGTAACTGGTCGCTCAAACTGATGTTAAGGTATTGTTCTCAAAATAAATACTTTCAAAATCTCATAGATTTGATATTATGTGAGATAATTATATGAATTTTACCATGAAAATATAATAGTATATATAGAATAATGTGAATGCTAAAGGGTTGAACACTAGATCACATGCCTTCACTGTGTATACACACACTCATCATCACCATTATCATTATTTTACATTTCCTCTCCATGTTCACATGGGTTGGACAGGTTGTCACAGTCTAAGATCAGATGGGTCAGAGCGACCTATCTTGCTTGTTACATTTCATATTTGGCATGGTTTCTATGGTGTGTGCTGGATGCACTTTTCATGAAACCAGAACTACCATTTTACAAAGTGGACTGGGTGCATTTTATCATGGTACCAACACTAATACTTCAGAATATTCAAACAAAATTAAATAAAAAGTAAAACAAACATAACAACATACCAACTATTTTCTTAATGATTTTGGCAAATTCCATAACAGAATGTTCCTCTGGGTTTCCAATGTTGACTGGTTGAGAGTAATTGCTGTTCATTAAAGCAATGAGCCCATCAACCAAATCACTAACATACTGGAATGACCTGGTCTGTGTACCATCACCATACACCTGGAATATAAAGGTATGAAAGGAAGTGATTACAATAAAATACTGGACAAAGATGAATATAATTCCACAGAAATTAGAATTTGCAAGAAAATTGTTGTGGGTATAACTGCTTCAAATTAATGTAGATAAGCTACATCTCACATACGTACTCATACTCAACAGAGTATGGCAAAGTCGGGAGTGATAATCCCAATTTTCAAAAAGGGAGTCAAGAGAGACTGTTCCAATTACAGAGGGATCTCCTTGTTAAGCCTCCTCAGTAAAGCATCTGGCAAAGAGATATAAGGAGATTGTTGGGTCCAAGCTAGCTGATGAACAGTGTGGTTTTCACCCCAGACACAACACAGCTGAGTAAATATCTACACTGCAGCAGGTATTCGAGAAATCATGAGAGTATTGCCAAGAAGTATATTCTTGTTTTGTCAACCTTGAGAAGGCATATGACCGCGTTCCTCAGGACCTGCTGTGGGGTGAATGGTCAGCTTCTTGTTGCCCCGATGTCTCTATACAAATGCCCAAGTACTTGTGGTCAGAGAAATGGTGCTAAATCAAAACCGTTCAATGTCAGACTCCACCAAGGATCAGTACTGTCACCTCTCCTGTAATTTTCATGAACAGGATTAACATGCGCAGCTGGGTCGGAAGTGGTATCACAACTGGCAGGTGTAGAATCAGTTGGCTGGAATTTGTAGGCGACATAGTATTACTCAACAGACGATGATCTCCAACTTGCACTTGATAGGTTTGATGCCAAGTGTTGCATGGCTGGAATGTGAATGGGATGGTTACTTCTGACAGGACCCAGTGAAAGAAGTGTTTGAGGACGCTGCTCCCACAACCCTCTCAGGAATAAGTAGGCAAAGAAGAACATACCGTAATAGGTTCATTCTGGAGAGCTTGCAGAATAAAATTGCTCACAACACGACCGTCATTCATATGCATCCGTGGTCCAAATGTGTTGAAAATTCTTGAAACACGCACTTCAAGGTTTTCCTGAAAAATTGAGATGTTTTAGCAATTAATATTTTTGAAGACAGTTGAAAGACAAAGATGACAAAACCATCAGTGGTTAAAATGTTTTGCAATATCTGCATTTGTGTCAATGTTCTGCGTTATAAGTTTTACAGAGAAAAATTTCCTATCACTTCAATCTGGAATTAATCATGTATATATTCTTGTTTGTGCCATCCTCCAATATATGTCAAAAATGAAAATTTATTAATTTATCAAAATGACCATAGTAGTTAGGGTAAGAACAGGATGAAAAACTTCAAGGCGCAACTACCTCTGTTCACAACAAAATGTTTTTCCCTATGAAAGAAAGTTTGGATGTATAATGTCTGTATGGTAGCGAGACATGAGTAATGAATGCAGAGGCTACGCTCCAATGGATGTGCAATGCATGGCAAAGCATGGATAATCTCAGAGAAAAGCTGAGAATAAGAGGAATCAGATATAGTGTGCTAGACACCAACACTAGTAAAGTTGCCTTGTCTGCTATAAGATTGTCTTTGTAATTGAATATGTAATCAAATATATAATCAAACAGTTCAGACAAGGAGCAGAAGTCATTATGACATTGGTAGATGTGACAGAAATATGAAGTATATAGATGATGATCATTAGGTAAATAAGTGCCAAAAATTCCCAATGGAAGAGTGGTACAGTAAAGTGAAGCTAAAGAAAACATAGGCAGAGGTTGTCAAAGATATTTTAAATCCCTAAAGCTCACAGCTGAGAATATGAAGGAGCATGACAAGTGGAGGAATGTTGTGCTGGACTATACCCATCCAACCATGGAAAAATGGATGATAATGATGATTATTTGGTAAATATGTCCATAACGGGGAACACGACAGTCAGATAGATTATATCCTTACCAGAAGACGAGACAGAGTGTCTGTTGTAAACACTAAATCCCTCCCCCATGAAGAATGCACCTCCCAACATAGCCTCATAGTTAGCAAACTCATAGTCAGGACGAGACGTATTCGACAACAGAGGAGGACTATCCTTAGGAGAAAAATATGGAAGTTAAAGGACCCCACAGCCAGTAATAAATTTAAAAGCATATTACTTGATGCTTTTGACAGTAAGGAAGAGCAATTAGAGTCGTACAATATAGAGGAACAATGGGAATTCCTGAAAGCTAACCTGCTGAAGGCGACAGATGAAATCTGTGGCTGGAGCAGTCCTATAGGCAGGAGGAGAGTAACTTGGTGGTGGAACAGTAAGGTGGAGGAGTCGATCAAGGCCAAAAAGCAGGCTTGGAAAGTATGGTGGGATGGGGGAAGTAGAGAAGACTATCAAGTGGCCAAGAGGGAAGCTAGGAGACAAGTGTACTTCGCAAGAAGGGAAGCACAGGAAAGAAAGTTCAAGCATGTTCTACAACGCGAGGGCCAAAAACGTGAGGTGTTCAGGATTGCTAGACAATGTGTCAAGGAGAATCGTGATATTGTCGGGGAGAAGTGTGTCCGTAATGATGATGGTGTACTTGCCATCACTGACGCTGATAAGAAGGTAGCTTAGAAGTGTCACTACGAAAGGCTACTAAATGAGAAGAATAAATGGGAGAAAGACAGTCTCCCCCAGATCGATCAAATAGAGGGACCAGCAGTGCAAGTTGAAGGTAGTGTAATAAGTAAGGCAATCAAAGATTTCAGTCTCCCCCAGATCGATCAAATAGAGGGACCAGCAGTACAAGTTGAAGGTAGTATAATAAGTAAGGCAATCAAAGATTTGAAGACGGGCAAGGCGGCTGGGCCTTCGGAAATAGTTGCTGAAATGCTGAAAGCATCTGGAACGGTGGGACACACTATGGTCACCCGGATAGTAAACCAAGTTATACAGAATGGGGTCGTACCAAAGGACTGGCGTAGCAGCAGCATCTTTAACTGCTACAAGGGTAAAGGAGATGCCCTAGAAAGGGGAAACTATAGAGGCATTAAATTAATTGACCAGGTCATGAAGGTCACAGAAAAAGTAATAGCGCAACTAATCAGAGAGCGAATTGATCTAGATGAAATGCAGTTCGGGTTTGTGTCAGGTAAAAGTACCACAGACGCTCTTTTCATTGTACGACAACTACAGGAGAAGTACCTAGCTAAAAGTAAACCCCTCTACTTAGCTTTTGTAGACCTGGAGAAAACCCTTGACAGAGTCCCCCGCTCCATTATCTGGTGGGCTCTTAGAAAACTAGGTGGAGATGAATGGCTTGTGAGAGCTATACAACCCATGTATAAAGAAACAGTCAGCAAGGTTAGAATTAACAACGAATATAGTGAAGAGTTTAGCGTAAAAGTTGGTGTTTATCAGGGCTCTGTCCTTAGCCCCCTCCTATTTTTATCGCCCTCCAAGCTATAACAGAGGAGTTCAAGACTGGCTGCCCATGGGAACTTCTATCCGCAGATGATCTAACGCTCATAGCCAAATCAATCGCTGAACTAGAGAAGAAATTCCAAACATGGAAGCATGGCCTGGAATCAAAAGGCCTTAAAGTTAACTTGTCTAAGACTAAAGTTCTAATATGTAGGAAGCAGAATAGGGCACTGGTTCCATCTGGGAAATGGCCATGCTCAATGTGTAGGAAAGGAGTAGGCAGAAACTCCATTTTATGTCCCAAATGCAAAGTATGTAGTGGGATCACAGGTAAGCTAACTAATAATATAGATTTTATATGTAGCAGGTGCTCTGGTGCAATAAGTAGCAGCAAATGCCCACAGAATACTAGCTCATTCCATTGCACAGATGGTTCTATAGAAATAGTGGACACCTTCCGTTCCTGGGTGACAAAATCAGCAGTGGTGGAGGGTGCTCCGAAAGTACTGTAGCTAGAATCTGAACGGGGTGGCAAAAGTTCAGAGAGCTTATACCACTATTGGCTGCTAAAGGTTTCTCTCTAAAAATAAAAGGCAGGCTGTATGATGCCTGCATACGAACAGCGATGTTACATGGTAGTGAGACATGGGTCTTGTGTGCAGAGGATCTATGCAGACTGGAGGGGAACGAAGCTTGCATGCTCCGTTGGATGTGTAATAGTAATATACGCGAACAGCAAAGCATAAATGAACTAAGTGAGAAATTAGGAATAAGAGGGATCAGATGCTGTTTACTCGAGAGGAGACTGCGTTGGTATGGTCACATGATGCGCATGAAAGACGACAGCTATATAAAAAAATGCAGGGCGATCAAAATAGACGGTAGCTACGGAGTAGGCAGACCCAGAAAAACCTGGGACTTGATAAAATCCGACCTCACACACTTACACCTCTCCAAGACAATGTCACTGGACCGAGATCTTTGGCGCTACGTAGTAATACAGAAGACCCGCCTTGCCTAAGTACAAAGCGAAACCTACAATCAGTAGGCACCTCTTAACCAAAATACACCCCCGTCCCACTACCCCTACCGCCATCTACACTACCCCTTTCGATGTAAAGCTATGTCGGTACCACAACATCCAATCCTAAATAAATGAGGTCGTGTAGGTGTCACGACAAAAAAACACACAGTCTACGCAGTAATGTGGCCGTGTAGGTAACACGGTAAAAACCTCCCAGTCCACACTGTAAACGTGGTTGGTGTTAGGAAGGGCATCCAGCCGTAGAAAACCCGCCAGACAGTCCTGATCAAGACAACCAATCTTGCCTCAAGTGGGACAATTCCTGTCCAGACCCATGCTAGCGTAGAAGATGGACGTTAAACAATGATGATGACAATGATGATGATGAACTGAAGAGTAAAAATTTGTCCTTGTGTCTCAGTACAAAACTAAGAACCAACAAGTAAGATTCTACATGGTAGATTGACATGCTAGAAATAGCAGCCAAATTTGATTCATACCAACAGTGTTGTTTTAAAACTGATCATCCTCATTTCACATACAATTTATATGCTGATGTGGGTTGGACAAGTCATCAAAGTCCAAGTTAGTTATTATTTGGAGTTAGTGCCTTCCTGGATAGGTTCTGGACTATGTCTCACCTCTGTTCAGTTTTGGCATGGTTTCTACAGCTGGATGCCCTTCTTAACATTAACCATTTTACAGAGTGTACTGGATGAATTTATCATGACATCAGCACTAGAGAGGTTGTTGTGCTCTCAATAAGACTAAAAGAGCCCTTTCAATTCTAAGTTGTTTATGTTTGTTCAACAATCACTTTACAAGGTATATTGGATAGATTTTATCATGACTGGTAAAGTTGCCATGTCTTCATCATCACCAGGAGGAGGAGGAGACCTGGTAGTAAAGTATCATATTATCATGTGATACAATTTTTGGAGGAAAGCTGACAATTTACCACTGAGGAATGGTGACAGCCAAGATATAAAAAAAAAAGGAGGTAAAGTATTTCACTGACTCACTGAACAACATGTTATCAGTCAATAGAGAAAATTTAATGAAATGTAAACAGGTTACTTGACACTGCATGGATGAGTAGGCGTTTGACAAAGGAGTGGGGTCATGGTGAAAGATAAAACACCTAGATTAAAAGATGAGTAAGTCAGGAATGCCTGTATAATGTCACCTATCAAATCCCACTGAGGTTAACTTTGCCTTTCATCCTTATCGGGTCGATAAAATAAAGTACCAGTAACATACAGGGGTCGATTTAATCGACTTCCTCCGCCCCAAAATTACTGGCCTTGTGCCTATATAAGAAATCATTATCATAATCATTAGTTTTTATATTATTTTTCCAGGCTGACATGGATTGCATGAGACTTTCTGAGGCGAATTTCTATGACCTTCCTGATATCAACCCTCACTCAACAGTAGAGTGTGACAACAGTAGAGTATGACAACAGTAGAGTATGACAACAGTAGAGTATGACAACAGTAGAGTATGACAACAGTAGAGTGTGACAACAGTAGAGTGTGACAACAGTAGAGTGTGACAACAGTAGAGTATGACAACAGTAGAGTGTGACAACAGTAGTGTGACAACAGTAGAGTATGACAACAGTAGAGTGTGACAACAGTAGAGTGTGACAACAGTAGAGTATGACAACAGTAGAGTGTGACAACAGTAGAGTGTGACAACAGTAGAGTATGACAACAGTAGAGTGTGACAAAAGTAGAGTGTGACAACAGTAGTATGACAACAGTAGAGTGTGACAACAGTAGAGTGTGCCAACAGTAGAGTATGACAACAGTAGAGTATGACAACAGTAGAGTATGACAACAGTAGAGTATGACAACAGTAGAGTATGACAACAGTAGAGTGTGACAACAGTAGAGTGTGACAACAGTAGAGTATGACAACAGTAGAGTGTGCCAACAGTAGAGTGTGACAACAGTAGAGTATGACAACAGTAGAGTATGACAACAGTAGAGTGTGACAACAGTAGAGTGTGACAACAGTAATATTGTACCAACAGTAGAGTGTGACAACAGTAGAGTATGACAACAGTAGAGTATGACAACAGTAGAGTGTGATAACAGTAGAGTGTGACAACAGTAATATTGTACCAACAGTAGAGTGTGACAACAGTAATATTGTACCAACAGTAGAGTGTGACAACAGTAGAGTGTAACAACAGTAGAGTATGACAACAGTAGAGTGTGACAACAGTAGAGTGTGACAACAGTAGAGTGTGACAACAGTAGAGTGTGACAACAGTAGAGTGTGACAACAGTAGAGTATGACAACAGTAGAGTGTGACAACAGTAGAGTATGACAACAGTAGAGTGTGACAACAGTAGTGTGACAACAGTAGAGTATGACAACAGTAGAGTGTGACAACAGTAGAGTGTGACAACAGTAGAGTATGACAACAGTAGAGTGTGACAACAGTAGAGTATGACAACAGTAGAGTGTGACAACAGTAGAGTGTGACAACAGTAGAGTATGACAACAGTAGAGTGACAACAGTAGAGTGTGACAACAGTAATGACAACAGTAGAGTATGACAACAGTAGAGTATGACAACAGTAGAGTGTGACAACAGTAGAGTGTGACAACAGTAGAGTGTGACAACAGTAGTGTGCCAACAGTAGTGTGACAACAGTAGAGTGTGACAACAGTAGAGTGTGACAACAGTAGAGTATGACAACAGTAGAGTGTGACAACAGTAGAGTATGACAACAGTAGAGTATGACAACAGTAGAGTGTGACAACAGTAGAGTGTGCCAACAGTAGAGTGTGACAACAGTAGAGTATGACAACAGTAGAGTATGACAACAGTAGAGTGTGCCAACAGTAGAGTGTGCCAACAGTAGAGTGTGACAACAGTAGAGTATGACAACAGTAGAGTATGACAACAGTAATATTGTACCAACAGTAGAGTGTGACAACAGTAGAGTATGACAACAGTAGAGTATGACAACAGTAGAGTATGACAACAGTAGAGTATGACAACAGTAGAGTATGACAACAGTAGTGTGACAACAGTAGAGTATGACAACAGTAGAGTATGACAACAGTAGTGTGACAACAGTAGAGTATGACAACAGTAGAGTGTGACAACAGTAGAGTATGACAACAGTAATATTGTACCAACAGTAGAGTGTGACAACAGTAATATTGTACCAACAGTAGAGTGTGACAACAGTAGAGTATGACAACAGTAATATTGTACCAACAGTAGAGTGTGACAACAGTAGAGTATGACAACAGTAGAGTATGACAACAGTAGAGTGTGACAACAGTAATATTGTACCAACAGTAGAGTATGACAACAGTAGAGTATGACAACAGTAGAGTGACACCAGTAGAGTATGACAACAGTAGAGTATGACAACAGTAGAGTAAGACAACAGTAGAGTAAGACAACAGTAGAGTGTGACAACAGTAGAGTGTGACAATAGTGTGTGACAAAGTAGAGTGTGACAATAGTGTGTGACAACAGTAGTGTGTGACAACAGTAGTGTGTGACAACAGTAGTGTGTGACAACAGTAGTGTGTGACAACAGTAGTGTGTGACAACAGTAGAGTGTGACACCAGTATAGTGTGACTGTAGAATAACACTAGAACATGTAGTTATATCTTTCTTTTTGCTGAGTTCAATGACCACAGTTTAATATACTGAGGTTAACATGTTAAGCTCAACAGTCTCTAGAAACCAGTTTTTCCTTTCATTTTTCTGGTGTCTATAAAATCAGCAGCAGGTACTATACTAGAGTTCATTCAATCAACTTATACCTACAATGTTTTACAAACATATATAACTTGTGCTAATGTACATAATTCAGTATTGCCATACCTGTTTGGCATATGCATAGCACATGGTCTCTGCAACTCGCTTGCCTTCGTCATAACAAGCCCTAGGTCCAATAGGGTTCACGTGGCCCCAATATTCTTCAACTTGGGGATGGACTTCAGGATCTGTAACATAAATAAATATTGATAGACCAACTTGGTGAGCACACAGCAATCTAGCTTGGATTATTTATCTGTTACAAGGACTTATTTTAGGAGAAGCTATATACAGAAAATTCTGCTTCTAACCTACTTCAACGATTATCAACTTATAACAAGTCGGTTAGAGAATATCATAAGTTGGTTAGAGAATATCATAAGTCGGTGAGAGAATATCATAAGTCGGTTAGAGAATGTCATAAGTCGGTTAGAGAATGTCATAAGTCGGTTAGAGAATATCATAAGTCGGTTAGAGAATGTCATTAGTCGGTTAGAGAATATCATAAGTCGGTTAGAGAATATCATAAGTCGGTTAGAGAATATCATAAGTCGGTTAGAGAATATCATAAGTCGGTTAGAGAATATCATAAGTCGGTTAGAGAATATCATAAGTCGGTTAGAGAATGTCATAAGTCAATTAGAGAATGCCATTAGTCGGTTAGAGAATATCATTAGTCGGTTAGAGAATATCATAAGTCGGTTAGAGAATGTCATAAGTCGGTTAGAGAATGTCATAAGTCAGTTAGAGAATGTCATAAGTCGGTTAGAGAATGCCATTAGTCGGTTAGAGAATATCATAAGTCGGTTAGAGAATGTCATAAGTCGGTTAGAGAATGTCATAAGTCGGTTAGAGAATGTCATAAGTCGGTTAGAGAATGCCATTAGTCGGTTAGAGAATATCATAAGTCGGTTAGAGAATATCATAAGTCGGTTAGAGAATGTCATAAGTCGGTTAGAGAATGTCATTAGTCGTTTAGAGAATATCATAAGTCGGTTAGAGAATGTCATTAGTCGGTTAGAGAATATCATAAGTCGGTTAGAGAATGTCATAAGTCGGTTAGAGAATATCATAAGTCGGTTAGAGAATGCCATTAGTCGGTTAGAGAATATCATAAGTCGGTTAGAGAATGTCATAAGTCGGTTAGAGAATGTCATAAGTCGGTTAGAGAATGTCATAAGTCAGTTAGAGAATGTCATTAGTCGTTTAGAGAATATCATAAGTCGGTTAGAGAATGTCATTAGTCGGTTAGAGAATGTCATTAGTCGGTTAGAGAATATCATTAGTCGGTTAGAGAATATCATTAGTCGGTTAGAGAATATCATAAGTCGGTTAGAGAATGCCATTAGTCGGTTAGAGAATATCGTAAGTCGGTTAGAGAATATCATAAGTCGGTTAGAGAATATCATAAGTCGGTTAGAGAATATCATAAGTCGGTTAGAGAATGCCATTAGTCGGTTAGAGAATGCCATTAGTCGGTTAGAGAATGCCATTAGTCGGTTAGAGAATGCCATTAGTCGGTTAGAGAATATCATAAGTCGGTTAGAGAATATCATAAGTCGGTTAGAGAATATTATAAGTCGGTTAGAGAATGTCATAAGTCAGTTAGAGAATGTCATAAGTCGGTTAGAGAATGTCATAAGTCGGTTAAAGAATATCATAAGTCAGTTAGAGAATAGCATAAGTCTGTTAGAATATGCCATAAGTCTGTTAGAATATGTCATCAATCTGTTAGAATATGTCATCAATCTGTTAGAATATGTCATCAATCTGTTAGAATATGTCATCAGTCTGTTAGAATATGTCATCAGTCTGTTAGAATATGTCATCAGTCTGTTAGAATATGTCATCAGTCTGTTAGAATATGTCATCAGTCTGTTAGAATATGTCATCAGTCTGTTAGAATATGTCATCAATCTGTTAGAGTATGTCATCAGTCTGTCACAGTATGTCATAAGTCTGTCACAGAATATCATAAGTCTGTCACAGTATATCATAAGTCTGCCACAGTATATCAGTCTCTTACAGTACATTATAAGTGCAAGAATTGCAGGAGCTGGTGCAGTAATGCACCAGCTTCAGCATTCAATAATCAGAAGAAGGGAGGTAGATGTAAAAGCCAAACTCGCTATCTTCAATTTGGTGTTCATGCTAACTCTTGTCTATGGTTATGAATCTTGGGTAAAGATCAAAAGAATACGATCGTGAATAAAAGCAACCGAAATGGGGTTCCTCCAAAGGGTCTTTGGAGTAACGTTACTCAATAGAGTGTGTTACTCGAGACCAGAGAGTCACTCCAGGTAGAGCCACGACTTCTCTAAATTGAGAGATCACAGCTCTGATACTATGGGCATGTGGTTAGAATGTCTCAGGAAAGAATCACCGGACAGATTTTATAGACAAAACCAACTGGCAGGAGACCCAGGAGTAGACCCTGAGCAAGATGGTTGGATAACATCCTTCAGCTCAGCTGGTCTTGCTTGAGGATTCAGCCATATCAGTTGAAGATGGTTGCTTCTGACAGGACCTGCTGGAATAAGTGAGCGAAAAAGAAGCTGTAAAAGGAACATCACATTTCATAACTAGTATTATTTATATATATGGAAAGGAAATTTGGAAAACTAAAAAGATAGTTCCAAATTTTAAGTGTCATTTGCTGCAGTCAATGGATGATCTCACCTCACTTAATCTATGACTGTGCATTCAGAATATTTATTAAAATTGTTTCTTTCAGAGCTGTTTAATCCTCCTGTCATTATTCTTAACCATTTTGATACCAAACCACCTGAAACCATCCATAGTTCTAAGACACAAAACTGTTTATTTAAAGTTTTTATATTTATCTAAAAACCTTCCATCATAATCTTATGCAAGAGCTTTTGTTAAGTACATGCTAAACACCAAAGAAAGTAAAATTATGGATTATTTATGCAATAGCTTTCATTAAAAATATGCTAATGAAAAGGTTAAACTAATACAGCTAGGTATGGAATATTTCTGCAGGAAAAATCCACCAGCATTATCAGTTTCAATATTATATGATGAATAAGTCTTTAAGACAACATAATTGTTTCTACTTTTGGCACAAGGCCAGCAATTATCTCAGTGTATTACTGGTACTTTATTTTATCGACTCCATAAGGATGAAAGGCAAAGTTAACCTTGGCGGGATTTAAACTCAGACCATAAAGGGCCGTAACTCTTTGCTGCAAAGCATGGCGTCCGACCCTCTACCAATACTGCCAATCCACCGCCTTTAAGACAATATAATGCCCATTTGTCTTCATCCAGCGTCATCAAATCTGCGAAGCCAAATGTTCTCACATCAGACCTGATCTATATAAAACCTTTCCTCCAAAAAATAGTTTGTTTTTTTTTTAAAAAACAATGCACATACCTCCATAAACTTCAGAAGTGGATGCCAATAAAATCCTAGCTCGCACGCGTTTGGCCAAACCTTGAGAAAATATTGTAAAATATTCATGAGAAATATTTGCCACATTTTTCCTGACTGTAGAATACAAAAACAACACTTTGAGTATAATATAACAGTTAACCTTAATATTACCGGCTGCCCATGGAAACTACTATACACAGATTATCTAACTCTCATAGCTGAATCTATGACTGAACTAGAGAAGACATTCCAAACATGGAAGCATGGCCTAGAATCAAAAGGTCTTAAAATTAACTTGTCTAAGACTAAAGTTCTAGTTTGTAGAAAGGAAAATAGGGCACAGGTGCCCTCTGGGAAATGGCCATGCTCAGTGTGTAGGAAAGGAGTAGGCAGAAATTCCATTTTATGTCCCAAATGCAAACTATGGGTACATAAAAGATGTAGTGGGATCACAGGTAAACTATCTAAGAACGTAGATGTTATATGTGGCCGATGCTCAGGTGCAATAAGTAGCAAGTGCCCACAGGATACTAGCTCCTTCTATTGCCCAGATGGTTCTATAGAAATAGTGGACACTTTCCATTACCTGGGTGACAAAATCAGCAGTGGTGGAGGGTGCTCTGAAAGTACAGTAGCCAGAGTCAGAACGGGATGGAAAAAGTTCGGAGAGCTTATACTGCTGTTGGCCACAAAAAGTTTCTCTCTAAAAATGAAAGGCAGATTATATGATGCCTGTATACGAACAGCAATGTTGCATGGCAGTGAGACCTGGGCATTGTGTGCAGAGGACCTGCGTAGACTGGATGTGTAATAGTAATATACACGAACAGCAAAGCATAAATGAACTAAGTGAGAAATTAGGAATAAGAGGGATCAGATGCTGTTTACTTGAGAGAAGACTGTGTTGGTATGGTCACGTGAAGCACATGAAAGACTGTATAAAAAAGTGCAAGGCGATCAAAATTGATGGAAGTTACAGAGTAGGTAGACCCAGAAAAATCTGGGACGTTTTGATAAATTCCGACCTTACACACTTGCACCTCTCTAAGACAATGTCACTGGACCGAGATCTTTGGCGCTACACAGTAATACAGAAGACCCACCTTGCCTATGTACAAAGCAAAACCTAGTCAGTAGGCACCTCTTAACTAAATATACACCCCAATCCACTACCCCTACCCTCCCACTCCCACCAACACCACCCTCTCTCTGTAAAGTTGGTACCACAACATCCAGTCCAAATAAATGAGATAATGAGATCGAGATCATGTGGGTGTCAAGACAAAAAAACACAGTCCACACTGTAATGTGGCCGTGTAGGTAACACGGTAAAAAGTTCCCAGTTCCACACTGTAAATGTGGTTGGTGTTAGGAAGGGCATCCAGCCATGGAAAACCTGCCAAATAGTCCTATATGAGCGAGACACGGTCACCCGACCAGCCTTGCCTGAAGTAGGACAACTCTCGTCTAACCCATGCTAGCATGGAAGGTGGACGTTAAATGAAGATGATGATGATGATGATGATTATTCTACTTTTTATGTAAACCTGGGAAAGAAAGATTCCTGTGACACAAGGTCATGTTTTCTTTTCTTTTTTGTTGTTGTTGTTTACTGGCTTTTTTAATGTATATTTTATTTGTTGTTATGTGAATACAACAACATAACCAACACTTAATACTGTAATGGACCTTCAGGGATAGTTGCTGAGATGCTGAAAGCGTCTGGGATGGTGGGACACACCATAGTCACCCATATTGTAAACCAAGTAATACAAAATGGGGTCGTACCCAATGACTGGCATAGCAGCAGCAGCATCAACTGCTACAAGGGCAAAGGAGAAGCTCTAGACAGAGAAAACTATAGAGGCATTAAGTTGGTTGACCAGGTCATGAAGGTCACAGAAAGAGTTATTGCACAGCTGATATATCATATATATAAAGTTTATAATAGGTTTGTTATGTTTGGTTACATGTCTCAATTTTGCAGTAGCCTCAAATGTATGTTCCACATTAAAAAAAAAAATGATCTCATTACTTAGTATGCAAAATGTATGTTTGACAGGATGCAACGTGTTAAACAGTAAATGTATTCTTTTTTCTAAAGAGAGAAAAAGAAAATCTAATTTATTGAAAAACACTTATTCTGTTCTATGTTAAAAATAAATTAAAAACAAATCGATTAAAAAACAACCATGGTTTAATTTATTTTTATTTGCCTTGACATAAACACATTTCAAATAAAAAGTGCCAAGGCCAACTGCATAGTTCAGATTTCCTCCAACAAAACTCTCTCCACATATATATATTACGTAATTCCAATTGTTTTCTTTCACAATCATTAACACTTAACATATATTTTTCCATGCTAGCATGGCTTAGACAATTTGCCCTATTGTGAGACAAGTCCAATCAGATGACCGTGTCTTGCTCATACAGAACTGTTTCTGGCTTGGTTTCTAAGGCTGGATGCCCTTCCTAACACCACCCACATTTACAGTATGGACTGGGTGTTTTTTATCATGGAAAGCAACCAATTTACAGGGTGGACTGGGCGCTTTTTGTTGTCACTAACATGACCACTTCACTGGATGGACTGGATGCTTTGTTGTTGCTTTAACCAAAGAAAGCTTTGATCAGGCAGACTTATCACCAGAGATGTTCCAACCATGACAAACACATCTTATTCTCAAGCATAGTATATACATTATACTTTGCATTCTTCTGTATATCCACAAATGATTTAACCCTTAATATCCACAAATGATTTAGCAAAAAATATCTTTCAAATGTTTACAGTATCTTTACTTATGGATAGATCACTGTGAAAGTTAGCAGTAAGCTAAAGTAATTAATTTTGACTTTAATTGTTAATGTGATGCAATAATGCCATTGTGTACTTTTCAAGAATCACTTTCTAATGCAGTTTCATGTGGTTCAGGATGTTAAGAGTGTTGCATATGATTTGAGGGAGATGTGAGTGTTATTTCTAACAGGTACACCAACCACATAGCGGATACTTTGTCAGCTCAATAAGATATCTTGTTTGATGGTTAGGTTTTCTAGTAATCAAAATGACAAAATATTGTTCATATGTTAAGGATTATTAGCAAAGTAAACCCTATGAGAGAGAGAGAGAACCTGATAACTGTAGAGATAAGACTTGAAATCTAGACCACATATATATTTAATAATCTAATACCTAATGGTGATGTACAATTGTAATATTATTGGTTTGATTCTTGGACTGGGTTGTGTGTTGTGTTCTTGAACAAAACACTTTATTTTACGTTGTTCCAATACACTCAACTAAAATGTAAGTACCAGCAGTAACTGGGGAGTTAATCCTGCGATACACTGGCGTCCTATCTAGGGAGAGTCTTGTACTCTGTCACTTAATGCCAAGGAAACCAGAGATAAGCACCGACCTGATGAGCCTTTGGCTTAGAACAGACTTTAACTTAAGCTCACAGGTGTTAGAACTTTTATCAAAACATACTCACTCACATACATACATACATGCTGACAGACATATAGACATACATAGAGACACAGACACGCTTGCACATGCAAATATACATGCATTAAAAAAGGTGTGTATACACAAAAAAGCTATGCATACACCATGTTAGATTAAAGAGTAATTTATATTTTAAAAAGTGTGTGCATGAAAGTTTATTGCATAATAAAACTTCATATAGACAGCATTTAAAGCATGTGATGTCATATGTTTATGTCCAGCATAAACAATACACCCCACAGTGTAGCAGTTGAAGAAAGATCATCATCACTGTCGATGCCATCATTTTAACATCTGCTTTCCCTACTAGCAAGGGTTGGATGGGTCTATATAGACCAAGTCTGTACTACAGCAGGGCTGCTAATCTCCCAGACAGACCAGGGATCTTCATCTCTCTTATGTATGGTTTCACGTTCTACCTAGTGCATAGGAGAGGTTGCCATGTCTTTGACACATCTAAGGGTATATATGTGATATATTATAAAAACTGCCTTAGAAAAAATTTAGTGCAACGCATACTAACATGGAAAAGCTGGCGTAAAAGTGACGATGAGGAGAGTGAACCAAGTGTTAATGGAAAAAAACAGGAAAACTGAAGTAAAATAACATACCAAGGACATTGATGGTTCCAAGTGTGTTGGTTTTTATAGTTTTTATAGGGTTGTACATGTAGTTTGGTGGTGATGCTGGTGATGCTAAGTGATAGATTTGGTCGACTGTATGAAAGAAAAGAGAAAATCATTTCAATGGTCCATCAAACAACAGGAATACAAAGAGATTTTTAAGTTTGTTGTTGCTGAATTAAAGAAAAAAAATGAGTAAAAAACCAGTCACTACACAAATTCACTGGTTTTACATCTTTGAACTCTTTTGATACTAAACTGAAACTGTGCCCTAGTTCTACAATGAAAATTTGTTTATTCAAAATGTTTATTATCATTATCACTTAATGTTCATTTTCCATGCTTTCATGAGTTACTAAAAAAAAAAAATCAACATAATATTATGTAAGATTTGTAAGTTATGTTCCAACAGTTGGTTCTTTTGAAAATTATTTAAAGAAACATAGGCAGGTTTTCAATAGAAATCATGTAATGATGGGACTGATTTTTCCATGGGCTATAAGCAAGGGAAACCTATCTAGGAGAGCAATTACTCTAGCTTTTTTTTGTCTTGCCACAGACAATCTCTCTAGTGCCAATAGCATAGTAAAAAGCACCCAGTCCATGCCGTAAAATAGTTTGTGAAAGCAAAGACATAAAAACATTAAACCAAGCCATAAACAATGAAGACTATCAGTTTTTTCTGTTGCTGTTGATGGCTAATGACAAAAGAGCAAGAAAAGTAAGAAATGTAAGGAGTTCTATTGTTTGTCAAGCACACACCACAATGAAGAAACAATGCTGATGTTGAAACTAAGGATGAAGGAGGATAATCCCCATGGCCCTTGGCTTCATTTAGTGGAGCCCACTTAGCTGGAACCCTTTCAGCCAGGTCACCTGTATGGGGATAATCTCTTCCCTTCTTTCAATCAGTCACATGAACCCTGAAAAAGAGTCATGTACATGCAGACCCCTTTCTTCTAACTAAAATATTGAAAAAATGATTACAAAAATAAACCCTTACCTTCAATATACAATGGGTTGACAATATCATGGTGGAGTAATTCAAAATTTTCATGACCTATCCAATGTTCTATATTTCTCTTGCGACCAGTGAAGAAATTATCAACGACTGTGACTTCATGGCCGTGGATCATCAAACGATCTACCAAGTGGGATCCAACAAAACCTGCACCACCGGTAATCTGAAATTAAGCAACAGATGGACTGGACAATCAAAAGAGGTTAAATTATACAGACAAATTTGTCAAGAGGACGTATGTGAATAAGCATGCATGCATATAAAAATGGCATAATATAATAAAGGGAGGAGTGCAGGACTGCATCCAGAATATATTTTTGTTATCCCGTTTGTAAAATAAGTTGGATTACTTTGAATAAATAATGAATGAATATTACATAATTTATGTACTAAATTTCGTAACTCTTGATTGAATATAAATAATTTTATTGCTTATTTCAATATTCACTTCTTTAACATTTTCAAATGTTAACACTTCTGGTTAGCACCCGTTATATTATAACATCGCTTATATAAACACTCATATATTTCCATCGCTAATTTTCTCCTAATGCAGTTTATATATATCATCTTTTTTAATGTATCATGGATTACATTACTGATTGCAGAAGAGAGTGTAACACAGTCTCTCTTCAATTTCTGTGCATATTCTCAATTACAATTTTATTTGATGTATATCTAAATGCATATATATTTGTGTATAATATCAATATGCACACTACACAAACTAGCAGAAAACCACCCAAAGGGTGGTTTTTCTGCTAGTGTATATAATAATATTGAGCCAGACAACTAGATAGATAGATAGATAGATAGATAGATATAAATAGATATTTATAAGAATTTTTTGTCCTATTGTGTTGCATAATGCAATTAAAAGCAATTTTGCGATTTTATATTTAATGCTCCATCGAGTTTTTCTTATAGACCACTTTCTTAAGAATCTTTATGTATCACAGTCTCAGATATAACTTAATGTAAAACAAACAGTTCAAATGTGATTGGAACACTTTTAGTTTTTTATCTGTTTCAGGCCATGGCTGTGGCCATGCTGGAGTATAGATTGTATTTTGTTTCAGACATTTCTTGTGTCTGAAGCAATATAGTTAACTTTCAAGAGGTCTATCTCCCTAGCTATAAATAGATACTGCAGGGTAAGAGATCACCAAAAGATTAGATGCAACTGCACAGGAATTGCACATTTTTATGGCTTAGTCAGAGGTTGAAGGAAATAGCCATAGTATCTTTGTAGACCTATGATTAATGGGAGAAAGGGAATAAGTTATTCTAAGACTAGAGAGTTCACCTGAATGTTTGCAATAAAGTAGACTGCTAAAAACACCCAACGACCAGGCGATAGATTAAGTCTACTTCCACTTAAAACATCTAAGAATCAATAGAACAGAACACTCATTGATGGGTACCTTGAATAGCAAGGAAACAATCAACTGACTCGATTATCTAACAATTGATGGATCTACTAAGGAATGACTACCAGCAACCAATTTGCTGACCCAAGGAGGAAATACAGAAACTATTATAGGGAAATTGATCAGAAAGTTTCCAGGCCTCATTCACTTAACGAGTGGGGTTGAACTCGTCAAATTGGACCAAGGAAACAATGTTTTCATTGGTCTTTCTATTGCTGATACTATCTACCGGTCACATCATCTGGCAGAAGGAACCTCAAGGACAAAATGCATCCCTCAAACCCAGAATTGAACTCACAACTTCAAGATCATGAATCCAATTCTTTAACCACTAAGCCACATGCCTTCACAAACTAGTTGATGTGAAAGAATTATGAAACAAAAGGTGAATGACATTGTTAACAATAAAATATTCTTACTAAAATGCGCTTCCGGTCTTTATAAGTTAAAAATGTAACATCGGGATACTTCTTTTTCCTGAAATAGATATATATGAAACACATATGTACACAACAGCAAATAAACACAGTGTATATGTGTGTGCATTTTAGCCATCACAGCTAAGGTTCTATGTATGTGTGTGCATTTTAACCATCATAGTTAAAGTTTTGTGTATGTGTGCATGTTTTAGCAATCATAGCTAAGGCTTTGTGTATGTGTGTATTTAAGCCATCACAGCTAAGGTCCTGTGTATAATGTGTGTGTGTTTTAGCCATCACAGCTAAAGGCAATAGTCTGTGTATATGTATTTTAGCCACCCTATGTATATGTATGTACTTTAAGCATAACTGATAAGATCCTATGTATGTATATTTTAGCCATCACAAGCTAAGGCCCGGTGTATATGCATATGGTTTAGTCACCAAAGCTAAGGCGCTATGTATATGCATGTGTTTTAGTCATCACAGTTAAAGCTATGTGTATATGTATATGGTTTAGCCATCAGAGCTAAGGCTCTTTATATATGTGTGTTTTAGCTATCTAAGCAATTTTCTCAGTCTGTGTATAAACAACTTATTTATGTTTGCTTAGATACACATACAGCTAGAAAGCCATTGAACTAATATATCAACTGATATATTAATAACACATTCATTAATGTATACACAACAACCTAATAACCTTTAGGGTAAAAAGTTTTTAATTCCTGCATTTAACCATGTGTGTGTATACATACATGTAGGTGTACACACACACACACACACATATATATATATATTTATCCTTATCGAGCCCTCTTTGGATTTTACTCTTCAAATTTATTATTATTACTATATATATATGTATATATATTGTTATATTTGGTGAGGGTCATATTGTTATAATATTGCCAGAAATAATAACAGAACACACTCACTGTTTGGTTTGGGTTGGTTTTCGCTTCTGTATCTTTTAAATCTCCATAGTTAATTTATCTGGCAATCAATGTTTATCATTGATTGACCAACAGTTAAAAATACAGATATAGATATATATATATATATATATATATATAGTCTATCAAAATTCTTTCATCACACATCTGTGACATTATCAGTGGTACTATTATGTTTCCTCCCATTGTATTGTAATGCCAATGCCATTTTTATTATATTTATTTATTTATTTATTTATTTTTGTCTCTGTCTCTGAGCATATATGTGTTTCCTTAAAAAAAATATATATATATATTTATATTCACAATGTTCAAAATGCATTTGTTGGTGCAGATGCACCAACAAATGCATTTTGTTCATCTATGCATGGAAAATCTACAATATAGTTATATCAGTGATGTAATGTGTGGAAGAAGAACGACTCATATATTTATATCAGCAGATATAACTATTGTAGTGAGAGAGTGCAAAGTGGTTTGTCCAGTCTGTGCATTGAGAAATTACTGCTACAATGGCTAAGGCAGTTGGCAGCAAATAATGATGTAATGAGTGGAAGAGGGATGACTCATCACTTGCCTAAGGACAGTGCTAGCAGTAAAGTAAAAAATGAGATATATCTTGAGTTTAAAGCCAGTTTAGATATCAATCAGTTGAAAAAAAAAAAAACAGAATTGCAAAGAAATACAGAGGTAATAGAATGGCAAAAATACCATTTACTCCCATTTCTGACTGTTCTGTGAAGTGGGAGAAAAATATTCTAAAAGTAGCAAAGTTATAGAAAATATATTCCCTATAATCCCAACTGTGTCATTAGTTTAGTAAGTGGTTTCAATTGATCTAGATTTATTGTTGTTTTGTCAAGGTTTCTATGGCCAATGTCTTGTGAATGACAGAAACAGTAAGGAAGCCTGCCGTATGAGAGAGAGAGAGAGTTTTTTCTTGTTTGACATTACAGGTCATATTTGCATTTATGCATAAAGAGATCTCATTGTTCACTGGTTAGACATGAGAAGATATGTCCTTTGCTTGAAAACAGCACTAGAGAAGTTGTCATGTTTTTGACACAACTAAAGGATCCTCCCAACCCTTTATTTGATAACTTTCTACAGCTGGATTGTAAAATGTTGAAACCAAAACATGAATGAGTTCAGAATTAGAAAGCTTCAGTATTCTGAACTGCAAGAAGAAAAGGTGATCAGGTGCAGGGAAATATTTGTGTGCTAGGTTTGTTTAGTAAAAGACACTCATCCAACACAAATGCATATACAGACATACACAAATTGTTCAAGTAATTTTTTTTGCCATTGTGATTTATTTATTATACCTCATTGTTTTATTGTGAATAGTTATAAATATATTACTGTATGAGTAACATTTAAGTGTAATGTCTGTCTCAAGCCTGGAGGTTGTAATGTCGATGCTTATCCTGGTTTTCGTGGTGTTAAGCGATTGGGAGTACATGACCCCCTTCTTGGACAAGATGCTAGTCCACCGCAGAGTTAAACCCCAGTTACTGTTAGTACTCATTTTCAGCTGAGTATACTGGCACAACGTGAAATGACATGATTAAAATATTTTGTTCAAGAACACAATACACAACCCAGACCAGGAATCGAACCCACAACATTATGGTCATAAGTCCAACGCCCTTAGCACTAGGCAATGCACCTCGATCATAGATTTTTTTACATTATTGTTATTAATGTTATGTTTATGTTGTGCTGTATGCTTGTTGTTTTCATATGTATAACTATTGTTGTATCATATTGCATTGTTATGTCATATTGTCAACTGAACCACAAGGAATGTTAACTGACATTATATATACACACAAAAACAAAAACACAAAATAGGCATAGATTGCAATTGAACAAGGGATTTGAACTCTTGTTTCACTGTCACTAAACAAATGAATAAAAGTATAAGAATAAAACAATATCTCCCATTAAGATAGAAGCTTCTACATGATTGCTCTAATTTCCAGAAACAGCCAAATATCCCATCAGTTCACAATGAATGTGTCCTTCTACTTAAAAAGAAAGGACACATTAAGTAATGATGTCCTAAATACACTGTGTCTGAAAAATAGATAGAATGATCATGGCTGGAATACTTTTTATTTCAAAGGGTTTTGTTTTTAATAATTATTATTAGAGCTGACCAGGATGGCTAAACAATAACATAATAATAATAACGAATGTTTCAATCAGAGTAAATGGATTTGATAGGTTTGTAAATATATAAAACTAATTGCAATGCTGTCGATACTCACCTTAAAGAAATCTCTAACAAAAAAAGGTATTTCCTGATATTCTGACTAAAAACAAAACATAAAATCTACATATAAAATCAATATATTTTCCAATAAAGCAAGTTGCACCCACTTGGTTAGAAAGGCTGGTTTCCTCCCAAAAAATTATTTCATTATTTTTGAGCTTCTTTTTATTTTATTTTATTTTATTTTGCAATGTTTTGGTCAATTTCTTTTCCTTTCTTTCTTTCTAGTTATATATATATTTATGACAAATGACAATTCACAAGAAAAAAACATGTGAGGTATCCTTAACTCTTCTTCCCAGGAGTAAAGAACGTAGACAGGCAAAATATTTACCCCTAACCTTGAATATGCTCTCAGTTAAGAGGCAAAATGGCTGAATAAATAAAAAAACCAGGACTACTTTCTCAGGGGTCATCAATTTCACTTGTGTCACAAGCATTTGGGCTAGATCTCTGATATAAGGATAACTTTTTCCTTTCTTTATGGCAATCTCAGAGGCCCTGAAACAGGTCATGGGCATTGCCCTTTCTTCTAACTAATTCAATTTTATCATAAGACTAAAGGAAAAGAAAATGCAATGGAGTGGCTGAAATGATACAGCCATGTCTTACAGTGCTGAAGTATATAACTGGTAATTAAAATAAATTATTCTCAATCATTGAAATACTTTAAAACTATTTTTTATTTTTTTAACAAAAATAGTAGTTAATAGTTTTATCATTAATTGTATACAACTGAAAAAATAGCTTGTTGAAGATTAACTACAAGGTTAAAGAAACAAAAAGGTCTTCCTATAATATTTCAGAAAAATCTGCTGTTCAGTCAAATTTAGAGACAATAAAACAAACAGAAATATCATGTTCATTTAATATCAATTACAGAAATATTAAGAACAGATTGAGACATGGAAATGGGATGGGCAATGTCTAATTAAAGTAATATCTTCAGTATAATTTATAAATTAATTGAATTAATTTGAAACCTGGGGATATTAAGTTTAGGATACCAAATTCATCAGTTATACTTCAGCAAAGATTAAGACATTTAGTATGGAAAAAGTGGGAGGGCAAGTAAATCAAGCAAAAAACATATTTACTTGACCTTTTTTTTATGTTAGAGATGGCTTCAGTTTCCATGAACCTAGATAGTAGTTTATTTCATAATTGTCATATTCTAAACAGAATTGGTAACTACACAGAAATGTCCAATCTGGTAAATGTTAGCAAAAATAAATTCCAAAACATTGCAAAAGCATTAGTATTAAACCACATATGTTAGTATAACTATACCATTAATGTACATGGAACAAACTCTCACTACTATCATGACTGCTGATAACATACAAAGAATATGTGTATCAAACTATGAACAACCACCATCTACTGAAGTAAAGTTTTATAACAGTTTCTATTGGTTATTAGGGATAATAAATACAACACTAGCAACTAGGAAAAGACAAAATGAACTTTAGGAAACCCTCTCAATGTAGTTGTCACTTAAATCAAATTTGATAAAGGCAGTAACTTCTCAAATTAAACAATTTTGTTTTTAGAATTCAACCTTTCAATTATTGCAAGATACAGCTGTCCATTTTTCATTTTAACCATAGTGGTCATGATGGTGACATGACAAAAAGCACCCAATCCACCCAGTAAGGTAGTTGAGCTGGTGCCATGAAAAAAAGCACTGAGTCTATGCTGCAAATGTGGTTGACATTAGGAAGGGCATCCAGCCAAAGAAACCAAACCAGAAACAGTTCTGTATGAGCAAGACAGTCATCTGATCTAACTTGTCTCACAATGGGACAACTCATGCTAGCTTGGAAAAATTAATGTTAAACAGTGATGACAATGATGAAAGAATCTTGAAAATCATCAGACAGTTCTTACTGCTATGTTGACTAGTAGTAAGGTAACACATGGTTGTTTAAAACCCACAACAAATGTGTTTAACTTTACACACAACACTGATTGCAATGAAGAAGTTCATCCAATAATAGTTAAATAAGTAAATATTTAGGGGAAAAATTTTTTTTTTTTAAATTAATAAACAGCTACCAGGAAGGCAATCATTCCTAAGACTATGATAAGGGTTAAAAAATGTCTTGAAACTAGAATAAAATCTGACACTTCCTTAATACAATTCAGTAAGTAAATAAAAATGTTATTTGCAGTCATTCAATTTATATTGGCAATCTTGACACATAAAAAAACTCTGAACTATAACCAAACATCCAAATTTGAGGGACAGTAATGTTATATTACTAATATCTACAAATATAATCTTTTGATTTGCACAGATTAGTCATAGATTTCAGTTGATTTAGTAACGCAAGTCATCTACAAATACACCCAATTGAAAGAAACAAAAAAACAGTCAAATACACAAAGCTTTTATGATTAGTTGCAAAAGTTAATTTATAGCAAGATTAAATTGTTGATATTGTTATATCAACTTCACCCAGTCATGTATTTTGTTTTTTGGGGGGGTTAGTGATATATTTATCACTGCAGTAACACCAAAAAAAAAATTAAATAAATACAGAACATAGAAAAAAGTGTTTCCAAAATTTTTAAAAGAACACCAACTGTTAAAGAACAAGAAAAGAGTAGGGCCTGTGTAAAAGAATGCAGAAGAAACTAACTATGAATAAAAAACAAAAACATGGATAGATTCTAAAGAAGAGAAAATATTACCTAATACAGGTTCTGGAAAAGAAACAAAATAATAGTATATTTTTGGCAAGAGATTTCACTTAGAAGTGTATGTTGAAACAGATAGCTGTATTTTGGAACTCGTAAAAGAAAACACACTTTTGATATAATTATTACTGCTGATTCCCTTTGAGCTTTTTAAGTGCTGAAATCATACTAAAAAAGTCTAAAGTCTGCTATGACATCAGTCTCATCAGTGTTTATCCCAGATTTTGTGATGTTAAATGACAGGGGACAATACTCTTCCCTGAACAAGACACCAGTCCATTAAAGGGTTAACCCCCTACCTAATACAGATAATAATTTTCAGCTGAGTATACTGGAGCAGTGTAAAATGAAGTGTTTTGTTCAAGAACACAACACTCAACCCAGTCCAGGAATCGAACCTATGGCATTATGATCCTAAGTCCAACACTCTTACCACTAGGACACACACCTCCACTAAAATTATACTGGTATGTCTTTTAATTCACCTTGTGTGCAAAAGGTGTATTGGTAAATTTTAGTTTAATTTGGGAAGCACAACTACAGATAGAATAATAAAAGGAAATTTCATCACACTATATCATTTTATTTTTAACAATTTTTCAAACAATGTAAAAAAGAAAAAGAAAAATTAACAGGTAATCCTGAGTAAAATATTCAAAATGGCTCAGGTAATCAAAAAGTTAAGTTAAAATTGAAGTCTGTTGCAAGCCAGAAGCTTAAAGCAGTTTCATGAGGTATCAAATGACATAGTATATGATCTTTCTTAAGACGTGATATTGGTCCATCATATGGTTAACCCACATCTACTGCTGAGTACACTGAAGCAACTTGAAATAATAATGTTTTGCTGAAGGACACAATACATTGCCTGGTGAATGGAATTGAGCCCACAATAATACATTGCCTTCACAATTTTAACAGGTGGTTAAAGGGTTTAATGCCATTAACTATACAAGAAAAATTGAAATAATGATGTCACCTCTTTGTCTGTGTCTCTATGTGTGTGCGCGCGTGTGTGTGTGTGTGTGTGTGTGTGTGTGTGTGTGTGTGTGTGTGTATTTAATACACACCAAATGACTGTAAAACACAACAATTGCAATAAAAACTAGACTATATGAAACAAACAAACAATGGTGTGACTCAAAGATGAATTCAGGGAGAATAACTGACCAAGATCCAATAAAGAGCCATAGAAATTCAAAATAAAACAGGATATACAATACCTTCGATTAACAAGGTCATTACTACATACTTGTCCTTCCACATATGGAATTAACAATTTTTTAAAAAGTATTTTCCAACACTACTTGCTATCCCAATAGCAGAGTAAATAAAAGAACTATATGTAGGTATATGTATATATAATATAATATATATACCTACACACACACCTATGCACACACCCGTGTTTGTGTGAGTTCATACACATATACATACATTCCTCCAGCCACAGTAGCCAGCAGTAAGTTGTCGCATAAAAACTTCAAACTGTCCACTATGTCAAATGTATCCACCATCTCATCAAACACTTCATGCAGAGCTTTTTTGAACCTATACTTAAGAGGTTATTTAGCTTCTATACCTTCCTCTAGAGTTTCTTACATTTCAAATTCCATCTAATTCTTATTCTGATGTCACTAATAACTATCTTATGTTGGTTGTTACATTCTTCTCTGGGAAAAAACCTAGTATTAATAAGCATCTGTCTATCCCATTTTATAACGAATAAGAAGTTGATCTGGCTTGTGTATTTGCCTGATTAGCTGGTGAGTAAGTGGTTGGCCAGTTTCCTGAAGTTAGTGCTACAAATATTTAGATCATTTGCATCACAGAATTCTAGGAGCCTTGAACCATCATTTTCCAAGCCATTCTGGTGTTGCCCAACATGCCCATTGAAATTACCAACCAGGACGAAGTTAATGTCATCAGTTCTTTTGTTCTTTAGTGAACCCAGATTGTGGAGCATAAGTGAAGATAATTGTCATTCTATTGCCTATGACTATTCTGAGCTTGATAATTCTGTGATATATTCTACCTCAATTACCTTATCTATCCCTTTCTCAGCTAATAGAATGCCTACTTCACCTACCCATCATTATTATATCTGTGATTTTTGCCTATTTATCTCATACAAAGTACACACCTATTCGTTTCCACTGAAGCACCTCAAGAATTTTGCTTGCTCTACTTTTCATAGTACCAGCATTAAGAGTGGCAACCCTAATATATCTACTTTACAGGGGTGTCCTGATATGATTAGGTCATCTTTTGATAACAGCTTTCTGAACCTGAAAGGGAATATATGACCATTTCATGATGACCTAGAGGTTCTCACACATAGCTAAGTTAGCAAGCCCACTATCAAGCAAGTCAATAAAATGGTTTGTGTTTATCCTGTATAAGCAATTACTGGTTATCTCATGAGTTGTACTAATCTTAGCTTTAGCATGTCTTTTTTTTCTACCCTGTATCAGATATTATTCAGAGAGACAACTCCCTAGACAGGTTGCCTTCTCTGCAGCATACAGAGTCCACATTTACCCTGTACAATGTTATTTATTCAGAGTTACTGCTCTCCCCAATTGATTACCTTCTCTGTTGCTTATGGAGTCTATGCTTGCCCCAAAGAATGCATATACACATATCTATACAGAGAGACTTTAATTGTACAATTACAATTAGCTAATTTTCATAGCTTCTAGTGAAGTAATTTATAAGACGATTAAGAATGGATAGACTATGATATGCCTAAAGTTGCAAATTCTTTTAAAATAAACTATTTCTTACATATGACATAAAACAGTGGTGGATGATGATGACATATATAGATATATATATATACATATACATACACACAAAATGTGAGTACATTTATGCACACAAGTGTGTGTTTTTGTGCATATATATTTGTATGTATGTATATTGGAAGACTTGTCATCGGAAATAACAAAAGTCCAACAAAAGCAAGATACAAATAACTCACTATCTGTCTATCTATCTATATGTATATGTGGGCGAGGAAAATGGGCAACTGGCACATCGAATGTGCTCAGGCGCTCACAGCCCTCTGGCAGGCAGACTCGGTGATCAGTGGAGACTCCACTCCTATAGAGGGTTGGTCCGCAGCAAGTGCGACAATGCGCTCGGAAAAACTCTAGGCGTAGAGGAAGACAAACTGGCCAGTCTGTTCGGTAGGACCTTCCGCCCGGGACCGATGGACAACTTCCAAAAGTCCCTGGCATGGCAGTGCTACCGAAGAGCTCTACCAGTTTGAGACAAGCTCTACAGACATGGGCGCCCGGGTAGGGGCCCCTCGAAAAAGATCTGTCCAGGGTGCATGCGAGACGAAGAAACCATCGCGCACGCATTCGTACACTACCCGGGCGTTACCGACCTGTGGGGCTATGTAGAACGACTATTGTCGCAGGTGGGACCAATCCGGTTGACCACCGAGTTCATCGTCATGATCAAACCGCCACCCTCCTTCAAAAACGAAGGAGAGGCGGTTTTCCTTTGTGTGATAGCTATGGCGAAAGAGGTTGTATGGTGGACGAGGTTAAAAGGGCTGAGGTCAGACACCTTTCTCTCCGGCCAACAACTGAGTCTTTTTTTCAAATACCACTTTAGAAGAAGAGTCAGGATGGAGAGAGAGGTGCTGTACCCCAGCAAGTTTTATGAAAGGTGAGTGAAAGTGGCGAGAATGGCCCGAGTGAATGGGCCCTCTCTCTATATCAGCCTGTAGGTTGAACAAAAAGAGGAAGAGAGGAAAGGGGTACTCACTCTCGTACTCCTGAAGATGAGGGTTGCCTATTGTTTCGGGGGTATGTGTTATCCATATGTAATCTCTCCCCCTATTGGGGAAAATCGATTAATTTTTAAATTGCCTTTGTGATATTATTTTACACGTTTTTATTGTATGTAAACTTCCCCCTTTGTATTGTCCCCTTCTTTTGTGCCCCTGTGGCTAATAAAGAAACATATCTATATGTATATGTGTTCTGTCCCAACTCTTGCTAGCAGGGAAAGAGGATATTAAAATGATGATAATGATGATGATGATGATGATAATTGCGAGACAATACATTAGAGAAAATCAGATCATTATTGGGGAGAAGTAAGTACGAAATGATCATTCAGGCACTTGCTCTGACTGATCACAAGAAAGAAGCACTGAAGCCATATTATGAGAATCGTGTTAAATGAAGAGAATAAATGAGAGAGCGAGAGCCTGCTCCAAGCAGATCCAACTGCAGTATTAACAGTCCTTAATCCCTCTCTGTTTATCACTGTTCTTCAGGCCACAACAGAGGACTTTAAGACTGGCTATCCATGGGAACTCCTTCATGTATATTGATGACCTAGTCTTCATAGCTAAATCTGTGGAAGAGTTAATAAGTATGCTTTGGTGGATGTGTAATGTTACTATGCATGACCAACAGAGCATAGAGGAATTGGATGTAGTGTGCAAGAGTGTGTTGGTATAGACATTATGTATATGGAAGATGACAGCTTCATAAATAAATGCAAGGAAATCTCAGTGGAATGTGTCATTGCCACAAGAAAAAAAGGAGTATATACTCCAGTCTAGTTAGAAGAAAACAGGCAATTTATGATATTGAAGCAATAATAAGAGATGACATTCCAGTTTGAGTAGGATATGCCATAACATCTTTAGATTCTGCAGCAACAGATAAGGAGCCAAAATTTACTGAGCATACGATTCAAAACAGGATTGAAGTACTGATAGTCAACTCTACTGAATGCTTTGGAGTAACCTGAAAGAGCTTCACCAAAATCAGCTTTAATACCCACCATTTCTATGATGTATCACAAGAAATGGAGGTTGTTATGGAAAAGTGTAAAGTCTCTCTCAAGCAGGAAAGCTCATCAGATCAGTGCTTATCCTGGTTTCTGTGGTATTAAGCAACTGAGAGTACAAGACTACCCCTTGAACAGGACACCAGTCCATCACAGTGTTAAACCCCCAGCTATTGCTGGTACTCATTTTCAGCTGAGTATACTGGAGCAATGTAAAATGAAGTGTTTTGCTCAAGAACACAACACACAACCTGGTCAAGGAATCAAACCCACAACATTATGATTGTAAGTCCAAAACCTTTACCACTAGGCCACATGCCTCCACTATGGAAAGATCTGCTAGAAATTATGCAGGCCTATGTGCTCCCAACCACACTACTGACAACAAATGCCAACATCTTCACAAGCAGCTCGGCCAAAATCTTCAATTGTGTTCAGCTGATTTATGAGATAGTAATTGAAGGATAATGTTCTCTTGTTCAAATCCTTCTTCTGCAGTGCCACCTTCCTCTAACAAATACAGGTGGAAATATTTCTGTCTTTTGGCAGTTGTAATAGATATCTACCAAGAGAGGGGCAAGCATGTAAGTCATCAAAAGCAGGTGATTTGCCCTTCACACAGGGCATATAAATAGTATGCACCACCCCACACACTCCCATACATATCCCATGAGGACAAGCTGAAGCATACATCCAATGAAGCATCCAGCCCACACCATAAAGTGGTTGTGACAGTGACACAGCAAAAAGGGACCCAACCCACACTGTAAAGTGGTCGTGTAGGTGTCACCGCAAAAAGTATCCAAGCTACACTGTAAAGTGGTCGTGTAGGTGTCACCGCAAAAAGTATCCAAGCTACACTGTAAAGTGGTCACATAGGTGTCACAGAAAAAAGCACCCAGTCCACACTGTAAAGTGGTGTAGGCATCACAACAAAAAGCACCCAGCACTCCCTGTAAATGAGGTTGGCACTAGGAAGGGCATCCAGCTGTAGAAACCAAGCCAAAATTGATTCTGTATGAGCAAGACATGGTCACCTGACCTGGCATTGCTCACAACAGGATGACTCGTCTAACCCATGCCAGCATGGAAAAATGGATGTTAAACAGAGATGATAATGATGACAACCACCCATCACAGGCTATCTCAATTTCAGTTATTTGTCTTTTTGCAACAGACAGCCATGGCAGACCATTGAGGCAGGAACTAAAGTCCACCATCTCAAGTCTAACACAACCCCCATGGTTCAACACGCATATGATGGGGGTCAACTTAATCTTTGTACAAAGTCATGTCAAAATTTTCAATACTTGTTTCTCTACTTTCTACATTGTTTATTTATTTCATCATCATCACCGGTTTACGCCCGTTCTTCCACACTAGCATGAGTTAAACGGTTGTCCTGTTGTGGGCAGTGTCCAGTCGGCTGACAGGAACTGATTCTGGCTTGATTTCTACAGCTGGATGCCCTTCCTAACACCAACCTCATTTACCGTGTGGGCTGGGTGCTTTTTGCCGTGGCACTCCACGACCACTTTGCAGTGGGGTGTGGGGGCATATTGTCTATATGCTTCAGCTTCGGCTTGTACCCATGGCGGGGGGGGGGGGGGTCTTCTGCATTACTGCGTGACACCAGAGGTCACGTTCCTTTGAGAGGTGTAATTGGATAAGGTTGGCTTTTATCACCTCATCCCGGGTCTTCTTGGGTCTCCCCACTCCGCTGTTTCCATCGACTTCTAGTGCTCTGCACCTTTTTATGCAGCTGTCATCCTTCAACCGCCTCTCCTGCACACAGCATTTGATTCCTCTTATGCTCAGTCTCTCTCTCAATTCATTTATGAATTGAGAGAGAGAGGCAGACTGTATGATGCATGTATACAAACAACAATGTTACATGATAGTGAGACTTGGGTGCTGTCTGTAGAAGACTTGCGTAGATTAGAAAAAAACGAAGCTTGCATGCTCCAATGGATGTGTAATAGTAATATACGCGAACGGCAAAGCATAAACGAGTTGAGAGAGACACTGAGCATAAGAGGAATCAAATGTTGTGTGCAGGAGAGAAGGTTGCGTTGGTATGGACATGTGATGCGTATGAAGGATGACAGCTGCATAAAAAGGTGCAGAGCTAGAAGTCAATGGAAGCTGCGGAGACCCAAGAAAACCTGGGATGCGGTGATAAAAGCCGACCTTACCCAATTGTACCTCTCAAGGGCGATGACACACGACCGTGACCTCTGGCTTCACGCAGTAATACAGAAGACCCGACTTCCCACGAGTACAAGACAAAGCTGAAGCAGATAGACTATATGCCCCCACCCCCTCCCACTGCAAAGTGGTCATGGAGCTGCCACAACAAAAAAGCACCCAGCCGACACTGTAAAGTGGACGTGTAGGCACCACGGAAAAAAAGCTCCCAGCACTCACTGCAAATGAGGTTGGTGATAGGAAGAGTATCCAGCTGTAGAAATCAAGCCAGAATCAGTTCCCATATGAGCAAGACAAGGTCAGCCAACTGGACACTGCCCACAACAGGACAACCCGTCTAACCCATGCTAGCATGGAAGAACGGACGTAAAACGGTGATGATAATATATGTGTATGTATGTGTTTGTGTGTATATCATTATTTAACATCCATTTTCTATGCTAGCATGGGTTTGACTGATTGTCCCATTTGAAGCAAGTCAGATCAGGTAACCAAGTCTTGCTCATACAGAACTGTTTCTGGCTTGGTTTCTACAGCTGGGTGCCCTTCCTAATACCAACCACATTTACAGTGTGTGCTGGGTGTTTTTTGTCATGACACCATGATGACCATTTTACAAGATGGGCTGGGTACTTTTTGTCATGAAACCTACATGACCACTGTACAGTGTGGGCTGAGTGCTTTTTGTTCAGTCCTGAACACCTCGTGCCTTTGGCCCTCACATTGCAGAACATGCTTAATTTTTTTATTTTCTGCTTCCCTTCTTACAAAAGATACTTGTCTAGTTTCTCTCCTAGCCTCCTGGTAGAGTTCTCTACCTCCCCCAACCCTCCATTCTTTCCATGCCTGTCTTTTGGCCTTAATTGTCTCCCCCACCCTACTTGTTCTACCACCACGTTACTCACCTTCTCTCTAGAGGCCCGCTCCAACAAGAGATTTCGTTTATTGCCTTCAGTAGGTTATCTCTCAGGAATTTCCACTGCTCCTCTACATTGTATGTCTCTATTTGCTCTTCCTTACTGTCAAAAGCATCAAGCAACAAATCTCTAAATGTGTTACTGGCTGTTGGGTCCTTCAACTTCCACATTCTTGTCCTCTGACGTCAAGTTTGTCTAGCCCTGACTATAAGGTCACTAACAATTAGGTTATTTTGGGAGATGAATTCTTCACCAGGGAGGGATTTTGTGTTTACAACTGTCACTCTATCTTGTCTTCTGGTGGTGTGCTCCCCTGAGGTATAGGTGATCAAGTGATTGTCTCGTTTTTGAAGATTGTGTTACAGATAGACAGATCATTGGCATCACAGAATTCCAGGAGCCTGAAACCCTTGTCACTTCTAGCACCAAACCCATAAGCTCCATGGATCCCGTCGAAGCCAAAAATAAGAATTAGAGTTAAATGGAGATTATAAAAATATGGTAAACCCCAAAAAATGTTTCCATTAAAATAATAGCTGTAGTAGGAAGAAAAAAATCATTAGCTTTAATAATCAATGTATTAATAATCAATGTATTAATAAAGGCAAAGAAGAGAATTCCGAAATCCAAATTGAATAAAAACTAAAGACAAATACAAAGGCAACAGGAACTAACAAGTATATTGGCAGCTTGAGGCATATTTTGATCTTATTAGGCCTCATCAGCAATTATCAGATAAAAACAAAACCATCACCATTGGTTAATATAATCAGGGAGTGCAAAAGTTTTTATAGTTATTTTATTTACCAAGTATAACTTTATAACATTTAAAGTTTTCTCCACTTCACCAGTTACTATATATACCACACAGTTACTATATATATACATATATATATATATATATATATATATATCAATAATATTAATAAATGGAAACTATCTTTATAAAACCATATTTATTTTATTATATATTTCAAGGGTACCAACATTTTTGGTATGCTCTCATCAGATAAAATATAAAAGTTGTTTTACAGATAGTGACATATTCAAAAAATATGCATATATATAATCTTTTGCATATATATAATCTTTTACTCTTTTACGTATTCCAGCCAACTGGTTGGGGCCTTGCTAGGGCACTGCCATTGCCGCTACACTTTCTAAACCCAGCCTTCATTGGTTGGCATTGATTTATGAGGGAGTTTGTTGCTGCCAACCTTATTTGTATTTTGCCTTGTGCTGTGGTTTCATCTGGGTTTTTGGTTAGCGGAATGTCAAGATGTTTCTTGAAAACATCTACATGCCCACCATGTAGGTCTTTCAGATTTTTTGGAAGCTTATAAAAGAGCTGCAGGCCTTTGAACCCCAGGTTATTGCAGTGTCTGGTTTTTATTCTTCAAGTGTATGTATGTGTGTGTGTGTATATATATACATATCATCATTTCATCATTTCATTTTTACGTCCGCTTTTTCCCTGCTTGCAAGGGTTGGACGGAAACTGATTTTGGCTTGATTTCTACAGCTGGATGCCCTTCCTAACACCAACCTCATTTACAGTGAGTGCTGGGTGCTTTTTTGCCGTGGCACCTCCACGACCACTTTGCAGTGGAATGATAGGGACCCCAGTCCCTATCATCTCATTTCTACAGCTGAGTAAACTGGAGCAATGTGAAATAAAGTGTCTTGCTCAAGGAAACAACACATCACCCGGTCTGATAATTGAACTCACAACCTTTCGATTGCAAGGCCAATGCTCTAACCACTAAGCCATGTGCCTCCATATATATATATACACACACACACACCAAATATATATATATATATATATATATGCCAGTTACTATAAATCCCAACAATATTTCACATTACACAAACTGCTACACAAATATCAATAGAAACCAATAAATCAAGTGTCATGTTCTGTTCTTTTCTTCTTTTCAGAGGCTATATTGAATATCTGATTTATCATACACATCTTTCCCTTAACCAAATCTCACATTTCACTACTATATGACAACGGAGCATATGAGCCCGACCATGAGACCATGATGTAATCACCTGACTTATTTAGCCTCCATATGTGACAAAGTGTCTTACTCATGCAAGCATAGAAAATGAATGTTAAACAGTGACGATGACATGACAGTTATACATAACACTTGGCACACACACAACATACAATCTCTCCTTCAGTGGCTGTATATATGTATAGGTAAAGGAAATTATCTACTACTAGTATTGCTTTATTATTATGGTCCCATTATTATATTCCAAATAGGCTTGTTTACATAATTAGACCGAAAAGGACCTATTGATTCTCCTATTTACCTCCAGTTTATCTTATGTGACACAGCAAATGGTATGTGAAGAACACTTAAATCTCAGTCAGCGTGATCTTCAAAACTAATCATTCTAGCTTCTTGTCTCAAAGTGATGTCCCTCCAAAGTTACTTCTTACAATGACAATCAGGCCAACAACCTGTAATGGTCCTATATGTTTTAAATTTCAATATAAAAGTTTCTAGACAACAAGGATGGAAATGGGTCTAAGAATAAAGCTTTGTTAATCTATAAGAGTGACGATAGTGATAGTGAAAGTGATAATATAGTGTTGAAACAAGCAGTTTCATCAGGTTATATGTAATACCACACAGATGAATTAGTTTACCATAGTAAGCAGAGCTGAGTTCAACTACAATCATGGCAAAGCTATCTGTGGTAGTATGGTAGCTTATTCAAAGAAATATTTAGCTCTATCAGAACTGAACCCTACAGATATCATACTGGAACACTGGCTCTATTATACATTGTGTTATAATATCAGAGCTTATAGATATCATACTGGAGTACTGGCTCTATTATACATTGTGGTATAGAAAAGATTGGATATCAGATGAAATATTCGATAATAGATACTGCTATGAAGCATAGATTCTGCACTTAATTTATTGCAAATTTCCCACAGATTAACTAGCTCTCATAATTTATAACTTATGAACTCCTACAGCATGTATGCCCCTGCAAATTATGAAAATTATGGCCACACACACATATAAACCCATATAGTACTCTACTACTACACCTAAACACCTCTTAACAAGCCACCAGGAGAGCCTCTATGGGCAACCAATATGGTTATTTGACCTACTAGAAATAGCAGCCAAACCTCCCTTAAGTTACATTTGGTATCCATGTCTTTCCTTGTATGTGCATAGAACATGCAAAACCATCAAGGAACCAAACTTGAATCGCAGATCAATTTTCTTTGATCTAATTACTGATGCAACAACACAACAAAAGCAATGTTATGGCTACAATAAAGGCCCTTTCAGTTTCAACTAACATCTCCCCTGATTACAAATGTAAAAAGAAAAAAAAAAAAAAAACATGCACTCACCAATATCACCACTAAAAGGTTTCTTAATTTAAGCACAAGGCCAACAATTTTTGTTTGGGGGGTGGGGGTATTACATTGAGACACCAGTACATGACTGATACTTTATTTTATCAACCCTAGAAGGATAAAAGGCAAAGTTGACTTCAACAGGATTTAAATTCAGAATGTAAAGGGTCATAAATACTGAAAAGATTTATGTCCAATGTGGCACAACATGATCACAAGTTTGTAAAAGAGTAAATAATTGATTGAATGAACCCCATAGCGGAAGGAAAATCAATTACAGCAACAGTTTCAAGAAGAGCCTACCTTTAAAAAGAGTATCAATTTGCCAGATTAATATCTTGCAAATTGATAAGCATGCTATAGTCCCATAACTCCTGAGGGGACTTGAAGGGTTGCAGTATTGACATACAGTATTTCTAGGGCATTTTTAAACTTGACTCATGGTCTTCCTCTGGGTATCCTGCAGGTTGGTTTTGCATGTAAAATTTGTCCTGTGATTGTTTCCTATGACAATTTAACCATATATTTATAACACGGGAGCTAAGATCTGTCAATGCAGAAAATTAGCTCTATTTGGAGCGATTCCCTGATCCATTGGCAGAAGTTCTAGCATTAGTCAGAGTAATGCAAGAACTTCTGCCAATGAAGAAAATGTTGGCAGTGTGATGTAGATATTATTTCACATATATCTGACAGAATGTATGATGTATTTTTTGTGATATAGGCCTAGTTTGTTAAATAAACAAGGAAATACCAGATGTTTTTAAATAAGATTTCCTTTCAAAATGGTTTTGAAGCTATTTTTTTAAATAAATAAAAGGGGTGATGGTAAAAATTAGATATCTGATCAATCATAACATAAATGTGTTAATTATGAAGAAATGTTAACCAGTAGAAACTTAAAAGGAAGTGAAGGCCTCAACATTTATTTAAAAATGAATTCATCTTGAATAACATCAGCTTCCTTACCAAATCTTACCACTCAAATTTTACTCTCCGTTTTTGGAGGCCTTTTGATTTATTTTTGTTTTGATTTTCAAATATTTCCATGACTTACTATGAATACAAGTTGTTTTTTTGGGGTTTTTTTCACGGGGAGGGGGCATTTTAATAATATTAGCACACGGCCAGCAATTTAAAGCAAGAGGAAAGTTGATTATATCAACCCCAGTAATATCTATTTCTAACATAGGCATGAAAGCAGACATTTTTAATTATGTCAACTCTAAAACTTGACTGGTACAATATATCTTATTGACCAGCAGATGAATGAAAGGAAAAGTTGACCTCAAAAGGATTCCAACCCAGATCATAAATATCGAAAGACATTTTGACTGGTGCTCAAATAATTTTCCTAATTTACCACCACTATTATTATAATTATAAGGGCAGTGGGTTGGTAGAATCAGTAGAGCTTCGGACAACATGCACTGTGCCATGTAATTACAGCCCTTTACATTCTGCATTAAAATCCTGCTTTGCCTTTCATCCGTCTGGGGTCAATAAAGTAAAGTATCAATAATGCACTGGGGTAGATTTAATTGACTTTCCCCACTCCAAAATTGTTGGCTGTGTGCCTAAATCAGAAACACTTATAATAAATGCTTCTGATTTAGGCACATGGCCATACATTTGAAGGGAAGAGGAAAGTTGATTAGATCGAGCCCATTACTTGACTTGTACTTTATTTTATCAACCTCAGAGGGAAGAATGACAGTGTTGAACTCAGTGGGATTTGAAATCAGGAGGTAGAAGGCAGTAACTAAATGTTGCAAAACATTTCGACCTATGCTCTACTGAATCTGCCAATCCACCACCCAGAAAATAACAATAATAGATTCTATTTTGGGCACAAGGCCAGCAATTGAAGGTAAGAGGAAAGTCGATTAAATCAATCCCATAAAGATGAAAGGCAAAGCTAACCTCGGTAAGATTTGAACTCAAAAGATAAAGTGCCATAACTATATGCCACAGAACATGTCCAACACACTACCGATATTGCCAATTCACTGCCCTAAATAATAATTGTATCTACATTTGACACAAGGCCAGTAATTTCAAGGGAAGAGGAAAGTAATTATATTGACCCCAGTGTATTACTGTTACTTTATTTTATCGAGCCTGTGAGGATGAAAAGCAAAGCTAATCTCCGTGGGATTTGACCCAAATCATAAAGGGACATAACTATATGCCGCAAAGGATGTTGTCCAATGCTCTACTGATACTGCCAATCAACCACCCTGATAATAATAACAACAACGATTTCTGATTTAGGCATACGGCCAACAATTTTGGGGAAGGGAAAGTCAATTAAATCGACCCCAGTGCATGACTGGTACTTCATTTTATCAACCCCTGTAAGGATGAAAGGCAAAGTTAACCTCGGCGGGATTTGAACTCAGAACATAAAGGATGTTGTCTGATGCTCTAACGACTCTGCCAATCCACTGCCCTATCAACAACAATAATAATGATAATAATTATGCCTGTTGGATGAAAAAATAGTAGTAAAGGGTATGGATAATCAGAATGTATAGAATGTAAATGTTGGTGGTATTGATAACAGGTTTGTAGACAATGACAAACATCGCTATCATTAAGTGGAAGACAGAATAAAGGCATTGAAACTTACACATATTCCAAATCGTTAATTCGACTTTTTAGTTTTCTTATTTCAGACTGGACCAACAAACTTTCTGGAAGGTCCCTGTTAATGAGAGAAACAACATTGAATAGAAAGGAAATATTACAGACATACCAATGCTAATGTAACCTTTTGCATAGTGCCTTGGTTTGGAAGAGGATACTACATTCAGGTAGAAAATGTTCTGTAGCAGATATAAGAAGGGCTGAGCCCCCAAAATACATTCCTAAAAGCTAGCCTCTCTATTATCAAGCTAAGCCTTATGAGTAACTCTTCTAAAAGCTGCCCTCTCTGTTGTCAAGCAGAGCCTCATGTGTAAATTTTAAAAGCTTCCTTCGCTGATAGCAAGCCATACCTCATGTATAACTCCTATAAAAACTGCCCTCTTTGTTATCAGGCCAAGCCTCACGTGTAACTCCTCTAAAAACTGCCCCTACTCTTGGCAGACAGAGCCCTAAATGTAACAACTCTAAAAACTGCCACTAGATCTTGGAAGCTGAGATGTGAGTGTAATCATTATCATCATCATCGTTTTATGTCCATTTTTCCATGCTAGTATGGGTTAGACGAGTTGCCCTGTTGTGAGACAAGCTAGGTCCGATGACCATGTCTTGCTCATACAGAACTGGTTTGGGCTTGGTATCTACGGCTGGAAGCCATTCCTAACATCGACCACATTTACAATGTGTGCTGGGGGCTTTTTGTCAAGACACCTATATGACCACCTTACAGTGCGGGCTGAGAACTTGGGGGGGGGGGTAGATCTAGGGGCGTGTGTGGGGAGCTGAGTGTTCGGACATGGGTGGCGTGTTAGGACATGGAGGGTCCAAGTGGGGAAGGGACATGGATGGAGGGAGGAGCGTTAAGATGTGGAGGTGCATGGAAGAGAGAGGGGAAGTTATGTGCAGACAAGATGAATGTTTCAACCTGTGTACATGGGAAGGTGGGTCTTCTGTATTATTGCCACATGCAGGAGTTCTCGATCCTGAGTCATCGTCTTTGAGAGGTGCAATTATACACAGTGTTTATCACTTCAAGCTGAAACTTAATTGTAACACCTCTAAAAATTGTCACTACTTCTTAACAAGCTGAGCCTTAAGTGTAACTTCTCAAAAAGCCATCCTATTAACAAGCAGGCTAACACCTCAAAAGCTAACCTATTTATTTGCAGACTGAGCATATCATATTAAAAAGCCAGCCTATTTACTAGCAACCCTCACCCACCACCACCACCATTGCAACCACTACCACCTTTCTGAAACCAGTGAGCTCTGGTTTCTTCCTTTTCATCTCCACAAGTGTCAAAAATCATAGACACTGACCTTCTTTTTCTGAGTAAGACATAAAAAAGTAGTGTTTTTTAGTAAAAGAAGGGGTTTACTTGGTATGTCTGGAGGAAAGGTTAATGCCCATAGCCTTCACAGGCCCTTTCAGACTGGAAAGATTTATGTCATTATGCTCAATCTCTATGGTTACGTGATATGAGAAACTTGTGTGAGAAAAAAACAATAAAATAGTTAAAGCTATTGTCAGGGTGATGGGGAGAGAATATATAACAATGTAACAATCAATATTACATAAACCCACTATAATCTTGTGTGTTTTTGTGATGGAAATATGTCAAGCAGATCAGAACATGTCTGAGAAGAAATGTGACTGAGAAGAAATCTTTAAAAAAGAAACATTGTAAGATACAATTATAATAAGAGTGATTGGGTACAGGGTGAATATAAATGTAATGATATGATTTCAAACAAGCAGGTCATACAACATTTTATAGAAACATATTGTTTACTTTATTTATGCAGGCCACAGCATATATTAAAAGGTTTATAGCCAAAACTAGTTTCTGAATTAGATGCCTCGCTGTGAAAAGAATGAAGTGTAAACACTTTTTACTATTCCTACAAGACATTAACACTACATGTTTCAGAAATTCTCTCTTCATCAAAAGATAACTACCCTTATGATCAATTTACAGAGGGATTTGTAGAATGGACACTATTTATATCAAGCAAAATCATTATCATTAACATGTTTTGACGTCAACTTTTCCATGCTGTCATAGATTGGACAGGACTTTTTGAAGCAATGTTTTACTGCTGGATGCCTCCCCTGATGCTAACCCAGTTAGTCACATTATATATAACATGCAAGGGTACAGTGTATCTTAGGATGTTTCATATTTATAGGGAAAATGTTTTTTTGTTGGAATCACCTCATGTCAATTTCTGCCTGAATCCATTTCACATAAAAGCTACATAGGCAAAAATACAAGGAGATATGAATATATTGAGGGGTTGCCCAATTTGGTGCTTTTTGAATGCCATGTCACAAATATATGCAAAAAAATGACTTTAACACTTGTTGATTGTAGACAGAATTTTGTCCATTTTCGACTGTGTACATGCAATAGATGTTTCTACTGTTTATAGGATCCTAAATAAAAAAGAAATAAGTATGTAGAAATAATTTTACATCAGAAGTATTTGATATCATGTTGATGAGGTGAGCTTTTTGATATTTGTTTTGATATTTGTTTTGATAATTCTGGAAAATAATGAGTTAACAATAAGATTCTAATGCAAGATTCATTGCATTGTTGGTTCAATGCTGGTTTTGTTAGCAAGTAGTAAACATGCTGGTTTTCCTCAAGTTCTATCCATTGTTATGAAGTTACAAAATAATTTTCTTCTCTTTTGCTTTTCATAGCCTGAATGAGTTCCAGAAATGTGAGAACCCAAAGATTCATTAAAATAAAATTGATTGATTGATTTTGCCTTTCATCTTTCACAGTGAACAGGAAAATGAAAACCAAAATGGCCATTTGACTGCTTGAGAGAAAGCCTGAGGGGCAGTACCTCAGACTCTTCAAACAACAAGTGCTCTCATTTTTCTCTGCCATCACATCAAACTCAGTTGCTATATAAAAAAAACTATCCAGAAGTGTGGGGAGAAGTAAATACCCTAACAAAATTGAAAAAAAAACATCTGCATGTCAATAGAGAAATTGTATAAGGAATATCAAAGGCAGAAAAAAGAAAAGTCAAGGAGCACTGACAAAGCAATTACAAAGCGCGAGATTTGGAAAGGTGATATCGAGGAAATTTTTTAGATTGAAAGCCAGGACATTCTCGAACAAAAGGATGTCCCATCTGAAGACAAAACTTTCCTTGAAACACAGCAGGAAGATCAGAGGTCTTCATTCCTGGCTGGTGAGAGCCATTCAGAAGGAAAAAAAGATTCATGATATAAAAGAAAGAGAAAGCAGGTTGAAGAAGTCAAGAAGATGTCCAAGAAAGTAGCTCTTGAAAGTTTGTCATCCAGCTCAGCTATTAATGATGATGATGATGATGAAATCTTCAAGTCAGTACTGCCCTAAAAATCACTGCAAATAAAGCCAACCCACGACACCACTCTTGTTGCCACAAGGGAAATGGAGAAACTATCTGTATGACAAGCAAATACTTCTTACATCACAATTGCAAAGTCTTGGTTATGATGTGTCTGAACTCTTGGTTTCCTCTTCAATTGTTTATTGATCAAGAACTAGTCACCATGAGATGGCTCAGGAAATTTAATTATCCCCTTTCCCCCCTGAAGACAGATCATGGCTAGTCCTCCACTGGGATCGAAAATTATTACCATCGATTTGCAATCGAGCAGTCAAAAATTAGATTACAGTTTCAATTACAGCTAAAGGAAAAGAGTTCTTAGGTGTTCCAATTGCAAGAGATGGAACTGGACAACAAATTGCTGAACTTGTTTTGAAAGAAATTTAATGATCCAAATTGAGGATAGAATAATTGCTAACACTGGCATGCATCAAGGAACTAATAAGAAAATTGAAGCAACTCTGAAAAAAATGCCTTTTCTGGCTGGCTTACCAACATCACATTCTTGATATGATTTGGAGAAAGTCTTCAACATTTTTTTTATCATAATCTAGTCCCAGTATCCCAATGTTCATAAAGTTCCAGGAACATTAGGACTCCATCAATAAGTCTCATTATCAAACTATCTTGAACAAAGATGAGCACGTAGAAGATTTTTACAAGCAAAAGAAGAGGGGAGATGGTTGAATATCTGACTGTACTGCTTTCTGGAGATCATCCCTGAGAAGACTATACTGAGATCATAAAGCTCTCTCTTCTCTATCTTGGTGGTTGGCCATCTCCCCAGTTCTCCTTCTTAGTCCAGGAGCTTACCACCAGGTTCATTGGATTGCTAAGGCCATATATGTGATCAAGTTAGTTCTGTTCAAAGAACAACTTAAGTTTACACCATGTGAGTTGAGAGATCTAGAAAAATCCGTTTCCAGTAATAAATTTAATTCATAAAAAATGTTTTTCTCTTTAACCCCCAAATTATTGTGTATTTAGAATGTCTTCTTTTTGCTTATTTTCATTGCATTTGTCTGCTTATCATTTCAACAAGTCCCCCAGAGGACAAAGGGAGTTGTTTGTGGTAATAAATTTCATCCATAAAGAGTATTTCTCTAACCCCAATATTTTTTGTGCATTTAGAACATATTTTGTTTCATTTCATTCAGTTGTGTGGTTTCATCAATGGATTCAATACAGTAAGGACAATATAACACATGCTAGGTCCAAAAATGTGTCATAAAATGATGTGAAAATGTACAACCCCTAAATATTATTCAATTGACATATAATTTGGCATACTTTGTTATTTCATCAATATAAACATGGGTGTAATTGACATGAGATTATTGGTGAATAGTTTGCAAAATGGAACACCCTAGTGTAATTATTCTAAACTGGATAAACATAATTAAACACAATGCCATGAATTTTGGAAGATGGAAGCAGTTGATTAAATAAACTTCATTACTTAAATGTCACATATATCAACCCTGAAAAGATGAATAAAATTCTGCCAATCCTCTGCCCATAATAACAATTATTTCTTTACACAAATTCAAGGAATGAATTGTAATACTCTAGTGATGTTTGTTTTAATAACACTAGAAAGAATATTTTTTCTGTCATGACAGAATTCAAACTTAGAATGAAAGCTTGATAGAGTGCATAGCTGAGAGATCAGAGAATCTTTCCAGGTAGAAGTGCTACTTCTCCAAATTGAGAGATCACAACTACGATACTGCGAGCATCTGGTTAGAATCGCTGGCAGATTTCACAGGAAAAACCAACAAGCAGGAGATCCAGGAGTAGACCCAGAGCAAGATGGTTGGATAACATCCCTGAGCTCAGCTGGTCTTGCTTAGAGATACAGTCAGATGATTTGGAGACGGTGGCTTCTGACAGGACCTGTTGGAAGAAGTGTTTGAGGACTCTACCTCCACACTGCTCTCAGGAATAAGTGGGAGAAGAAGGAACAGATGGTGATGAATGTTAAGAGTCATCACTAAACACCAATTTTCTTACAAGTAAACAAAAAAGCATTTTATCTCTACTTTGCCTCTTTATCCACTACTTCAATGGGGTCTAACCCAATCTTGATTAGCCCTAGGTCAGACTTGTGGGAAAAGATCTATGATCAAAAGCTTTACAGCTGTCACTTTACTGTTTTTTTTATTGAAACATATGCGACGGTAGAGTGGAATATATTTCACTGCTGTTTCTAGCAGACAAAATAACCATGTAATAATTTAATTTTAGCTTTGAAAGCTAAAATTGAAAGATTCATGAAAATCATCATCAACAAAATATATATATATATATATATATATATATATATGGAAACATGCAGTACAAAATGGTAAATTTGAAACTTTCTGTTATGATTCTGTCTGCAAAACTAATTTGACATTTACAGTAAGTGGCTATTCCAGTGCGTCTCCCTCACCGTCCTCTGGGGCAATGTTTTCTCCACCGTGTTCGCCGAGACCACAAGGTAGACTATCTCCTAAGTTTCATTTATGGTGGTGGGATGTGAAATAGATTTACTTCTATGAAGTGAACTAGAACAGGTTTTACTAGTTCAGCAAATGGTGATATGTCACTTGTCCAGTGCCACTCATGCACATGTTTAACTTGGTTAGAGGTATAATAAAATGTATATTAATACTTTTAATTCTTAACATCCTGTACCAAATGAAACTACATTAGCAAGACTTTCACAAAAAGTACAAAACAATACTATGGCTGCATCACATTAAACATCTTCACGTTAGTTTCCTGCAAATTTTCCCAACAATTTGTCCACTAATAGATATACTATAAACATTCAATTAAGCAGATCATCTGGTACTTGGTCTGTAGGAGAAACTGTTCTACAAACATTTCCTACCAGATGTAAACTACTGTAAATTAGGAAGAGTCCAAATCCCATTTATTAAAGCAATGAAACAGGTGTGCATCTTTCTTTGAAGGCTCAAGAAGAATCTGAGTGTCATATGATTCAAATCTCAAACTTCTCTTCTTCTTCCCCCACTTATTCCTATGATGGTCATGGGGGCAGGGACCTTAAACATGCCTTCCAGCGGATCCTGTCATCAGCAAATGTCTCCAAATGATCCAGCTGGATCCCTTAGCAAGACCAGCTTATCTCATGGATATCATACCTTGATCATGGCCTACCTCTGGTTCTCCTCCCAGTTGGTTTTGTCCATAAAATCTGTCCATTGATTCTTTACTTAGGCATTCTGACCTCATATTGGTAGTATCATACTTTTGATCTCTGAATTCTCTGATTTCCAAGCTATACACTGCATCGAGCAAAAGGAACCCCATTTCAGCCGCTTGTATTCATGATCATATTCTTTCAGTCATTCATGACCATAGGTATGGGTTGGCATGAATACCAAATTGAAGACAGCAGGTATGGCTTTTACACCTACCTCCCTTCTGATGACCTGGCACATTACTGCATCTGCTCCTGAAATTCTTGCACTCAATTCAGCCTCAAACTTTAATTTTTAAAATAAATGTATGTGCAATTGAATATGTGTGTGTGTGTGCATTATACATATACACATGTATGTGTATTGTGCATGCAATATGAATAAATCCAGTGGTGGGGGGGAGCTTACACAAATGTAAACATTCACATGATGCAACACTTTTGGTGTAATTTTGATACAACCAAAAATGAACAATCTCACTTTGACATCAACTAATGCCATCAAAAAACCTTCTCAACTCTACCAACTCATTCAACAGGTAATTAAAAAACAAAGAAGGGGAGTTAGAGTTTGATATCTCAGCTACATGTTGCAGACAAGGTGGCAAAAGTGTTATCACAAAGAACAGCCAGCAATGCCCACTGCATCAGGCATTCCTACTCACAAGGTTTCTTTCTCAGGTCTAATATAATACCCATCCTGGTTTGCCAGAGAATGACAGCTGTACAGGGATGGAGGACATTGGAGGACTCAACAGTGACCAGCACAAAATTACCCTCAAGGTTAGAAAGAATTATTAGCTCAATAATCAGTTCTGGGCATGAAAGGCACAGGAGACAAAACTGTGGTAATAAAGTAGGTAATGAATCTGATATTGGTAGTATGAGTGACAACTCTGGACATGTTTCAGTCTTTTTAGACCTCACCAGCAAGGTGAATCTTAACAGACTGACAAAAATGATTAATATATACACATATATTGATCATTTTGAAAATTTAATATAACCAATAATGTTCTGAAGTCAATTCAAAGAAAGACGGAAGGTAATCTTGACCTCAGCGGGATTTGAACACAATTCTGAACATAAAGAAAGGGCTTTAATCATTTGATCCCACATTGGTAACAATTCTAACACTTCCCAACCTACCATTCTGAACAGATATCATCATCATCATTTAATGTCCACTTTTACAGACCAAGTCAATATTGAAGTATGGCGACTGAGCTTCCAGAGAGATTGGGGCTTTGCATCTCACATATATGGTTCCACGTTCTACCAAGTGGATTTTATCATGGCACCAACACTAGAGAGGTTGTCATGTCAGACAAACTGGGGGTTCGCATCTCACATATATGGTTCTACATTCTACCAAGGTCATTTTATCATGACACCAGCACTAGAGAGGATGTCATGTCAGACAAACTGGGGGTTCGCATCCCGTATATGGTTCCACGTTCTACCAAGGTCATTTTATCATGACACCAGCACTAGAGAGGTTGTCATGTCAGACAAACTGGGGGTTCACATCTCGTATATGGTTCCACATTCTACCAAGTGCATTTTATCATGACACCAGCACTAGAGAGGTTATGTCTTGGACACAACTGAAGGCTCCTCCCTAAACTTGAAAATAATGTAAATTTCAGTGTGTGTTCATGAATTTACATTCTATTTGCCATGGTGTCAAGATAGTAATTTACATAAAATTAATTTGGTAATTTTATCATATCTGCTCATTTTGACTTGAATAACAATGTACATGAGCACATTACAATTTCCTTTCTGTTCAAGTTTTATAATATATGTGCATGCATAAATATGTGCAGCACAGGCATCTGCATGCATAAGCGTGTGCAACAGAGACACTAACATCAACCACATGTTTGAAAACCTAAATCTTTCTGAACAACATGCAAATATATGATGTATCTGTACTAAAACAGACAAAGATAGGATAATCACAGCTAGAAATACTATGAATTTGCTCAAACAAAATTGATCAAAGTTCACAATATAGCATGTTTTGTCTCTTTCATGTTGGTTTTTACATCACTTCACACACAAATACAATTCCAAACCATAAAATTTTGTAATTCATCTCAACTAACCACACATACCAATGAAAGGTACATTTGACAACTTTTATCTATCTCATGCTTTTATTTCTCACTCTCTTTCATATAATCTTAACCATTGCCATTAACCACTTCTAACCAACAAAGATACTTCAAAACATAGATTAAATATGAAAAAAGTATTCACAATATTCATCTATTTGATGTGTCTACATTAATTTCAAAAGCAAATTTCAATAAAATATAAACCAAATGAAAAACACTTTCCACATGCATGCTCAAACAATTTCTATTTTAAAATATTTCTCATAAAACTTGGATGTAGTAGTTAGTTGTTGGTTAGTTCAAACATTGGATAGGATGCCTTATGGTACTTCATCCAACCTATTGAATTCTGAGTTCTAGTCCTACTGGGTGGCAGACTTAACTGATCTCAAACACCAGACCCTTTGGTGCTTTTAGCAAGCACTGTTGCAAATGTTTAGTCAAGACCCTGGATCATTTGTTGGTTAGTTTTTCTCGTAAAATCTGTCCAGCTATTCTTTCCTGAGACATTCTAACCACATGTCTGTAGTATAGGAGCTGTGATCTCTTAATTCGGAGCAGTGGCGGCTCTGCCTGGAGCGACTCTCTGGTCTCCGAGCTATGCACTCCATTAAGTAACATTACTCCAAAGACACCTTCCTTCTCTGACAATATTATAAAGCAGTAGTAGTAGTAGTAGTGGTGGTGGTAGTAGTAACAGAAGCAGTAATTCAGTCACAGACCAGTCTTGATCAGATAACAAGGTAAATCAAACCATTGTGGTTTATTTATTTATTTGTTTGTTAGTTACTTTTTTTCTGTCTATTGAATTCTAAATTTAACAAAAAAAACAGTCATTACTTACATAGAATCGGACGCTTTTGACAGGGTTCCATAAGAAACTGCAACATGAAGAAACAGAAATAAGTAGATTAGATTCAAAGTTGTGTGAACATAAATACAATTATTTTGTGTTACAAAAGTTATATATGCTTGTTAGCTAGAACATTCCCATGTGACTCAATAATATTGTCAAGACATTATTAACAGCACCTACTAACATTTCAGTTCAGATTAGCTGAATCACTAAGTAATCACATGAAATGATTTCATCATATTCAGTGACTTAACATAAAATTTCAGTTATTATCCGTGAAGTCAGTAACACATCTTGAGTACTCTCAGTCTGTGAATACCTGTTCAGCCTGTGCTAACAGGGAAAAGAACAGATGTTAAATGAAGATGATAAGACAAGTAGCCCCACTTGAGTTCTGACATGGTCTGAGAAGGCAAGTCCACCCTTACGAGCAGGGAAATCATTAAATGATGACAATACCCTATCCCTATAACAACAACAACACTACCAAAAGCACCAAACATCACCTCCAGCACGACCACTACTGCCAATAATACTCAGATAACCCACAGATTAAAAGTGAAGTGTCACCAAGGTTAACTTCGCCTTTTCATCCTTACAGAGTCGATAACATAAAGTACCAGTAATGCACTGGGATAATTGATGGCCTTGTGCCAAAAGTAGAAACAATTATATACACAAACTTGACATTATCACTAAAGACTAGCTCCCAGTTGTATATGGGACATTATATACATGACATTATCACTAAGGATTAGCTCCCAGCTGTATATATATGTTCAATATGAAATAAGTATAATTGTATATATTCAATAAAGGACATTATCACAAAGGACTAAAAGCCTGTTGGACATTGGCATTTTTATACCAAGTGTGCATGCCATGGTAAAAACTGCCCAAACCACTGTCTCTGGTACATACCTGTGAAGTGATTGGTATTAGGATGAGAAACCATGTCAGAATGGAATGTATAAACAAGATCTGATCTGACCTATTTAATATCTGATAACCTGTCGAACTTAAGAAAACAGGTCTTTCAGAAAGCTATCTATCTAACATAAATAGGTTTGTGTCTCAGGCTATAACATAATATAATTGTTTCTACTTTTGGCACAAGGCCAGCAATTATCCCAGTGCATTACTGGTACTTTATTTTATCTACCCTGTAAGGATGAAAGGCAAAGTTAATCTCGCGGGATTTGAACTCACACCGTAAAGGGATATAACTCTATGCTGGAAAGCATGGCGTCCGACCCTCCACCGATACTGCCAATCCACCACCCTTCATAACATCATATAATGACAATAACTTTGGGGCTTATTTCTTATTAGTAATATATACACACATATACATATATTCAACTTCACCTTTCAAGATCGTTGGGGTCTTGCAGAGTGGAGCAATGTACCACTTCCCTCCATCCAACCATGTGTGTGTGCCCATGCAATCAACATTTTGCTGTCTGCCATTTTATATACCTAAAACAAAACATTCCCCTCAAATACTGCCTGTGTAGTCAAATGACAGCTTCGAAATTTCACCAAGTTAGCTTCTCTGTATGTATATTACATCATCATATCACACGTCTATAATTGTGTATCTCCTGTTTTGTAAAGAACTTCTAAACAACACAGCCTATTGTAAGTGAACAAGAGAGCCTTTACATGGTCGCTCAGTTGCCTAGAAATAGCAGTCAAATGTCTCTGAATTCAAATAAAATTATAGGATAATGTAGTCCTGACTACACAATGTCTGAAAATAATATAGGTTGGTCAAAAGTGAATAGCCTTCAATTATACTTCTTGATGAGGGATACGCTGAGATTAAACAACAGTTGATGCCAGTAAACAAGAGCATCTCTACAAATTCACTAAAGCTACAAGAAATAGCAGCTAAATTTCTTTCAACAATCTTGAGGTCTTTTTCATCCACTTATTCCGGGGAGGGGCAGTGGGGCAGGGTCCACAAGCACGCTTTCTAGCAGGTCCTGTCAGAAGCAAATGTCTCCAATGGATCCGGCTGGATCTCCAAGCAAGATCAGCTGAGCTCATGGATGTTACCCAACCCCCGTTGCTCGGGGTCTACTTGGACTTGACAATCTCCCAACAACTCTTTGTCAGACACATAGCATTGACTTTACTGAGGAGGCTTAACAAGGAGACCCCTCTATGATTGAAGCAATCTCTTGTCTCTCTTTTTGAAAATTGGGATTATCACTCCCAATGGCCATTGCTTAGGTACCTTTCCAGAAATCAGACCACCCGGCACACATGAGTCAGCCAGAGAATACCTTCACTATTTAAGGCTTTAACATCTCAGTCCATATTTCATCCTCTGCAGCGGCCATGCTACATTTGTGTTCTTTAATTTCTCCTATGACCTCAGCCTCCAAGAGATTTGTTATCACTTCCAGATGCACATCGTGTACATCAGAAGATGCTGTTATGACTGGGTTTAGAAGATCCACAAAGTATTCTCTCCATCTCACAAGGATGTACCTCTCTGAAGAGGGGAGAACCCCCAGACATGCTCCTCATGTGTGAGGGAAGACTTCTTATTACTAAGTCAACATATGGTCTACCAGAACCCTTTTTTTGTTCTTTTGAAGTCAGATTCCAGCATAACCTCAATGTCCTACCAGTTATTAATTTTGGACGCCTTTACTGTCTCTGCTGCAACTTTTTGTACCTGCTGGTACCCCAAGTGCAAGCTTTGTAGGTGTCCCTCTTTGCTCGGATGGCATCTTTGAACCAACATTTAACAGCTGAAGCAGAAACTGCCGATATAAAGTCTCCACTCCATTTCAATGTCCTCAATTTTCTCAGGGAGTTCTCTGAATATGGATGCAATAGTATCTGCATACCTGGTCCTGACTTCCTTATGCACTAAAGCTTCCCAGTTTATCTTGCAGGTCGACCTGGACCTGCCAGTTTTGTGGGCTTCCTTGGTTTTAGGTAGTCTCAAGCTGCAGATAACTAGATGGTGATCAGTTGACAACTCAGCCTCTCTCTTAGCACAAACATTCAGCACAGAATCGTAGACATAAGAGACAATAACAAAATAAATTATAGATATCTATCCCTGATTCCCCTTATACCATGTATATATATGGATGTCTTTGTGCAAGAAGAAAGTGTTCATAATAGAGAGTCCATTACTAGAACAAAGTCTAATAAGGCCTCGCCATTCATATTTCCTTCCAATCACTCCTTTCCATGTCAGATGGTCAGTGCCATCACGTGCATTGAAGTCTCCCATTAGGATATAGGATTCAGCCTTAACTACATCTAACACTGCAGCCTGCAGCATTTAACAGCTAAAGCAGAAGATAATAAAAAAAAGAACACATTTGGCAATGTAGTCAGAGATATATTAAGCCTAAACCCTGGCTTGCTCACTGTTGAACGCCCTTAATCGTAGGGGTGCTAAACAATTAACTGGAATTTTTCTCCTTCTGTTAACTGCCATGATCAATAAATATGTTCTACATTTCAACAGATCGTTCTAAATCGTTCAAGTGGACCTTGACTCAGGAGATCTTTGTTCAAAAGGACTCCCAAGTCTTACTATCTTTCTGGCTGTGGTAAAACAGTTTACTTTGGGCAAGAGACTTATTGCTACCACAGTTCTTTTTTCCCACTACTTCTATGTCTCTCCCTCCACTCTCTTTCATTGAAAGAAATAGGTCGTCAATGTCTATGTATTCATGTTTGTATATTTACATTTACTATCTATGTTCCATAACTTAACCAACAGTTTAACAAATTGAAATCAATAAAATAAATACCAGGCTTGAAAAATCTCATAACCAAAGTCTAATGATTGAAACTAGTATAAGAATAAAAGAATGGTGCATGCGTGTGTGTATGTATGTTTATGTATGCATGATGTGTATGCATTGTATGTATGGAACGTGTGTGTATGCCTGCATTATCCAATGTATCCTCACAAGACAATGTGAAGGGGAGGATGTAACGTTAGGTATAGCTGCTATTTCTAGCAGATCGAGGGGTCACGTTGGGCTATTCCAAAACTTAAAGAAGAGAGAAAAGAAAACTGCAACCTACTTTCCACAAGTTTCTGAAGTAGTCCCCAAAACAAACTGTTCATTAAGTACTGTATGTATAGTACTCCAGAGGGAGTCGTAAGGGGGCCGTTATCGCAAACGGCGTTTCTAAGGTATTTTTTTAACCAGGTTTTGAATAAAGCAGATTTCTTCCAAAAGATAGAGTTGAGAGAATGGAAGAAAGAGACGTAGAGGAAGAATCAACCCCAGTATCTGACTGATACTTTTTTTTTATCGAGCCCGAATGGATGAAAGGCAAAGTTGACCTCGACGGGATTTAAACTCAGAGAGCAGACTCATACCGCAAAGCATTCTAACGATTCTGCCATTTCGTCGCCTTTTCATTAAGTATTACTATTATATTTTCCTTGACAAAACTGAGGCATATGAAAGTAAACAAATGTGTGTATAGTTAAAGTGTCCGACTCACAATCGTGTATAGTGATGAGTTCGATTCCTGGCGGCGAGTTGTGTCCTTAAGCAAGACACTATATTCCACGTTGCTTCAAGTCTACACAGCTGGCAAAAATTAGCTGTTGCACTTGTATAAGTTCAAAGAGCCAGCCGCGTGTGCGTGCGTGCGTGCGTGTAATTACTTTTAATATATTATATTTCCTAATCTCGCCGAGGTTGACTTTGCCTTTCATCCTTACGGAGTCGATAAAATAAAGTACCAGTAATGCACTGAGTTATTGTTGGCCTTGTGCCTAAGGTAGAGACAATTATATTTCTTAACAATTCAATAAACAGAAGAAATAGCTGTTTGACCAGTACCACCCTTCTGCAAACAAACATTATCACGGAGGTTGTACTTTGGTAATAAATGTAAGCAGCTCTCGTACTGTTGGGTGTATGTATTCAAAGCATTCGTAAGCTGCGGTCTTGTTCGAGGGCCGCAACCCCAACACTGCCGCGCCCTAGGCCTAGAGCACATCACCCTCCATCTCCCATGACTCCAGAGCCCTTGCTTTTACCTTCATTTTTCGTTGTTGTTGTTTTTTTATATCTGTAGTGTTGGTGTTATTTGAAATAGATTTATTTCGGATTTTTTTTTATTCGATTAAAAAATCGAGGAAAAAAATTACATATATATATAACCTTTAGAAATAACAAGTTTAGTTGTAATTGATTTGATGATAGGATTTGCTGGTCAGATTTCGAGGTCAAATTAATTACTGTATATACTTGAATATAAATCAAGGAATGTGGTTCGGATTATATTCGGGGTCAATATTTTGACGATTTTCCCCCAACTTCAAATTCTACGCACTGTGCGTGATTATTTCATCTGGAGTGATTATTTCACAATGAAACACGGTTTTTCCACATTCACTACATTGCCGTTGGTGTTATTTATGTATTCGATCTAAGGAACTATTGCATGGTCGTTCGACATGCTAGAAACAGCAGTCATATATCTCTCGAATCAGTATCCTCGGATCTAAAAAAACACGCCACAACGACCAATGAAAGCTTCTATCTCTGTCAGTGGTACTTAACTTTTTTGGTCCACTCCCAAGCAAGACACTTAAAAAAATATGATGTCCCCATTCAATATAAAACAATATAAAAGGGGTTTAAAACATACATAAAAATATAGCAAAATAGCCGCACAAAATATTCAAATTGCTCCCCTGTAGTACCGGTTCTCTGCGGTCGTTCGACTTGCTAGATAGATATAGCAGCCGAAGTTTCCTTAAATCATGCCTACCTGTCGTACCTTGGAAAAGGAATCGACACATTCACTAATGTCGTCACAGATATACAATCTCTCAAAAGGTAAAAACGGGATTACTACCACTGGAATGCCTGCACGATCAGCAACGATAATAATTCAATATAGTCAGTTTTTTTGTATGGTGGGAGTTAAAAATACATCGGATTAAGAAAGAATCTCGATAAAATAAATACTGGGCTGAAATAAGTCTTAGAATTGATGATCGGCGAAAAACCCTTTATGCCGCTGCCCCAGCATGACCAACTTTCATGAGTCGATAAAATGAAGTTACTAGTAATACACTGGGTTCGATTTAATCGACTTTCCCCTCCCAAAATTGTTGGCCTTGTGCCTAATGTAGAAACGAATAACTAAAAGCAGTAAACGAACGGTTGTTGTTTAGTTCCGAAGTCAGCCTTGATTAAGTTGATGTATGATAAAAGCGTTCTAACCATGACAACCTAGTGTTATTTTTACATAATGTATCTAAATTGTCATTTTTTTTTCTTAATTAAGAGGAATGTGATTTGGGGGGGGGGGGAGAAGGGGGGGGGGTTAAGCAACCACATAGTGACTCCATCCCAAGCTGGCTCATAAATTAAATGAGAGAGAGAGAAAAAAATAAGTCTTACCGAAAGTCAAAACTCCCAAAAATAATACGGTGCAAAATATCTGCATGATTTTCCTACAGCGAAACATGAGACTAACAAGGCAGTATCATGTCCTATTTGATTTATACGCTCGGGCAACAAAGTTTTAATATTACAAAGGGCGATAACTTTCTCAAACTAAACGAACCAATGAGTGTGTTTCTTCATGGTCGACCACCCCAGCTAAAAAAATAGCTGCGAAATTCATTTATGGTAGGAGGTATTGTTTATACATCCTCCATTCGTTATCGAATAAACACACACATATATATATACACAAGCAGAGAATAAAACATTTATGACCGATGATCCGGGAATGCCAAAGGTGCGCCCTACCGTCTTTTCTTTTAAATTTAGTCTAAAAGAGAGTATCTTAACCTTATACAGTATATATATCAACATCATCATGATCTTCGTTTAACGTCCATCTTCCACGCTAGCATGGATTAGACGGGAGTTGTCCCACTTGAGGCAAAGTTGGTCTGGTGACTGTGTCTCGCTCATATAGGACTATCTGGCAGGTTTTCTACGGCTGGATGCCCTTCCTAACACTAACCACATTTACAGTGTGGAACTGGGAACTTTTTACGTGTTACCAACACGACCACATTACAGCGTGGACTGTTTTTTGTCGTGACACCTACACGATCTCGATCTCATTATCTCATTTATTGGCAGTATCGGTAGAGAGTCGGACGCCATGCTTTGTAGCATAGAGTTACGCCCTTTATGATCTGAGTTCAAATCCCGCCGAGGTTAACTTTGCCTTTCATCCTTACGGGGTCGATAAAATAAAGTACCAGTAATGCACTGGATAATTGCTGGCCTTGTGCCAAAAGTAGAAACAATTATCTCATTTATTTGGACTGGATGTTGTGGTACCAACTTTACAGAGAGAGGGTGGTGTTGGTGGGAGTGGAAGGATAGGGTAGGGGTAGTGGATTGGGGTGTATATTTGGTTAAGAGGTGCCTACTGACTGTAGGTTTCGCTTTGTACATAGGAAAGGCGGGTCTTCTGTATTACTGCGTAGCACCAAATATCTCGGTCCAGTGACATTGTCTTAGAGAGGTGCAAGTGTGTAAGGTCAGAATTTATAAGATCGTCCCAGGTTTTTCTGGGTCTACCTACTCCGTAACTACCATCAATTTTGATCGCTTGCACTTTTTTATACAGCTGTCGTCTTTCATGCGCATCACGTGGCCATACCAACGTAATGCCCATGTCTCACTGCCATGTAGCATTGCTGTTCGTATACAGGCATCATACAATCTGCCTTTCATTTTTAGAGAGAAACCTTTTGTGGCCAACAGTGGTATAAGCTCTCCGAACTTTTTCCATCCCGTTCTGACTCTGGCTAACGTACTTTCAGAACACCCTCCACCACTGCTGATTTTGTCACCCAGTTAACGGAAAGTGTCTACTATTTCTATAGAACTATCTGGGCAATAGAAGGAGCTAGTATCCTGTGGACACTTGCTACTTATTGCACCCGAGCATCGGCCACATATAAAGTCTACGTTCTTAGATAGTTTACCTGTAATCCCACTACATCTTTTATGTACCCATAGTTTGCATTTGGGACATAAAATGGAATTTCTGCCTACTCCTTTCCTACACACTGAGCATGGCCATTTCCCAGAGGGCACCTGTGCCGTATTTTCCTTTCTACAAACTAGAACTTTAGTCTTAGACAAGTTAACTTTGATATGCTGTATGTGTGTGTGTGTGTGTGTGTGTGTGTGTGTGTGTGTGTGTGTGTGTGTGTGTGTGTGTGTGTGTGTGTGTGTGTGTGTGTGTATATATGTAAATAAATGAAGTAATTCCGTCGGAAAAGTCCAGGAAAAAAGAGTGCTCTATGTAGGTAACAGAGCTTAATAGTTATGTAATAAACAACATAATTTTGCTTTCAATCATCAGAATAAAAAAAATCCAGGATTTTTTCATTCTGATGATTGAAAGCAAATTTTTTTTGCTTTTAAGAAACCACTGGTAAATGAAATAATTGCCTTATGTTGTTTATTACATAACTATATATATATATATCCATTTTATGTCCTAAATGCAAAGTATGGGTGCATAAAAGATGTAGTGGGATCACAGGTAAGCTAACTAAGAACATAGATTTTACATGTGGCCGGTGTTCTGGTGCAATAAGTAGCAGCAAGTGCCCACAAAATACTAGCTCTTTCAATTGCGCAGAGGGTTCTATAGAAATAGTGGACAGCTTCCGTTACCTGGGCGATAAAATCAGCGGTGGGGGAGGGTGCTCTGAAAGTACTGTAGCTAGAGTCAGAACTGGTTGGAAAAAGTTCAGAGAGCTTATACCACTATTAGCTGCTAAAGGGTTCTCCCTAAAAATGAAAGGCAGGTTGTACGATGCCTGCATACGAACAGCAATGCTGCATGGCAGTGAGACCTGGGCATTGTGTGCAGAGGATATACGCAGACTAGAGAGGAACGAAGCTTGCATGCTCCGCTGGATGTGTAACAGTAATATACGTGAACGGCAAAGCATAAACGAACTAAGGAAAAAATTAGAGATAAGAGGGATCAGATGTTGTTTACTCGAAAGAAGGCTACGTTGGTATGGACACGTGATGCGCATGAAAGTCGATAGCTGTATAACAAAGTGCAGGGCAATAAAGATAGACGGTAGTCACGGAATAGGCAGACCTAGAAAAACCTGGGACGAGCTGATAAACTCCGACATCACACACTTACACCTCTCCAAGACAATGTCACTGGACCGAGACCTTTGGCGGTACTCAGTAACAGAGAAGACCCGCCTTACCTAAATATATAGTAAAACCTACTCCAGCCAGTAGGCATCTCTAACAAAATACACCCCGTCCCACCACCACCACCCCCACCCCATCCACACCACCCCGTTCTATGTAAAGTTATGTTGGTGCCGCGCCATCGAGGCCGAAACAAATGAGATCGTGTAGGTGTCACGACAAAAAAACACACAGTCCACGCTGTAATGTGGCCGTGTAGGCAACACGGTAAAAACCTCCCAGACCCACACTGTAAATGTGGTTGGTGTTAGAAAGGGCATCCAACTGTAGAAAACCTGCCAGACAGTCCTATGCGAGCAAGACAATCACTCTTGCCTCAAGTGGGACTACCCCCGTCCAAACCCATGCAAGCGTGGAACACGGACGTTAAACGTTGATGATGATGATGATGTTGATGATCCAGTATTTTTTCATTCTGATGATTGAAAGCAAAATTTTTTTGCTTTTAAGAAACCACTGGTAAATGAAATAATTGCCTTATGTTGTTTATTACACAACTATATATATATATATATATATAAATTAATAAAAACAATGAAATAAAAACAAAGAACAAGTTCCTTATATTAAAAAATTCATCATTTTACGATCGTTTCTAGGATGTATATGTGTGTTGGTATGTATATCATATAGATCTATGTAAAAATATTACAAATTATCAGAGGAAATATACATACCTTCACATATACATGCTGTCTTCAGACGTACATGTGTTGTATATATATATATACAACACATGTACCTCAATACTCATCTTTTTCCATTTCTCCGAGGGTTCTTAACCCCACTATCAGGCTAAATAATTTCTTTAATTTCTTTAGTCAAAATACGGCGATAGCCTACATTTATAGCCTATATCTCCTTATAATATATAACCAGCAATTTCTCTGTCTGTCTGTCCGACAGTGGAAACACGTGCGCGCGTGCGAATGTTTTTTGTGCACGCGTAGAGAGAGAGACTACAAGAGGGGGATAGCGGGAGGGAGAGAGGGGGGAATTGAGGAGTGCTACAGAAACATATATACATTTCTGTGTGTGCGTAATATATATTTACACACACAGAAATATATATATATACACACAGAAATACATATACATTTCTGTGTGTGTAATATATATATATATACACACAGAAATATATATACATTTCTGTGTGTGTAATATATATATATATAGACACACACAGAAATATATATACATTTCTGTGTGTGTAATATATATATATATAGACACACACAGAAATATATATACATTTCTGTGTGTGTAATATATATATATATAGACACACACAGAAATATATATACATTTCTGTGTGTGTAATATATATATATATATATATATACACACACAGAAATATATATATATATATATATATATATATATAACGAAGGAAATGTGGTAAGGAACCAGGTGAACCATAACGCACCAAAGTACTCAATACTTGAGGTAGTAGAGTGGGTAATAGGAACCAGTAAGACCCCGACAGCTGAGCTCAAGCCGTTTCGACGGCTAATTCTGGATATATATATATTACACACACAGAAATGCATATATATTTCTGTGTGTATATATATATATATATTACACACACAGAAATGTATATATATATACACACAGAAATATATATACATCCCTTAGCTACTGTACTGTATCTGTTGCTATATCTCTCTCTCTCCAGCTATCCCTCTCTTTTAGTCTGTTTCTCTCACTCTCACTCTTTCTCTTTGTAACACACTAACATTCCTCCCCTCTATCGCTGTGACGAATGGGGAGATGGAGGAGGAGGAGGAGGAGGAGAGTCACTTCGTCACTTCACCTCTGCTTTTCTTTCTCTCCCCTCTCACTCCCTCATTACGTACAGACATTAGGGCGGTGGATTGGCAGAATCTGTAGAGAGTTGGACACCATGCTTCATAGCATGGAGTTACGTCCCTTTACGGCCTGAGTTCAAATACCGCCGAGGTTAACTTTGCCTTTCATCCTCACGGGGTTGATAAAATAAAGTACCAGTAATGTACTGGTAATTGCTGGCCTTGTGCCAAAAGTAGAAACAATTATTAGAAACATTGCTTCATTTTTACATATCTAAGCATTAGTAAAATAACTAATAATTTCAAAAGTAATTTTTCAATTCCAATTGTTATGAACAGCAAAACATTAATAATAATTTTGTTCTAAGAAATATATATACATTTCTGTGTGTGTAATATATATATATATACACACACAGAAATATATATATATACACACAGAAATATATATACATTTCTGTGTGTGTAATATATATATATACATTTCTGTGTGTGTAATATATATATATATATATATATATATATATATACACACACACAGAAATATATGGGCATTTCTCTGTTTGTCTGTCTGTCCTTCCCTAAAACTCAAATGTAGGTGCTATAGAAACATTACCTTCCCCTCTCCACTGACTTTGGTCACTGAGGCCGAGGGAATCGGTGGTTGCTATAGAGACACCTTGCACAAGCCAGAAATAACCAGTTCGAGGCGGTTCTGACTTGACACCATGCCAAGGACCATTTGATGATATATTTCCATCGTTATATCATAACGTTTATGTATCATAACGTTTATATTTCCGTCACTAATCTCTTTTTCTCCTTTTTCGTTTTAACATATTTATTTCAAAGATTTCACCGTATAGATAACATTTATATTTATACATGCATAAAAGACACACCGAGAGACGGTGAACATGTAGTGCCGAAAACATTTCTCATCCAAATCTCAACAATATCAGTATATACACTAGATTTGCTAGCAGAAAACCGCCCACCGGGTGGTTTTCTGCTAGTCTATATATATAAAACTGATTTTGTCTGTGTGTCCTCGTTTTTGCAAAGTCTATACAATTCCACATTTCTACTCTGATTGACTTCCAACTTGCATTTATATATTCCTTGCGGTCTAAAGATATTAACTGCCGCTTTTTTTTTTTTCAATTTTCTGTTGTTAAAAGGGAGTTAGGCGCCGGTTATCTATCTCCGTCGCGCTCTTATAATACCTGTCTGTATGCCTGATTGCCTGCATAATGTCATTCTGACGTATGATCTTCGCTACATTCACGCGCACACATACGCACATATATATATATACATATATACTTATATATACACATATATATACACATATACAAATATACATATATATATATAAAGTAAGAATATTTTCGAAACAGCGAGTGGGTTTGAAATTATTAGAAATGTAAGCTATCGCCGTATTTTGACGAAAGAAATTAAAGAAATTATTTAGCCTGATAGTGGGGTGAAGAACTCTCGGAGAAATGGAAAAAGATGACGTACTGTGCTACCATTTACACCATACGTGGCTCGCGAGTTTCGTGGATGAACGTCTGTCCGGGTACTAAAGGTCGACTGATGGTTCAGGAAACGTTCCTTAAATCGGCCCTCCGCAATGCCCACAGAGGATTTGACCTCCTGTGGTTGGTTTGGTCGGTTGGAAGTGACCACAGCCTCATAAATTACAGCTGGTGTGTTGCATTGCTGTTGAAGGGGGCAAGCTTCGGGCTTACGGCAAGAACACCTTGGTGGGTGTTGCTCCTAAGGCTGCTGGTGATGTGGGCCGTCATGTTCTTAGCGCAGGAGTATCCTAGTTTTACTTTGTGTCGGTTAAAGATGGAGCAGTATTTATGACCTATGGGAAAGTGTCTATCTAAGAGGGCTAGAAATTGTTTGCCTACATTGGTTTTAACGTTGAGTGAGAAGGGAGGAGAGAACCAGATAGTTTTTCTATTGTTGCGCTTTCTTTTCTTATTGCTGTTGTTGATAGTGGGAGAGTAAGTGATAGGTTGTGAGAAGCCGCTGTTAGCTAACACCGTGTTATAGTAGGGTGCCGCCCTGTCAAAGATAGCCTTATTAGAGGAGAGGTTTGAGATTCTAGTACTGATATTATTTACGAAGTTTCTAAAAACAGTGGGAGGGTGGCATGAGTCCTTGTGAATGTAATTGAGTTTTTCGTTTAGCTTATGGAAGGGTCTGTGGGTGTGTGTGCGAAGATCTAAATTAATGTTTAAGAAATCTACGCTAGAGAGGTTGGTAGCTACTGTTATCCTAAGTCCTAACTCATTGAAGGTAGATGCTAAGTCTTTTTTAAACCGGTCGAGGTTGTGACCACTTTTATGGCTCGATAACGTCAGTCCATCGTCGCAGTATATTCCCGTGTGGAAGTCCGGGAATCTAACACGTAATATGTCTAAAATAAATAGGCCAACCAAGTCACATACGTTAGCACTGTCAAACGATCCCATGGAGACGTCGAATAGGTCTGAAGTTGTAGACTTCTTTGCCCAGGCTACTCCGTCGTTGAAGAGGGTTTTCCGGCAGTGAGCGATGATTTGAGCTGAGGATCCGTTAAGGTGAAACAATTGTTCTCGGTATGGTGAACTAACTGTTGTGTAACCACTTCTACCTAACTCGTCCCATGGACTGAGTGCTCTACCACTACGGATATTACCTTCCAGCGTTCTATCACTATATATATATGGCGGAAGTTATAGTTCACTTGAAGCATTGTGTAATGAGGTATAAACGTTTGTATATGTATAATAAAGCCAAAACAATGCAGGTATGGACATAGAATAAAGAATGCAAATGCAAAAGATATTGTTGACATATTGTTGATATAGTCTTTTACCTTAGATTTATTTAAATGTCCTTAATTTTCGAGATATCTCTTCTTCGGAGATTAAGGACATTTAAATAAATCTAAGGTAAAAGACTAATTGTCAACAATACCTTTTGCAATTGCATTCTTTATTCTATGTCCATACCTGCATTGTTTTGGTTTTATTATACATATACAAACGTTTATATATATATATATACACACACAGACCCTTATCACTTTACCATCACTATTTATCACGCAAAAAGGAAAAGTTTCATATACAACGCAATATAGACGGCCTTATATTTATATCGTTATAACCAACACTAAAGAAAATAAACTTAGTGCGAATAATGATAAATAATTTTTCAACCTAAACAAGAATTTTTTTCTTTCCATTGAATCCTGAAATTTCTACCATATTAGGAATTGCTGATTTAAAGGAAATGGGTTCTGGCCAAGATTTAACTGATCCACCGAGATCGATCAGGTTAACGTTGTTGGGTACGGTCCCGTAACTCCTGATGGAGTCGTAAAGATCCCGTCTTGATATTTGAGATACAGCGTTTCTTGGGTATTTTAATTCTGACGGAGCCCATCTCCTAATCATACAGCAGATTTCTTCAAGAGAAGGATAGAAAATGAGACAAAGGAAATGAGAAAGACATATAGAGGAAGAATCGACTCCCGTACTAGATATTCAAGGACTTCGACCATTTCATTCTCCGAGCCCCAGACCGGTGCACCAGCTGAACCCCCTACATAGGCTGCTCTGGACTTAACTATAAGCTTAGCGCCACACAACCTCGGGGGGCCTCATTTTTTTTATACTTTTTATTTATTTTTTTTATGCAGCAAATAGAATAAATCAATTAATTAGTTAGTTAATACAAACATTTTGTAATTAATTTAATTTTGTAATCATTAATAAATAAAGTTAAAACAATGTTGTCTCTGATCGAGACGAAACGAATTTATTTGAATACATATAAAAATGAGAAAACTCATTTCTAGAACAGCTGTTAAAACAACTAAATGCTGTCAAAGACAGCGATGGGAAAAAATGTCTCAGAAGACAGAGACCAGCGGCCAGTGGTCAATAGAGAGGCCTCATTTTTATATGCATTAATAAATATTTTGCAGGGAGGGAAAAAGTTAATGAAATCGACTCCAGTGCAGTACTGGTACTTAATTTTATCAACCCTGTAAAGATGAAAGGCAAAACTAACCACGGTGGGTTTCGAACTCATAATCATTAATAAATAATTGTTTCTACTTTTGGCACACAAAGCCAGCAATTACACAGTGCATTACTGGTACTTCATTTTACCGACCCCGTAACGATGAAAAGTAAAATTAACCTCGGCGGGATTTTAACTCAGAATGGAAAGGGCCGTAACTCTATGCATCAAAGCATGGCGTCCGACTCGCTACCTATACTGCCAATCCACATAAATAATTGTTTCTACTTTAGGCACAAGGCCAGCAACTACCCAGTACATTACTGGTACTTTATTTTATCGACCCCGTAAGGATGAAAGGCAAAGTTAACCTCGGCGGGATTTGAACTCAGACTGTAAAGGGACGTAACTATGCTAGAAAGCATGGCGTCCAACCCTCTACCGATACTGCCAATTCACCGCCACATAAATAATATCTATATATTGATACGCTAATACCTACGTACCGTACGTGCGACCGTGTGTCACGCTTTCAGTAAAAAAATGGAAGTGGGGTGGTAAACAATCTACGACAATCTACGGCCAAAGAAAATCAAAGGGCGTTGCAACGTTTGGACAGGAGAGAGAGAGAGAGGGGGGGGGGTTATAATATATTTAGAGAAGGGGTTAAAATATAGAGAAAGGGATGGGTTATTATATATAGAGTGAGGGGGTTATACTATATTTAAAGAGAAGAGGAGTTTATAATATAGAGTAAGGGATGGGTTATAATATATTGAGAGAAGGGGGTTATAATATCGATAGAGGGTGTTATAATATAGAGAAAGGAGAGTTAAAATATACATAGAAAGAGGGGTGTTATATATAGAGAGGGAGGTTTTAATAGAGAAGGGATGGGTTTATATATATAGACAGAGGGGGTTATAATATAGAGAGAGGTGATTATCCGTGAATTTTTTCACAGGTCCAGCTAGTCATGTATAATTATTTTAAATTTTATGCCTGCTTTACTAGCATGGGTTAGATAAGTTGTCACAGTCTAATACCAGATGGTGCTGAGTGCGTGACCTATCAAAGTGACCTATCTTATTTACATGTCCCATATTTGGTATTGTTTCTATGGCTGGATTGCATGCCCTTCTTAATGCCTACCACTTTACAGTAACTACTGGTTGTTTTGTTGTTTTTTGTGGCACCAATACTAACACTTTACAAAGTGTTTTGGATGCATTTTACTGTTGCACCAGCACTAGAAAGGTTGTTATATGCCCATTCATACTGAAGGGCTGTGGTCCTTTGTCATCTCTGAGCTTCAGAAATTAGAGATCAGCTCTCACAAGCTCTTCCTTTCCATGAGATTTGTTGGCAATTATTTACCCAACAATCATCATCCAAACACATTACAGAACCATATCAGCACAGTTTTCTTTCCTGCATTGTTTCCCCATCACTGTAGCCTCCAGTCAATTACTACATTTACTTGTGACACAGTGCTTGTACAGGAGAGCGAGTCCCTTCAATTATGGCATATCGCCAGTCTGCTCAGTCCTGTGCCATCTTCATGAGATTCACAGTTCATTCTTCACAACTTTCTCCCATGTCTTTCTCGGTCTCCCTTATCCACATCAAGAACTCAGCACTTTTTATACAACTCTTTCTTTCTGTATGCATCACATAACCATACCAGTGCCACCATCTCTCTTGCACATAACATTCAATTCCTTTTACATTCAGCTTTTCTTCCAGCTCACTTTTGCAGTTATTCACTCACACTATTACACATCCAGTGTAGGATGCATGTTAATCAGCTGCTGCAGGTCGTCTGCACTGAAGGTCCATGCATTGCTGCCATACAGCATAGCGATCTAGACTGAAACAAAGCTTTTTGTTCTCACTCAGGCTGTGACACATATATGCACCCACATATATAGGTCTGTGACAACCCATGGAATAATGGAATAAATGATATGTATATCTAACATTGCTTACAACAGGATAACTCATCTAACCCTTGCGAGTATAGAAAAATGGACAATAAACGAGATGGTGATGATGATATATATATATATATATAATTGGTGTAGGATGCTTAAAGCGTCCGTAAGTGGTAGGCCGTTTCAGCACTCGATGCTCTTACAGAGCAGAGTATGATATCATATAAGAAACACAGACACGTATATAATGTAAAATGAAATTAGAAGGCCCATATATATGTGTATGTGTGTATACATATGAGTGTATATATATATATATACACACACGCGCACACACACATATATATATGGGCCTTCCAATTTCATTTTACATTATATACATGTCTGTGTATATTTTAATTATTTAAAAATTATCTTTAAGTGAACATGATTTTTTTTTTTAACATTTTTAAGTGAACGTGGCCCAATGGATCACAGGTGGTCTAGTATATACATATAATTGCTAATAGATAGAACAGATGTTAAATGATATATATAATCATCATCAGTTAATGTCTGGTCTGTTTTCCTTGGAAAGGAAATAGTTTATAAAACGCCCTGATTTATTTACCATTTGAACTAGTTTTGCTTGACATTTTTTTCATTTAGATTTTATCATAACCATTAAAACATTCAAGAGGTCAGTTAGACTTATGCATGTGTGAACCTTAACAATTACATCATCATCATCAGAATCAACACCATCATTTAATGTTTATTTTCCATGCTTGAATGGATTAGACAGGTTGTCATCTTTTGAGACTGACTGGGTGATTTTTTTTGTGGCACCAACACTACCACATTAAGAAGTGAAAGTATTTTTATTGTGGCAACCTAACATGGGAGGTATTGGCAGGAATGGAGTAGGGAGTCATACAGCCATCATCATAACATTTGTCATTGACACCATCTTCAACATCTGTAAATTCCAATCTTAACATTGATTCTATCTGCTTTTCTAAGTAAATATAGGTTATTGAGGGGTTAGTTATAGAATAAGATTCCCTTTCTATCCATATATTTCAGGTCACAGCAACAAGATGAGATTTGCCACCCTCAGTAGCAATAAAACTGTACCAGAGGCAGAATCATTAGAACAAAAGATGAAATACTTTGTGATATTTGTTCTGGCTCTCTACACTCCGAGTTCAGACCACGCCAGTGTCAACTTTGCTTTTCATTCTTTTTGAGGGGTTGGTAAAATAAAGTGTGGAGGTGTGTGGCCTAGTGGTGATGGTGTTGGGCTTATAATCATAATGTTGAGAGTTCGATTCTTGGACTGGCTTGTATGTTGTGTTCTTGAACAAAATACTTCATTTCATGTTGCACCTGTATACTCAGCTGAAAATGAGTACCAGCAACAGCTGGGGGTTTAACACTGCAATGGACTGGCATCCTGTCCAGTGGGGAGTCATGTTCTCTTAGTCACTTATCACCATGGAAACCAGCCTGATGAGCCTCCAGACTTGAGACAGACTTTAGACTTTTTAGTAAAATAAAGTACTGATCGAGGGCAGTGGATTGGTGAAAATGATAGTGTCAGATGAGATGCTGTGGTACTTGTTCTAGATCTATGCTTTCTTGGCTCATTTTGGGTGAAGTTTATCATTGGCCCAGTTTAACACCACCAGCTGGCCCTTACGTGCCTTTAGCTGAACCCACTCTCAGGGAAATGGCCTTGCTCAGTATGTAGGAAAGGTGTAGGTAAGAACTCCATTCTCTGCCTCAAATGCAAACAATAGGTACACAAGAGATGTAGCGGGATCTCAGGAAGCTTAATTAAGAATGTAGGCTTCACATGTAGCAGCTGTGCTGGGACAGCAAGTAGCAAACAGCCACAGGAAACAAGTACCACCAATTTCTGCGAGGGCTCTGTAGAAACAGTAGACAGCTTCTGCTACCTAGGTGACCGAATTAGCAGCGGAGGTGGGTGTTCAGAAAGTACAATAACTAGGGTAAAAACGAGATGGAAGAAGTTCAAGGAGCTACTGCCACTGCTAGCTGCAAAAGGCTTTTCCCTCAAAATGAAAGGCAGACTGTATGATGCATGTATACGAACAACAATGTTACATGGTAGTGAGATCTGGGCGCTGAAGGTGGAAGACTTATGTAGACTAGAAAGAAACGAAGCCTGCATGCTCCGATGATGTATAATAGTAATATACGCGAACGGCAAAGCATAAATGAATTGAGAGAGAGACTGAGCATAAGAGGAATCAAATGCTGTGTGCCGGAGAGGCGGTTGCATTGGTATGGACATGTGATGCGTATGAAGGATGACAGCTGCATAAAAAGGTGCAGAGCACTAGAAGTCAATGGAAACCACGGTAGTGGGGAGATCCAAGAAGACCTGGGATGAGGTGATAAAAGCTGACCTTACCCAATTACACCTCTCAAAGGCGATGACACACGACCGTGACCTCTGGCATCACGCAGTAATACAGAGTACCCGACCTCCCACGGGTACAAGCCAAAGCTGAAGCATATAGACAATATGCCCCCACACCCTCCCACTGCAAAGTGGTCGTGGAGGTGCCACGGCAAAAAAGCTCCCAGCCCATACTGTAAAGTGGACGTGTAGGCGCCACGGAAGAAAAAGCACCCAGCACTCACTGTAAATGAGGTTGGTGTTAGGAAGGGTATCCAGCTGTAGAAATCAAGCCAGAATCAGTTCCTGTATGAGCAAGACAAGGTCAGCCGACCAGACACTGCCCACAACAGAACAACCCGTCTAACCCATGTTAGCGTGGAAGAACGGACGTAAAACGGTGATGATGATGATGAAGACTCGGTTACAAGAATTCACAAGTTGAGTATACCTTTCTCCTTCCCTGAAAAAGGTTATGAGCACTGGCTGCCCTCTTTGTTTGCCTAAACATTAAAAGAAAATGTTATGGTTGTTTTACTTCAAAAAGAAGATGTTCTATTTGTTAAGAGCTCCCACAACATATGCTAAATTGATATAGATTTCTGAAATGCATAAAGCCACACATTTTCGGTAAAGGATATAGCCAATAAAATTGATCCTGTTACTTAACTTTTATTTGACCAACTCACTAAAGGATGAAGGCAAAATTGGCAGCAGCAAGTTTTGGACTCAGAATATAAAAGGCTGTAACTAAATACCACAAGAGAATGAAAGGCTGGCTGTAGGATGCCTGCGTATGTGATGTGCAATATTGCATGGCAGTGAGACATGGGCAATGAATGAAGAGAGTATGTAAAGGCTGGAAAGAAATGAAGCAAGCAGGCACCAAATCGATGTGCAATGTTAATATGCATGAATGTCCAAGAATGGATGAACTGAGAGAAAAGCTGGGTATAAAAGGAACCAGACATAATGTGCATGAAAAAAATTGCAGATATGTATATGTGACGTGTATGGTTGATGATAATTGGGTAAAGAAGTACTAAGAAATCCCAGTGGAAGGAAGTTGCAGTAGAGGGAAACCAAAGAAAACTTGAGCAGAGGTTGTGAAAGCTGATCTCAAATTGCTGAAGCTCAGAGATGATGAAGGAATGCAATGCACAGTGCATCCAGAATGCCAAATTTGGGAATAAATTCATATCTCTGCAAAGAATTGATGCAGAGAAATCATTTATAGCTCATTGGAAGCGTTTTAGGAAATTGCAACTGATGGAGTTAAAACTATTCAAAGAAAGCATCTAATTTTTAAGATATAACTTATTTCTTTTTCTGGCATTTACTGCAAAAATTGTTTAATAGTCATGATTTGTAGTTGGCAGAAAAATAAATGTATTAGATTTGTAAATTTTATCAATTACTTCATAGTGATGGTAGTGACATACTTAGAGAAGGAGTGTCTCTCTATGACACTCTTGACCTAACAGAAAAGACCTCATTTATATTATTGTGTTATTGCCCATTAGAATTATGGTGTGGTGCAGTCTGTCATTTATGCCATCAACACAAGCTGATGCAAATAATACTTAATTAATATCTGATGGATTCTAGATAACAAAGGATTATAATTCCTGCAAGCAACCATGGGAAAAATTAGTTGCTGGTGAGATATCATATACTAGCAGTGAAAGGCAAGGTCAGTGCCATGAAAATATTATAAAAGCAGATTTGCATTGTTTTTCAGTCCTTTACTTCAAATTGAGATCGTGAGATTTTGCTCAAAAGAATTTGGGTGCTAGTAAATAAACATGGGTGAAGCTGGAAATCTACTGCAGTTTATTCAGCATACCAAGCAACAGTGCATTGAGCATATCAGGTCAACCACTGGAATGCTAATGGACTCACCCTGTGGAATAGGTGGGAACACCAATATGGGACTATTGGGACCGATTTTTTAGTTCGAAAAACTGCCAAAATATATATTCTCTCATTTTGAACCAGGAAGACAAGGACAATTATGAAACATTCTCGTCTCTGACCAACGTTATGTTCCATGTCGCACAATCAGTGAATGAGAAGGTAAAGTCTGATGAGATAGGCTTCTCATGAGTGATTATAATTCCACCATTCCTTCAAATGTGTGCTCGTAGCTGGAGACTCTTTAAATGGAACAGTGGCAGTCAATTGTGAAATGGAGTAAAAATCCACTTGAAAGTTAGAACAAACACATTAGGTCATTCCAGAGTGGGGCAGTTGCAAGATCATACCAGCTTTCAATAAAAGATAACATTCATGACATCTTCCGAAGGATGCTTATAATGTCTCATCTGGAAATTTTATCAAAAAGACCTCGCCCTAGATGCTCCATTTGTGGAGAAATAGACACAACTCGGTCACTCAAACATAAGTATGTTTTAGTTTCAACACAAGAAGAAAGCAAAATTGCCCCCATGTATTTTACATAGACATTTAGTATGAGTGTATCGAGTATTGAACTTCTGGAGCACTAGAAAATGTTATGTTTGTATTAGTTTAAAAGTCTGTATTGATACATGCATTCAGTTTCAAAATGTATAATCTTTTCTCTATATATGTATTGGTTACTGTAAAGCTTCTATATTATTTCTAAATGTCAATTATTGCTCAACATCAAGTCCCTATCATATAGTGACTATTCTAGATGGAGTTGCCTCTCTAATTTCATGATTTACACATGTGCTATTTTTTTCAGTCAACACAGTTTTCTTGATAACAGTGCCAAAAGCACCTGACTACTCTGAATTGGACACTGGGATAATAGAATGTCTCTAAATATCTATATTAAACATTTCAGCCCATTTGAGTATCATTGTATTGGGTACCATCAAACAAAAGTGTAGCTTAACACAAAACTATGTGTTATTTTCATGGGGAACAAATCTGTTGCAAGCTCCAACAAAGAATGCTCAAGTCAGCATAAAACTTCAGCTTTTAAGTCTATTTAGTTGAATTTTTGCTTGAAATTTCACCATAGCCAGAGGATTCAAGAAAGTATTAACTCTATAGGGTGAAATGATATGAATATTTTTAAATTCTGGTTTTCTGAAAACATTTTTAGAGCAAAAAATGGAATAATTTCATTACAACAAACTATTACATTTCTAAAAGTTGACTGCATTTTGTTAGACTTATTTAGAAAACTACACTTAGCAGGGTAAAATTATCTTTCAGAAAAGTGCCAGTTCAATCTCTGGTTTACTGGCTTTGATATTTTATGGCCTATTCATTTTGGGTGATTTTTCAAGATATTTTCATAACTAATTGTTTGTGCAAATTACTAACTTTAAGTTATCATAAAATTCTAGACAATCTTTTTAGCTGTGACTTTTTGCTTCTGCCCCCCTGGAGGTCTTATTCAACAGAAAATTTGCAATAAACAATGACCGGAAAAACTTCAAAAAGTAATATTTTTCCACTCTGGGTGCACATTGCAATGAGTACAGGGATGATGTTTGTCCAACCCACGCAAGGATTAAAAACTAGACTTAAAATGATGGTGATGATGATTTGTTCATCACTTCTGCCTAATTAATACTGGTTTCTCAATATTTTAATTACAAACAAAGGGACTGCCACAATCTCTTGCTCTCTAAACCATAAATGTAACTGGATAAATGTAAATCTTGATATGTTTTTTACCAGCCCAGATTAAGTTTCCATTTCAACTTGTTCTGCTTGATTGTGTTCCAGGCAGCCTGTCATACCAGATGGACTATTTAGCAATGATAAACATTTTTCATTTCAGTCTTATCATCATAATCCTCATCATTGAGAGGAAGGAGGACCCCTATCAGAGACATAATGAACAATGTAGTCTGAGATACATACCGTCCTCATTTAACGTCCATTTTCCATGGTTGCATAGGTTAGATGGGTTGTCACATTATGAAAAGTCGAGTCTGTCACGCTCATATGAATCTGTATTTTGGCTGGATGCCTTTCCTAACACTAATCACCTTGTAGTGTGGATTGGGTGTTTTTATTGTGGTACCAAAACAACCACCTTACAGAGTGAACTGAGTGCTTTTTGTAGTGTCACCAACATGACCACCTTACAGGGTGGACTAGGGGCTTTTTATCAGGTCACCAACACAACCACCTTACAAGATAGACTGGGTGTTTTCTGTTGTGTCACCAACACAATTATATTACAAGATAGACTGGGTGCTTTTTGTCATGTCACCAACAATGCTTGATAAACCACAAGATAGTGATTGCTTGAATGTTTTAGTGCTGCCAGTGCTTGTACTTATTTTCTCAGTAGAGTGGACTGGAGCAATGTTAAAGGTAGTGTTTTGATCAAGGACACAGTGGTGGAAGGACATCATGCGAAACAAAGAGTCGGGAAGAAAACTTGCCAAACAAAGGGTTAAGAGGACTCTTCAGCTGTATCAAAGACATGACAACCTCCCTAGTGCTGATATCATGATAAAATGCACTCAAGTAAGGTAGTAGAGGCCCACCAGTCTGTTTGAGCTCTAAATAAAGTGCATGAACACAAGTGAGATACAGGCTCCCAGCAGATCAGGTACTGACCTGCTGATAACTTGTCAAAACCTTGCTAGTAGACATTAAATGATATGATTCTGCAGTAAACCACATCATTGCTTTTACGTCCAATGTTCTACACTTGCATGGGTTGGACAGTTCCTTTTGAGCACAGCATCTCTTCACTTGTTGCATTCCTTCATTATCTCCTCTGTAAGTCTCAGAGATTTGAGATCAGCTATCACAAACTCCAATTAGGTCTTCCTTGGTCTAACTCTACTGCATTTTCCTACCACTGGGATTTCCTGGCACTTCACCCAGCAATCATCATCCATGCACATCAAATATCCATTCCAGCAGTCTTCTCTCTTGCACACCACTTCGGATTCCTACACTACTACTTCTTCGCCCACTTATCCCTGAGAGGGACGTGGGGGCAGAATTCTCAAACACTCCCCCAGCAGGTCCTGTCAGAAACAACCATCTCCAAGTGATCCAGCTGGATCTCACCAAGCATGAGCAGCCAAGCTCATGGATGTTATCCAACCATCTTGCTCAGGGTCTACCGCTGGGTCTCCTACTTGTTGGTCTTGTCCATAAAATCTGTCCGACAATTCTTTCCCCGAGACATTCTAACCACATGCCCATAGTATCAGAGCTGTGATCTCTCAACTCCGTTACTCCAAAGACCCTTTGGAGCAATCCCATTTCGGCCGCTTGTAATCCCGATCGTATTCTTTCGGTCATTACCCAAGATTCATAACCAAAGGTAAGGGCTGGAACAAAAACCGAATTGAAGATAGCGAGTTTGGCTTTTATGCGTACTTCCCTTCTGATTACTGAATGCAGAAGCTGGCGCATTACACACCAGCTTTTGCAATTCTTACACTTAATTCAGCCTCCTGCCTTCCATCACTTGTGAACATAGCCCCTAGATACTTGAACTTCTCTACCTGCTTCAGTGGAACTTCATTCACATGTAGCGTGCACTGCACAGGCTACCTTGAGAGGACGGGTGTCTCAGTTTCACAGCACAGATTTTCATTCCAGTCATGCAGCGCTCAGCATCAAACCAATCAAGTGCAAGTCGAAGATCATCTTCTGTCAAGTTGAGTAACACCATGTCGTCTGCAAATTCCAACCGACTGATTTTACACAAGCCAGTCATGATTCCACTTCCAAATCAGCTGCGCATGTCAATCTGGTTCATATAAATAATGAACAAGAGAGATGACAGTATGCACCCTTGGCAGAGTCCAACCCCCAGATTGAATGGTTTTGATTTAGCACCATTTATCCGAATACAAATACTCAGGCAGTCATAAGCTGACCATCAATCCCATACTCCTGCACAGCCTTCCACAGCAGGTGCTGAGGAACACGGTCATATGCCTTTCTCAAGGTCAACAAAACAAGAATATACTTCTTGGTAATACTCCGTTTTCTCGAATACCGGCCAGTGTGAATATTTGGTCGGCTGTACTACGTCCAGAGCAAAAACCACACTGTTCATCAGCTAGCTTGGACTCAACAATCTCCCTGCCAGACACTTAGCATAGACTTTATAGGAGAGGCTTAACAAGGAGATCCCTCTGTAATTGGAATAATCTCTCATCTCCCTTTTTGAAAATTGGGATTATCACTCCCAATTGCCATTGCTTAGGTGCCCTTCCAGAAATCAAGGACACCAGGCACACACAAGTCAGCCAGAGAATACCTTCTCTATTTAAGGCTTTTAACATCTCAGGCTGGATTTCATCTTCTCCAGTGGCTTTGCCACATTTGAGCTCTTTAACTGCTCCTGCAACCTCAGCCTCTGAGAGATTAGTCACCGCTCCCAGATGTACCTCATGTATATCTGAAGATGCTGTTTAGATCAGCAAAGTATTCTCTCCACCTCACGAGGATACACTTCTCTAAAGAGAGGAGAACCCCAGATGCATTTTTGATAGTAAGTGTGAAAGAGGGCTTCTTCTTATGAAGTCGGTGGATGGTCTACCAGAACAATTTATTTGCTGATGCTCTGAAGTTAGATTCCAGCTTACCCCCAAAGTTCTCCCATGTCTTAACTTTGGATGCTGCGATTTTTCATGCCTGCTTGTACCGCATGTGCAAGGAGGAGGAATTATTTCCAAGCCAAGCTTTGTAAGCCTCCTCCTTTGCTTGGGTGGCATTTTTGACCTCTTGATTGAACCAAGGAATCTTCCTGCCATTCAGCACCACACCAAGCCTGTCGCCCACAGCATTTAATAGTTGAAGCAGAAACTGCTGCGCTGAACAATCTCCACTCTGTCTTAATGTTCTCAATTTGCTCAACCACTCATTTCCACATCAGGTCGTCAGTACCAACATTTGCATTGAAGTCTCCCATCAGGATATATGACTCAGTCTTAACTATATCTAACGCTGCAGTGACTTCATCAAGGAAGAATATGTATTTGAACTCCTTGTTTCATGCATAATCTTGCACCACCCACAGAGACCTATCTTTTAGACTAAGCTTCAAGAAGCAAATCCACTCTCCTAATGGCATCCAGACCATAACACTTTCTGACAGCCGGGGGCTTGCGAGTTTCCCCACTCCCACCTGTGCAGTCATTTCTGGCGCCATACCTGAATAGTGGAATTTTCATCCTCCATCGAAATTTACAGTGTCTGAGCCACAGAACTTTGTTGAGGAAACCCCAACTATATCTAGCTGGTAGCATATAGCCTCCTTCACTAGTTCCTGAGCCTTACCTGTTAGGGTTGTGATGTTCCAGGTTCCAACTGTTACAGTTTGCTCCCTTCCGGACCCTCTTTGGGGTCTCAGGATATGCAACATTTTTGTATCCATCCCATGCCTCCCAGGACAGGTTACAGGCCCATCGCCAGATTTTGAGGCATGAAATGGAGAGTGCAATATATTTTTTGAACAGACCACTCAACCTAAGGTCTGGATTCGTCCCTTGTTAACCTGCGCGAATGACAGTGCGGTATGGTTTTTCTTTCTTTTCCTCACATATTGCAGTTTCAGTGGTCTTATTTGTGCCAGTCACCAATCTGGTACTTTGTCAAACCTGCAAAGACTAGACTTATTTAGAGGAAGCCTTTACTCGCCTCGTCGTAACTACGTCACTGGGTTGTGAGAGTTTTCTTGGAAGCCACTGGTGTCACCCATTGCTCCATCTCCCCTTTGGTCTGGGATTGCTTATTTGTCAGGTAGTTGCTCGCTTATATCGCAACTAGCCATCATATCTGGTGGCCGTATCGCTATCCGCCACATACGAACCTTTCTCTAACACACAGGTTCTCAACCCATTTAAGCCAAACGCCCCGTTGTCCCTCGAAATCATGAAACGCCCCCCTACCCTATTTTTCCATTTTTCTACTGATTTTGATATCAGTAGATTACTGAAAAATTAACAATATTCCAAAGATACCATTGCAGGCAGCTGAGAGTATAAATACATTCCTTGAAAGGAAATATATAAATTTCAAAAAAAGGAACATAAATGTTCTTTTTTATGAATAAGGACCAGTTGAATTTGTTATATTCCCACCAGGCATTACCAGCTATTTTGAACATTTATACAAGAGCAACTCTGTCTATCCCAAGACGGATAGAATGCTTTGCGGTATTTGGAAGAAAGTGGCAATTATATCATTTCAAAGCTTTCCAATTTTCCCTTTAATGAAACCGACAGAATAAATGTTGATATCTAACTTGATGTCCTCTCTGCTTTGTGAACTTAGAGACCACGGAAGAGGGTTTTCATGACCACGCGAGAAGGTATATTTATTATTAAATGGTAAAATATATACAACAAATGAGTAAGTGAATTGTAGTAGATGGTTTCCAGTCTAGTCAGACTGCAACTACAAATAAAAAAATTGTTAGTTTGCTTTGTAACAATAGCATATCCAAGTTTTCGGATAAATCAACTTACTTTAACTTTGACCTCATTTCAATGGGACCCTTGAGCTTCATGGAGTCTAGCTAACTCTTTGACGTTAAGCTGTATTTTCCTAAGATGTAGCCAGAGATCTCCACGTGTAATTACATTGTAGCGGTTGCGAGACTTACTGTGCAGTCTGGAAACAGCATCAAACCTCCTCTCGACTAAGTATGAGCTTGGAAAAGGCAGAGCAAATCTCTTAGCTTCTGCATGTAGATGTGGAAATCGACACTGAATTTCCTGTTGCATCCCAAAAAGGGGTTCACCTATTTTGGGAAATCTAATTTTGATCATGTCATCTGATTGAAGTTCAATGAATTCTTCCTGAAATTTAACATCCAAATTGTCGACGTTAGCTATGAAGTGATCTGCTATCCACATTGGAATGTCCATCGGCAAAAGGTTGACAAACCATTCTCTCATGTTGTCTTGTAGCGCACGGAGGTGAGTGGTATAAATTTGGAGTTGGTCATCGCTTACAATGTTTTGAACATTGGCGACACTAGGAAAATTATAGAATTCCCGTCAACAAAGATTCCTTTCGATGACATTCAATTTGGCCAGGAATGTTTTCACAGCATTCCTTGCTTTAAGCAAGGTGATCTTCTTCCCCTGCAAAGCCAAAATGACGCTATTGCTTTTGTCGAAGATGTCGGTGAGGTAGGGGGTTTTTTGTACAGTTCTGCATTGCGTCCTCGCAGAAACTCAATGATAGAGTCGAAGAGTTCAAAGAAGTGAGTAAAGCACTTGCCCTTTGAAAGCCACCTCACTTCAGTATGAAGGAGCAACTTGATGAATTCTTCGACATTATCTTGGCACAGTTGCCGCAAAGCATTCTATCCGACGTTCTAACAACTATGCCAATTCGCCGGCTTAACGATTACTTAATGTTAATTTGATGAGTGTACCATCTTAAATTTGATGAGTGTACTATTTTAAATATGAAGAAAGTACGATCATAAAAAACGGGATTGGTTATTACTACATAGTCCCAAATCGACCCTCATAGAGCTGACTTATACCAAAGAAATGCCTGCGATGCCCACGAAAACTTTATTTCAGATATAATGTTATCTCTAACAGGCTACCTCGATTGTATGTTTTAAAAAATAATCAGGCGACTGAGAGGAGTTGCCGTCAGTGGGGATTAGATCAGAAATCAATAGTTATAACAGAGACACGAAAGCTTTTTCTTCATCGATATTTTATCAGAAACATGGTAAATAATAACGTGGCAGGCAGCGATATGATAAATCATGTCAGTGGGGCATTTGACCAAATGTCTACAAGCTATAAATAAGTCTTCTTGAGACGAGCTGACCGAGGCTAGAGAAACAACAGCAACGATACATTTTATGAACATCAAAATGACGATAGCCTTTCAGTAGCCAAAATCTACCTCCAAATGCATCCTACAGTGTTAAAAAATGAAGAAATAAATACAGTTTTTTTTAGAAAGAACGAAATCATGGCTGGTGTATACTCGATCATCAGTCAAAACTGATATGGGGTTAATAACATGTGCAGTAAACAATAAAACGATTTTTTTTTTTTTTTGTTTCTTCCCAGAAGTGGCGAGATGACGTATAGGATATATCCGAATAAGAGGATGTAGGAGAAACATTCTCTATCTATGACTAAAGATACTATTTAAACTTTCACAAGGAACCCCTTTTATGTATCTTATTCATATACGGGGAACATCATTGTTAACGACACCGTTTAGGGTCTCAATTTCAAATATTAATTATTAGATGCGGTATGACTGTCTTTGGTGTGTCTAGCCATATTGCAGTGTTTTTGGTGGACTTATTCGCTGGAAGGAATGTTTTAACATACTGCCCGCTCGACATTTCCGGGAATAAGTGAGTGAAGAAGAAGACGAATCATTAGATACAGATGCTATTAATTATCCGTCTTTAATGGGGCAGAAAAGCATAGAGGCGGTTCTACTTTCAGTTCTATCACTACTCACCAAGACAGCTACGAAAATATAAATCATTACTGTTGCAGTTAATGTTTCTTAAATAATCATTAAACGAACAATCCAAGATCGATTGTGTTCGTATATTTCTGTCATATTTGAATGTTCCTAGTCAAAAGACTAGTAAAACTATTTATTATTTAAAGTTCTCGATACTTTCAAAAAGTAGAATGTATATTCATTACATATAAACCCGATTGTCAAGCTTCAATAGTTCAAATGAAATTAACAATTTTCATAAGGCCGTTGGGCTTACATTTAACGTATATTTATGTGTTGTTAACGCTAAAACAAAAGGATGACGTGGGTCGTCTAAAACAGTGTATTGAGGCTGTTTGCTTGCAAACGAATCGAATATTATTATTCAATATAAAACTCACAAAAGCACACACACACACATACATATATATATATATATATATATAGGAAAATAGTCAGGACCCCGACGGTTGAGGTCCGACAGCTTTTTCAGAAATAGCTGTCTCGAAACGGCCGGAGCTCAGCCGTCGGGGTCTTGACTCTTTTCCTATTACCCACTCTACTATCCATAGTATCGAGTAATCTGGTGCGTTATGATCCACCAGATTCCTTACCACACTTCCTTCGTTATATATATACATATATATATATATATATATATGTGTGTGTGTGTACATATATACACACACACATAGATGTACATATAATATTATTACTATTATATGTAAGCTGTGGTGGATATGTAACATTAAGCAACAACTAAGGCATTTTGACAATAACAAGGTCGTTGCTAGTATAAACTATCTTAGCTAATACACATCAGTGCCTACGAAGAGAGCTCTTATGTGGCCGCTCCCACCGTTAGAAATAGCAACTAAACTTTCTAATCACATTCTATGATCTTTAAAAAAGAAAAGAGAAAAAGGACACACTGATTACTGTAGTCCTTCATACACAATGTGTGAAATAAAAGACGAGATGGCTGTTATTCTAGGAATTCGTCTAGACACCAGTTGATTGATATCAAGGCAAAAATAAACTTGGGAAACTTTAGCCATAAAATCAACGTTATAGATAACAACAAATAACTATAATAAATGCAAGTGCGAAAATATGTGCTATTCGTCATGTGATCTTTCTTTTATAATTAGCTAGAATTCACTTGCTTTATATATATATATATATATATCAGTTGAATAGTTCTCCTGGATATTTTGTGGTAAGCTAGACAAAACAAATAGCCATATATATTAATTTGTGTAAAATCCGCATATATAAAAACAAATAATTAAATTCTATAATAAAATATTTTAAAACTACTACTGTTAGACTAGATAGGACTTTAGAAAGTAAATAAAAGGCAAATGAGAGCGAATGCAAGCAGGATCAATGATTTTTGTGTAGAATTAACATACCACAAAATAAATTAAGTATAGTTAATAGGTCAAAATAATGTAAAAACTTACCATAAGCTACGATAGAAAGCAATCCTAAAGTGATGAAAATCTGCATTTTTTTCTTACAACGAGGAAGAGATAATATCGTCATTTGCATTAACTCGGATACATGCTTTTCAAGAAATTTAGTAACCTGCGGTGAATGTCTTAATCATGGAACTAAGGGAAATAATTGTTTCTACGTTAGGCACAAGGCCAGCAATAAGGGAAATAATTCAGTCAGATTATTACTAGCTTAGTTTATTACGTTTGTGTGTGTGTGCCTGTCTATCTGCCCGTGTGTATATATGTGTGTGTGTTTCGATGCTTTAAAGAACAAAATTGTTTATAAATATTCGTCCAGGCGATTATTTTTGTTGTTTCTAAGTATTTAAATACTTTCGTTTTTATTAATTGTTATTGTTATTATTCATATATTTAGTTGCATTTTTATATATTTATTTTAAGCATGTACATACTTACATGCATGCATGGTGGTTGCCAACTCGTTTTCGAGTACGGCCACTACTTTATATGAATGTAGGAGAACCCCTACCGATGCGCTGAACGAGTGTGACTTTTTAGTCCAGCCAGCGACCTGAAAACTCTGGTACAAACACTACATCTGTGACAATTATTGACACATAGTGCTGGGCCCTTGGTACCATGTGACGACAAGTGCAGAGAGATCTCCAGATACAAAGCAATGCCTGTGCCGTGAAGCTTTTATAGTGAGCAAAGGCACTGCACAAAGCCAGTCCCACTCTCTTAACCAAGATGATATTTACCAAAAAGAAGAACAAGTCAACATCATTGGATACCATCAGGGTTGCAGGTGTTATATCAGAGTTTTCCTTCTTCTAGAATTCTGCCTTGACAAAGGCTAAGGGGTCATCTCTCCCGTTGATTTTGGATGGCCATTGACTCTTAAGAGCTCCTTTTCCCTTTGACAGGTTTTGTTTTTAGTCCTGCAGGATGTCCAAAGTCACCCTCCTCACCAAGAAACCTTGGTGGGGTTGCCAGTTTAGTCGCCAACGACCCGACCATGAGACAGGTTGTACTGGGATACATGTTACCAGTAGCACCAACTGGTGACCTGACATGCATGCATACATACATACATATAGCGGAAATACTAACGTGTATGAATGTAACAAGGAGACATCGTTTGTGTGTATAATATTTAATCAACAATTTAACAGTATAGTTGACATGTCAATGAATAAACGAAAGAATGAAGCAAAGTTAGTAGTTACCGTTTTGATTGCCAGGCAAACGCGGCTGGCAGAAGACGCCTGGCGAAGGCCAGGCGCCGGTAGGGCAAATGAGAGAGTGAGAACTTAAAGTTGTTAGTTTTATAGGGTTCTGACCGGAAGTTACAGAAAGGGTTCTACTTCCTGCCTAGATGGTGTTGTGAGTGTCACAACAAGGGAGGCAACTGCTACATAACCTCCCGCCAGAATTTTAGTGTATAAAAATCGAATGAAATATGTAGCAAGTTGGCGAGAATGTTGTAACAGGCATGAAAATTACGACAAAAGAATGTTTGCAAAAATCAATGATAGATATCAAGGTAGCCAACCGCTCTTGGCCAGAGAACGACTGGACATCTATCTATCCATCACCCAAAGATACAATGTAACAAAGTAAGAGAAGAGCTCAAAGTTCAAATGTACAAAATATAGTTCACAGGTGTGCAATCACATGACAGCAGGAAAGAAAGTGTGTTCCAGAGAATGAATGCAGGTGGTTTCTCTTCTGTGGTATATCGTGAAATTTCCAACCTCCGAATGGATTTTCTCACAGGAAGAGTGCTGCAAAAATAAATTCTCTGGCTTGTTCTGCTGGTTTTGGTTGTTGGTGAAGCTGTGTTGCTGTTGATGTTGTTGTCTCGCGGAGTGAGCGTATTCGGTGTTTAAATTCACAGTAAAAAAAATTTTTTCGGAAAAAATGAGTTGCGCAAAGTGTTAGAAATAACAGCCGAAGTTGATGGTCGATGTTGAGAATGCGTTGACCTGGAAGGGTCAAGAGGCCAGCGACCAAAGAAATAAGCATTCTGAATAAATGCGCAGTGTTCAACGGCAAATTTACGTGGTAAATTTTTAAACCGGCAAATAGGAGAATATAGCTTAAGGCTGAAGAATCCTTGGCGAGAAACGTTATCTCTGGCGTGCGGCTATCTCTGTGAGTCGAGATATCTCCGTGAGTTGAGAATTTGTGCTGCCTACACATGCCAATACAAGGTTAAGTTAGGTTGAAAAAATAATATTTCTAACGCGCGAGAAAATGATAGTGCAAGTATGAAAGTGACAATGATGAAAAAGAAAGGCTTCACTCAGCATAATTATTGGTGTGAACTTTGGAAAAAAAAAACTTGAACGATGAAGAAAACGATGAAAAAAAAAAGGCAATGGTTCATCGAAAATAAATGTTCCTGTTGAAATGTTTTTAAAAAAAAAAAAATATCAAATTTCTTTTTTTTTTTTTGTTTTGAAAGTGTTCGTTGTAAGAAACGAGAAACATATATATATATATATCGTGAAATGCGACAGTTAGTTGATGCGTGAGAGAAAAAGTCTGTCTGAACGCGAATTTCACATGTGCGTGTGTGCGTTTCTTTGACTGAGTATTTTCATAGTTTGTCAATAAATTTGCTGTGTATTCGTAATGTTACTCACACAACACCAGATTCTGCTATTTTTTCTTTTTTCGGGGTGACCACTTATAACAATGAATGGCTGCGTGTTCGTATCACGTTAGGGTTACCAATATAGCGGGAATACTAGCGTGTATGAATGTAACAAGGAGACATCGTTTGTATGTATAATATTTAATCAACAATTTAACAGTATAGTTGACATGTCAATGAATAAACGAAAGAATGAAGCAAAGTTAGTAGTTACCGTTTTGATTGCCAGGCAAACGCGGCTGCCAGAAGACGCCTGGCGAAGGCCAGGCGCCGGTAGGGCAAATGAGAGCGTGAGAACTTAAAGTTGTTAGTTTTATAGGGTTCTGACCGGAAGTTACAGAAAGGGTTCTACTTCCTGTCTAGATGGTGTTGTGAGTGTCACAACAAGGGAGGCAACTGCTACATACATGATGGCTGCCAACTCGTTTTCGAGTACGGCCACTACTTTATATCCATGTAGGAGAACCCCTACCGATGTGCTGAACGAGTGTGACTTTTTAGTCCAGCCAGCGACTTGAAAACTCTGGTACAAACACTACACTTGTGACAATTATTGACACATAGTGCTGGGCCCATGGTACCATGTGACGACAAGTGCAGAGAGATCTCCAGATATAAAGCAATACCTGTGCCGTGAAGCTTTTATAGTGAGCAAAGGCACTGCACAAAGCCAGTCCCACTCTCTTAACCAAGATGATATTTACCAAAAAGAAGAACAAGTCAACATCATTGGATACCATCAGGGTTGCAGGTGTTATAACAGAGTTATCCTTCTCCTAGAATTCTGCCTTGACAAAGGCTAAGGAGTCATCTCTCCCGTATATATACACACTTCTACATACACATACATACATATATATATATATATATATACATACACATATACATATATTCATATATATATATATATGTATGCACATTTATATATCATCATCATCTTCGTTTATATATACATATATGTATATTCATATATACATATATAATATATATATTAGCAAAAAGGAAAAGAAAATGATGACAAATTTTTCACTGAAAAAAAATTGTCAGCACTTTCCTTTCCCTTTCACCACCATATCACAACTTGTGTGTCACACTTCTATTTTTTTTTAAATATACATATGTATGTATATCCATATAGGGATATGTATGTATATTTATATAGGGATATACATATGTATGTATACCTATATATATATATATATGTATATTTATATATATATTATTATTATAACGTCAAAGCATTTTAGTATAAAAGAATAATAACGAATCCCCCACTCACCCTCACTATCCTATTTCCACTGTCAGTTGCAGAATTAACTCCACCCTAACCATATTTCTAACAAAATATATTGTCCACACGTTTCATTTTTTTAAAAATAATCAATCAAGAATTTTGATGGATTTAGTAAAATAGCTATTTCCCCATTATGTAGATGTTGTTTAGAACATAAGGTAAACAGATGATTCTTATGTAAAATTTTGAGAGCAGATTTAAATCTAAATAAATATAACTTTAAAACAGACGATTTTTTTTATCATACATTAGTGTTAAAATAAAAACAAAAATATTTCCCCACCAATAACATTGGTAATGTAGTAGTACTTCAGGTGTGGAATTGTGACTCTCTAAAAGATAATTCTTTTGGCAGTTCTAATGAGGCACCATTAATTGATTAAGGTAACATTTGTCTGTTTTTGACCAGGAAAACAAGTGAAGAATTTCCTCATTTGCATAGCCTAACAATTCAAAAATGTAACTCATGAGAAAATACCTACAACTCCTTCAGAATTGATAAAATATGAGGATATCTGCTATGAAAATTCTGCACCCCAAATAAATGGCCAGGTTTGGTACAGAGAAGCCCAGATTTTTTCCCTTTTGGACAATATTGACATCTATCTATCTATATACTATTCTATGTACTATTCTATGTACTATATTGACGAGTTGTGGTGCACCTGAGCACTTTACACAATAATTTCATTATTATTATTATTATTATATATATATATATATATATATATATATATGTCACGTGGTAGAAAACAAACCTGCTACAAGCTATAACTGTGAAGGGGTTGGTGTTAAGAAGTGCATCCAGCCGGAGAAACCAGACCAAGATTGAAAGTATGAGCAAGACATATTTGTCTGACTTGCCTGTCTAGTATCAGAGCATGACAACTCATCTAACCCATGCAAACATGGAAAATAGATGTAAAGTGGTGATGATTATATATATACTTATATATATATATATATACACACATACATAACGGCGATGAATTAGTTTTGCGAGGTTTTTGATATGAAATCGTGTGTCGAAACAAACATTGCTACACCTGGGAAGGGCCACACTTGTGTAATAATTTGTGCAATAATACTGCCAGAACCAACAACAGAACACACCCACTGTTAGCGACACAGAACTGTTAGCGACACAGAACTGTTAGCGACACAGAAGCAACAACCAACCAAACAGCGAGCGTGTTCCGCTACCCATTCTGGTAACACTATTACACAAATACGACCCTCCCCAAGTACAACAATATATATATATATATATATATATATATATATATAAAAACAAATAACGAAACGAAATTAAATTTCGTTTCGTTTGTAACTCACTTTTGTATGACTGACGCTTAAACAATTAAATTAAAAATGTACATCCACATATGTATACTGAAATACTAGTATGCATATGAATACACACACGTGTACATATGTAGATGTACCGAGTTTTTCACTGGACACTTTACTGTGAGTGTCCAGCTATTCTGTATGTAAACACACAGACAAACCGGTTTTTAGAGTCATACTGGTTTTCGAGGAAACACCTTTCCTCTATTCTCCAGAAAGCCAGACAAGGAATATTGGACTAGTTTCGATGTTGTTACATCTCATCAGCAATATTTACCTATCTTCCGGCCTTTCTAGAGAATCGTAAAAGCACATATCATTATATGCTTTTTATATGAAAATTAGTAGTGGGCAGACTAATTTGCATAGAGCGTGAGTACGTACCGGTTCAGCGGAGACGATAAAAAAACAAATAACGAAACGAAATTAAATTTCGTTTCGTTTGTAACTCACTTTTGTATGACTGACGCTTAAACAATTAAATTAAAAATGTACATCCACATATGTATACTGAAATACTAGTATGCATATGAATACACACACGTGTACATATGT
>OZ024742.1:126116576-126206576 GCA_964016885.1 Eledone cirrhosa
GTGGAAGAATATATTGAGACAGATGGCACTAAGGAATACTGGTGGAACCTGAAAATAAAAACTGCCACCAAATTAAAGCACAACCGGCCTGATATTGTTGTTTGGGACCACACATTGAAAACGTGTTCTATTGTGGAGATCAGCTACCCACTTGATGTAAACGTTGTCAGAAAAATACAGGAGAAGGAGGACATCTACGGACCATTGATGAGGAGTTTACAAATCCAGTATCCAAGATACACCTTTAGCTTCATACCTATCATTATTGGAGCTACGGGTTATATACCAACTCGCTTGGACCAAAGTATGACTGAACTTGGATTTGCGAACAAAAAGCGCAGCTCCCTAATTCATAATCTACAAATGGCTGCGATAGCTGGCACCTTCAAAATTTGCAAAACATTTGTAGCAAGAGTTGCCTCCCTTGTCATGACAATCTCATCACCACTCTCTAGATAGGAAGTAGCTGGGGTTGCTTCCCTTTGGAAGTGATAGAACCCTGTTGGTCACTTCCGGTCAGACCCTATAAAAGGAACAGGTTAGGGCGATCCTCCCCTCTCGCCTCCTGAATTCCAAAGTGGTAACACCTGCGACCTTAGCATGAGATGATTCCTTTTTCATAATCCTTCGCCACCAAGAAGAATGCAACCGGCAGCCTAAGAACCTAAGAAGATGTTAACACCTCCTAGAGAAGATCTCTGTTCTTCTCTACACACTTCAGCCTAGTTGTGATCCACGGGTAATGATTCATTTATATTAATCCCTTTGACTTCTATGAAGTAAAAACATTATCACAACACACACCGGCATTTATTGTCTTTTGTAATAATTTTATATGTACACGGATACTAATCTCCTAAAGTGGTGACCCCCGACGTGATTTTAAAAAAACAAAAAAAGAAATGGGAAATGGTATAATGTGTATATATAAAAAAAAAACAGAAGAAAATAACAAAAAAAACAACAACAATTTAATACAAAACGAACACCTACAGTTATTGACACACAAACAAACAGCAATTGTATGAATGTTTTTGCCTTTTTTTCTCTCCTTTTCTGCCTTTCTCTTCTCTGGCTAAAAAATTTGAGGATGACAAGATGGAGTCTCTCTTCTCCACCATTAGTGTTTTGGGCGCGAAATAGTCCGCCATGTTGGATTTTGTTTTAAGTTCCTTGCCCTTACCTTAATAACAGCATTCACTTAATCGCTTCTTTGCATATTGTCCCGGATGCATTACTTTTCCTGTCCAGTGGTTTGACAGGGAAAAATAAGCGATTTTGTTTTCCTTTTCTGTTGCGTTAGAGACATTTTTCCAAACGGTAAATTGCCTACGGTATACCAATGGCTTCTCATTCTGTTCTGCCAACGTACACGGGCGACGTAAGGCTATGGTTCGCCCATCTAGAAGCATTTTTCAAGGCGAACAGAGTTGACGAGGAACTACAACGTCCTGTGGTCCTTAGCGCAATTCCGCCGGCAATTCTCCCAGCGATTAAGGACCTGGTGTTAGAGACACCCACAGACTTGACGTACACGTCTCTGAAGGCTGAAATACTCAGCCGGACAGAATAGTCTTCAGAAAAAAGATTTAGGGCTTTGGTCCATCTGGAGCATATAGGGGATGGCACCCCATCGAACCTCCTAAGGCGAATGAAGGACCTAACCGAGGGGTCGGTAGCGGAAACTGCCCTGCTGAAGCAGTTGTTCTTCTCGCGCCTGCCGACCAACGTACAGGCAATTTTGGCCCCCATGAGGGATACAAGCACGGTGGATCAGCTTGCCGCCTCTGCGGACAAAGTTTTCGAGGTGACGAATGCCGGAGGCAGCGACCCCCTTGCCGCTGCTCACCACCCAGCTCGGGCCACACACGGCCATGCGATCTACGCGGCAGTGCCAATAGACAGCTCAACCATTATGGCGATGCAAAGGTCCATTCAGGAACTCACCATAGAGCTCCGCAAGATGAAGGCCTTGTGTGGTGCCCGTTCGCGCCCCCGCAGTCGCGGGAGATCGCCAAATTTTAGACGTCGTTCTAAATCACCAGCTTCATCTTTATGCTGGTACCACGAGCGATTTACTGAGAACGCTAATCACTGCGTGCAACCTTGCTCCTTTAGCAGTATTAGTTATTAAGTAGTCGTGGTCGCCACTTTAGCAGGGTAGATGATTGAAGGTCGTTATTTGCCAGTGTGGTAAGTGATAGTATCCTCGTTGGATTATCTTGTTGACATAGACGTGAGGGAAGGTCCCTCGATCTATTTACAATATTCCTTTCGTCAGGTTGCCAATTCCAGCAGCATGGATTATAGATGTTATTGAGACACGAGTAACATAATAATGATTTCAACAGCAGTAATTAGAGATGAAATGTATGTTTATTTTTGATGTAGCACAAACAATGTTTGTTAACTTATATGGTTGAAGTTACAGATAAAAAGAGGTTACAAAAGGGAATGTGCCATTGCGCCGTTAAGTCGGTGAGTCTAGGGTGCAAGATCTCACCGTTACATTATGCGTGTTGCTGGCTTGAAGTTTCCGGTACAAGAGGAAGATTCTTCAAATCTTCGCGGGGAATTTCTTTCCCAGGGCGCGTAGGGATACATCCTCTTCTACTGGCGCTGATTGGCTGAACTGAGCCAAATCACGCACAGAGAATGTATGTGAGCCCGCGGAATGTAGGTCACTACAATACCCCCTTCCTAGACGGTAGTCGATACAGATTATTAAATCAGCAAGAACAAATGCTGAAAGAGCACATCAGGGACAAAACAATTGAGCAGAAGGCTGCATGCAAGAAAAAATGAGGCGCTACGGGCCGTGTTGAGCCGCTGTGTCAAATGACCAGTTGTTTTGTTGTTTATACGTGACCGCCAAAGGTCTAACAAAAACGGATAAAGTCTGACATGGGCGAAGTTGCTGTTCTTGCATTAAATGTCAATGGCAAGTGCTGCACCAGTAGCTGTGGACGAAGCTATTATGGTAGTTCACCAGTGCTGGCAAGAAGATGATGGGTAGGCGAGAAAATGTTGGCCTCCCAGATATATTGCCGAAAGTGCTGTGGAGCCAGGAAAAAATAGCTGGTTGCTTTGTAAAGAAAAAAAAAGCAAGTTTAATCTGTAGGTGGGTTGCAGTGTAAATTCCATAATTCGGGCGAATCCACAGAAGTGGCCGAAATGCTGACAAGTCCAGTTCAATTTGTTACTTTCCCAGCGAGTCGGGCAAAAACAACAAGACGGATGGTCGTCATGGACGATCAGTGTGCAACGAGATGCGAAGCTGTTTGAGTTCAGCTGCAATTAGTATTCTCGTGTTGCGGTGCCTGTTTGAATCCAGTGGATTAAGCTCTGTGAGCTGCTAGCATGTGACAGCACCTCGACCAGGTGAAAAGGGACTCGCAGAATATTACGTTTGAAGAACATATACCAAGAACAACATGTTGGTGTGTGATAAAAAAATGTGTGCATATGCAGGCATGTAAAACAGCAAAGAATGTGAATGAACAAAAACCATGAGCAAGCAAATGGCAAAAGAGCACAAAACAAGTAAATGCATCCTACAAAGAAATATGTGAATGTAACAAACTAATAATTCAAAGTCAATCTAAGGGAGCAGAGAAATTTCTCAATAAGTTCAAAGTTTTTCAAAGTCAAATAGTTCACACATCATCAGTGTACAGACACTAGTTCTCTCTGAAAACTGAAAAAGAAGTTTGTTAATGCCGTTAGGGGTTAGATGTATGGTTTTTTGTGAGTTTTCGTGGCCATTTTACCGTCCTGCCACAAAGTTGTGTTGCTTATCGTTAAAGCAAAGTCAAAGAATCTTCTGTAGAGTAGCAGTCACCAAACATGGCAGCCACGTCTGACGCCATAATGGTGAGAAAACTACTGTCTCAATTTCTCGAGTCCCTGTGGTAACGAGACAGAAGGTATGGTGGTTGCGTCGGTAAAGTTACAAGCCGTTTTGAAATTTCCGATGTGTGGTGGTTTGCGTCGGTAAGGCTATGAAGCTGCCACTCACTGTTCTCTGTATTGGTCAGTGGTTAAACAACGCTGTCGCTGCTGCTGTCGTTGTTGTTGTCGAGTGTAGATAGGACTTGTCGGTAGCCATCTTGAAATTTTTTCGTGGCGAAAAAGTTTTTGAAATACTGCCAATTTTTCAAAAGATTTTGAAGGGAATATATTGTATTTTCGCAAGTTGCGAAAAAGGTTGGCAACGTGGCAATAAACTGAATGAAAAAGAAGGGCTGCGTTAAATTCTTACGTCGGTCACCAATATAGCGGGAATTACTAACGTGTATGAATGTAACAAGGAGACATGGTTTGTGTGTATAATATTTAATTTTAACCTTGTATTGGCACGTGTAGGCAGCACAAATTCTCAACTCACGGAGATATCTCGACTCACAGAGATAGCCGCACGCCAGAGATAACGTTTCTCGCCAAGGATTCTTCAGCCTTAAGCTATATTCTCCTATTTGCCGGTTTAAAAATTTACCACGTAAATTTGCCGTTGAAAACTGCGCATTTATTCAGAATGCTTATTTCTTTGGTCGCTGGCCTCTTGACCCTTCCAGGTCAACGCATTCTCAACATCGACCATCAACTTCGGCTGTTATTTCTAACACTTTGCGCAACTCATTTTTTCCGAAAAAAAATTTTTTTACTGTGAATTTAAACACCGAATACGCTCACTCCGCGAGACAACAACATCAACAGCAACACAGCTTCACCAACAACCAAAACCAGCAGAACAAGCCAGAGAATTTATTTTTGCAGCACTCTTCCTGTGAGAAAATCCATTCGGAGGTTGGAAATTTCACGATATACCACAGAAGAGAAACCACCTGCATTCATTCTCTGGAACACACTTTCTTTCCTGCTGTCATGTGATTGGCACACCTGTGAACTATATTTTGTACATTTGAACTTTGAGCTCTTCTCTTACTTTGTTACATTGTATCTTTGGGTGATTGATAGATAGATAGATGTCCAGTCGTTCTCTGGCCAAGAGCGGTTGGCTACCTTGATATCTATCATTGATTTTTGCAAACATTCTTTTGTCGTAATTTTCATGCCTGTTACAACATTCTCGCCAACTTGCTACATATTTCATTCGATTGTTATATTCTAAAATTCTGGCGGGAGGTTATGTAGCAGTTGCCTCCCTTGTTGTGACACTCACAACACCATCTAGACAGGAAGTAGAACCCTTTCTGTAACTTCCGGTCAGAACCCTATAAAACTAACAACTTTAAGTTCTCACTCTCTCATTTGCCCTTCCGGCACCTGGCCTTCGCCAGGCGTCTTCTGCCAGCCGCGTTTGCCTGGCAATCAAAACGGTAACTACTAACTTTGTTTCATTCTTTCATCTATTTCTTTGACATGTCAACTATACTGTTAAATCGTTAATTAAATATTATACACACAAACTATGTCTCCTTGTTACATTCATACACGCTAGTAATTCCCGCTATACTCCTTTCATAAGGCGGGAAACGCCTAAGAGGTCCGCTGATGGGGACAGCTGAGCTCAACATAAAGCCACCAAACCGCCATTTCTTCATTAAGGACCTAATGTCCGGAAGAGGTTTCCTCGTGGATACAGGAGCCTCCTGTAGTATTTGGCCGGTCCATTGCCTGAAAGATACCCCCATAGAGTCATCTGTTACGCTGCAGGCAGTTAACCACTCGTCTATAAAGACGTACGTGCAAATCTCGCTTCCTCTCAAATTCCTAAATCTTCGTAGGGATTTTAAGTGGATTTTTACGGTTGCCGATTTGCCATACCCCATCTTAGGAGCGGATTTCCTCCACAACTTCTCTTTAACTGTGGACGTCCGTGGCCAACGCCTGGTGGATAACATCACCGGTTTTTCAATTCATGGCCAGGAAGCCAATGCTCCAATAGTCAGCCCCATGTTCTTCGTCGCTGCCGCTGGAGACGCCTACCATTCGTTGCTGGGTTCTTTCCCGGAGCTCATGGATGGAAATTTTCGAGTCACTGACCCAACACACTCGACCGAACATTTCGTTTCCACCACCGGTGCTCCAGTGTTTTCGCGTCCACGCCGCTTACCGACGGAAAAATTAAAGGCAGCACGGTCCGAGTTCGACCATATGCTGCAGCTGGGCATTATTCGCCCATCTACGAGTCCTTGGGCTTCACCGTTACACATGGTGCCCAAGACTTCCGGCGACTGGAGACCCACTGGGGATTATAGGAGGTTAAATTCCATGACCGTCTCGGATAGGTATCCCATTCCCCATCTCCATGATTTTGCATCTTCATTGCAGGGGTGTAAGATTTTTTCAAAGTTAGATTTAGTGCGAGCCTACCACCAAATTCCGGTCAGAAAGGAGGATATTCCGAAAACGGCGATTACAACCCTTTTCGGATCCTTCGAATTTTTTACCATGCCTTTCGGACTCAGGAACGCCGCTAGCACTTTTCAGCGGTTCATAGACGAGGTCACGCGTGGTCTGGACTTCGTTTATGCTTACATAGACGATATTCTCGTCGCTAGTTCCTCTCCGGAAGAGCATATGCGCCACATGCTTCTCTTATTTCGGCGACTTCAGGATTACCGCGTTCGCGTGAATCCAGCAAAGTGTGTTTTCGGTTCCACTTCCGCAAATTGTTTAGGCCACCTCATCGATGCCGAAGGTATCAGGCCGCTCCCTCAGCGAGTTCAAGCCATACAGGAGTTACCTCCGCCTACTACACTTCACCAGTTGCGTCAATTCTTAGGCCTAATCAATTTCTATAGGCGTTTCGTTCCTCATTGTGCTAATTTGCTATCTTCTCTTACTGATATTTTAAAAAATCGTCGTAATGAGAATGAGGATATTTCCTTGACACAAGGAAAGCTTCAGGACTTCCAGACTGCCAAGACAGCACTCGCTGGTTCATCTTTACTAGTCCACCCGGTACCAGAGGCCAAGCTTTCGCTTTGTGTTGATGCATCTGATACCGCTGTGGGAGCAGTTTTACAGCAGTCCTACGCTGAAAACCAACAACCTTTAGCATTTTTCTCGAGGAAGTTGAAACCAGCAGAAACGCGTTATAGCACGTTTGGGCGGGAATTATTAGCCATATATCTGTCGGTGAAACATTTCTCTCATATTCTTGAGGGGAGAAATTTTACAGTTTTTACCGACCACAAACCGTTGACCTTCGCTTTGAGGGCCAAAGCCGACAGATATTCGCCCAGAGAGACAAGGCACCTGGAATACGTTTCACAATTTACAAACGATATCCAGCACATTGCCGGCTCGCACAACATAGCTGCAGACGCATTGTCACGTTTGCCAATTAGCTCCATCTCGTCATCCCAGGAGATCGACTTAGGTCGTTTAGCTGCAGACAAACCTGCACTCCAATCGTTGGACACTCTTTCTGCTGAATTTGCGACTTGCATTTTCAAATATCTGCCCTTGTCCACCACCGACAGGTAGATTCTATGTGATGTATCTACGGATGCACCACGACCACTTGTTCCTGAGACTCACCGTCGAATTGTGTTCCTGGCTTTACACAACATTTCTCACCCAGGATCTGCTGCCACAGTAAAGCTCATAACAGCCAGATTCTTCTGGCCAAATACGAGGCGCGACATTGCTGCTTGGTGCCGTTCCTGCATCGCTTGCCAGAAATCGAAAATCCATAGACACATCCGGACTCCACTTGGTACTTTCAGTACTCCAGATGCTCGGTTTCAACACATCCACATTGACATCGTTGGACCTTGGCCATTCAGCAGTGGATATTTATACATATTGACCTGTGTCGATCGTTTTTCGCGATGGCCTGAAGCCATCCCTTTACAAGACATGAATGCTGAGACTGTAGCACGTGCCCTGGTATCAGGGTGGATTACCCGCTTTGGGGTACCAACTACACTCATCACAGACTGTGGTAGACAATTCGAGTCCCATCTCTTCTCTGAGCTCACAAAGATAATTGGAGCTCAACGGATTCGGACCACAGCCTATCATCCTGCTTCAAATGGAATGGTGGAACGATTCCACCGCCAATTAAAGGCCGCTCTTCGCGCCTATCCAGACTCTCAACGTTGGAGCGAGTACCTTCCTATTGTGTTGTTAGGAATTCGGTCATCAATAAAGGAGGACCTTGGGTTCTCTCCGGCCGAATTACTTTACGGTGCTCCTCTAGCGTTGCCTGGGCAAATGCTTGCCCCTGTTGATCTTGCTTTCTAAGATCCGCTTTCCTACGTATCCCGTCTGCGTTCTTATTTTCAGGACCTGCCGCCGATGGATACGAGGAAACAAACTGTAAAACCTGCGGTCCCGAGGGATATTGCCTCGTGGACCCATGTGTTCGTAAGGAACGATGCTGTGAGACCACCCCTCACACAACCATACTCTGGACCCTACCGTGTGTTAGCACGTACTGACAAACATTTCACTGTAGACGTTAAGGGGTCCAGAGAGACAATTTCGGTGGATAGACTGAAAAGGGCACGCAATGACGCTCATACACCCGAGCCACAAATACCCCAATCTTTCTCTCCTGTGCATACACCTGCTCCTTCTGCCTCACTTTCACCTACATACAAGACTACGACCCGTTCCGGTCGGAGAGCCGACTGGCCCAAAAAGTTCTGCCAAACTATTTTTATGTGAACTGGCCACTGGAGCCTTATTTTATTTTTTTGCTGTTCTTGTTATTTATTCATTTATTGTATTACAATGTACCTCTCATTACCATTTCACTGGATGTATATATATGTTTTTCGTTTCCTCTTACAACGAACATTTTAAAAGAAATTTGATTTTTTTTTTACACATTTCGACACGAACACTTATTTTCGCTGAATCTCAACTATTGCTTATTCTTTCCACCAAGCTATATTCTTCTATTTGCCGCTTTAAAAATTTACCTCGTAAATTTGCCGTTGAAAACTGCGCATTTATTCAGAATGCTTATTTCTCTGGTCGCTGGCCTTTTGACCCTTCCAGGTCAACGCATTTACAACATCAACAACAACAACACAGCTTCATCAACAACCAAAACCAGCAGAACAAGCCAGAGAATTTATTTCTGCAGCACTCTTCCTGTGAGAAATTCCCTTCGGAAGTTGGAAATTTCACGTTATACCACAGACCAGAAACCACCTGCATTCATTCTCTGGAACACATTCTTTCCTGCTGTCATGTGATTGCACACATGTGAACTGTATTTTGAACATTTGAACTTTGACCTCTTCTCTTCTTTTGATTACATTGTATCATAATTTTCATGCCTCTTACATGCTCGCCATCTTACTCTATGCATGCTTCATTCGATTTTTATGTTTTAAAAATCTGGCGGGGGATAATGTAGCAAGAGTTGCCTCCCTTGTCATGACAATCTCATCACCGCTCTCTAGACAGGAAGTAGCTGGAGTTGCTTCCCTTTGGAAGTGATATAACCCTGTTGGTCACTTCCGGTCAGACCCTATAAAAGGAACAGGTTAGGGCGATCTTCCCCTCTCGCCTCCTGAATTTCAAAGTGGTAACACCTGCGACCTTAGCATGAGATGATTCCTTTCTCATAATCCTTCGCCACCAAGAAGAATACAACCGGCAGCCTAAGAGCCTAAGAAGATGTTCACACATAGAGAAGATCTCTGTTCTTCTCTACACACTTCAGCCTAGGAGTTGTGATCCACGGGTAATGATTCATTTATATTAATCCCTTTGACTTCTATGAAGTAAAAACGTTATCACAACACACACCTGCATTTATTGTCTTTTGTAATAATTTTATATGTACACCGATACTAAACTCCTAAACATTCTTGCGATTCAAGGGATGACAATTTCTTTTCTTTTACAACATTTCCACCAGGAAGGTGGCCGGTCAAAAAAATATACTCGAAATTAAGAGAAAGAGATAACGTACGTACGTACATGCATGTATGCATACAAACACACACACACACACATTCATACGTAGCGAAATCTGTCCACACCTTAATCCCTGGGTGACATTTAACGGTCATTTTCTTTTTTTTTGGGGGGGGGGTATCTGGATATATATATACTAGCTAAACTACCCGTCCTTTGGACGGTTCAAGTAGCTCATTAAACTAAACAAAGTAAATTTGAATACATAGAAGAAAAACCTACTTTATGTAAACATGAAAACCTTAGGCACTATTCCAGCGAAATAATTAATATGTGAGCTCGGTGTCATCCGTTATACCATATAACAACAGAAATCCAGTTTAGGTATAAATTTTTTTGACAACAGTAAAAGCGCATCATGAAATAGAGAAGTGAAGTGAATAATAGACACTATTATGTACATAGGTTGGAATAACAATACAGATTGGACAAAACAGGGGGGAACTGATGGATGAGCAAATCGTTATAAAAAAAGAGGTGGATGTTGGGTTATTGAAGAGCAGATTTATACACAACATTTTTGGTTTTCCCATCAGGAGCATAAATAAATAGATTGTCAGGATTACCAACTCGAGAACAGCCAACGTAAACCTGACCATGTGAAAAGCAATGGGTCCGAAGATCCAGACCAACAACTTTAAGAGATTGGCCTTGAGATTTGTTTATGGTCATTGCAAAACTAATCTTGAGTGGGAATTGTAACCTTTTCATGAGAAATGGACAATCAGAAGAGGTAAAAGGAATTTTGGGAATAAAAACAGATTCATTTCGCCCGGGTCCTGTGGTTATTTCTGCCTCAATTACAAGGTTCATCAGTTGCTTTACCACCAGTCTTGGTCCATTACAAAGAAAGGGGAGGGGGGGTTAAAGTACGTAGCAGGATAACAGGAGCTCCAACTTTTAGATACAACTCGTGAGGATCCTGAGAGTTAAGAAACTCTGTTGGGAATTTGGTCACTTGATCAAAGTCTGTAACAGTGTCACCTGACTTGTAACAGTGTTGAATAGAGGGCAACTGACCAACTATTTCGTGATTGATCAGCTTAACAGCAGCATTTGTGGGTGCAAGAATAGCCCTCTCACAAAGCCAATCAGGATTCATGAATTCAGTTGAAAGATTTGGATAAACTGAAGAACATAAGTCATCGGGCATTGAAACTGAGCGACCAATGCTAGAAGTGTCAATGTATCCATTGTCGTCGGACTCAAGTTGACCATCACCGATTTGGAGGAGTTGAGTGGAAAATGACGTAGACGGACGACCAGTTTATAATAGCGATTGCATGTAAAGTAGACACGATATAACACAATCGAATGTAAAAATAAAGATTAATTTTAAAATGCATTTGAAGAACATGTAGCGGTAGAACGTTGGAAATGTACAGGGTATGTAGTTAATAACTAAATTATGTGTCAGAAACGTCGTCTAATCCATGCGAAAAAATAGAATAATTCTAAGTCTTTGTTGTATAAACCATCCTTTAGATAAATTAAACATAATATTGTAAAAGTTCTGACATCAGTTAATGTATGAACATCAACATTGAAACGATAAATTATACAATGTCAAATCTATAACTTAACTTAGTAATCTGTTAGAAATTGCTGGTTGTGAAATATACAAAATGATATTGTTATTCTCTTTGTTTCAAGTAGAAAGAGTAAATTAAAATCCGAATAAGCCGAATTACGAAAGATAACTCTTGATTACGAAAGATAACTTTTGTCTTACTTAATCACGAAAATTCACACAAATAACCGAAACTTTTTTAATGTCTCCAAAGGCCCCAATATCGATTTTTGAAAGCCTTTGTAGATCATGTACAGGTTTTGTGCAAGGAGAAGCTCTGTAAAAAATTTCAAAGAAATCGCATGAATGGTTTAGAATATATGAGCCCTCATTAAAAATTGTCGACACACATATACATACAGAAAACTTCAGATTTTGTATATATATATATATATATATATATATATATAGCTTAAAATGGAGTGAGAATAAGAAAGCAAGAACGTGGGTGTGGGGGGGGGGCAGTTTTCCTCATCACTTGTCTACTGGGGTCTCGGATATTTCCACGCTTTAAAGACAATATATCTACCGCCCAGAGCGTTCAATAACTGGGAAGGTTATTGGGAAAACGGAAGAGGGAGGGAAGGGATATATATATATATTTACTTATTTATTTATTTATTTATTTATTTATTAGGACCAGTTACTACAACGGCGCCATACCAAGTACGTACGTTTCATTAGCCCTGTGGACCAACTTATTCAACCTGTGCCGATGAAAATGAACTCCCAAATGTTTACGCAAAAAGGAAAATACAGAACGAACATTTAAACAGAGTAACAAACAGAGTAAGCATTTTCCAGTTCATTTTCATTAGCACAGATCGAAAAATCTGCTCTTCATGGCTAACTCGCCCTACGAAATTGGGTTGCTCCTGAATACTTTTACCTACCTATTACTATTATATAAGTAAGCAGGTACGAAGTCAAGGTTGCACCTTCAATGAATTTTATTGTATATATGACAAATGATTCGATACTGATCAACTCAGGGTTCGATCTTATTGGTCACGGCCCAAGGCTGCATTGAGATATCATCAAATATATCATCGCTGGCGCAGAACACCTTCTACCATATATATATATATATATATATATATATATACATTTCCTTTGTCTAACATTTTTAATGACCCGCCAAAAGCCGGGGGTTATTTCCCTTGCTGGAAATAACACGTGACAGCTAAAGATACGATACGCGGCAGTCTAGCGGCAACATTTAGCTTTTTCGCCACGTTCTCGGTAGAACGAAAACCTGTTGATGAACTGAATCCTCTGTTCGATCATGAATACTACGAGCTTGCCAGTCACGTAAATCTGATATTTCATTTCGGATTCAGAGAAACACTTTAAACGTATAATCGTTTGATTTGTCCAGGTGTATTTTTCTCAACATGTTAGTTTTCTCAACATGTCATGCTATTTAAATGTATGTTATTACTCTAAGGACCTACCTTATCGAGTGCTTTGCTAAATCATTATTTCATATAGTAGGCCGATTCAGCTTGCAAACCAGAGATTCGATTTTACTAAGTATCCAATTATATATATCTCTATCTCTCTCTCTCTCTCTCTCTCTCTCTCTCTATATATATATATATATATATATATATATATATATATATATATATATATATATATATATATATATATGTGTGTGTGTGTGTGTGTGTGTGTGTGGAAAATCTGCTTCGTAGAATCGAGACGTATCTGAGGACCTTGCGATTTCAGAGTCAGATTCGATCATTATATCGATCGTGCCTCGAGCTGGTCACCAGACAAACGCTTGTAATATGTCTAATAAATTTTAACTCGTCAGTGATGCATGTGATTTCCGAACCGTTGACTATGTAATTGGTGGCCTTGTGCCGAAAGTAGTGGGACTTTTGAGGTGGCATATCGGCAGTAACAATGACGATAGCCGTCCGTGCTTTCGTGAAATAAATACGTTTGTTTATATTTTGTTTTTGTGTATGTAAAAATATCTGTACAGGAATATATATATATATATATATATATATATATATATATATATATATATATATATATATATATATATATATATATAAAACAGATTAAAGTTAAAGCAATAAATCGCTGCTTTCACCCTTAACGGGATCTTCTGAAACTAAAAAAATCAATCTGTGAACGCAGAAGTAAATATTTCGAAAAACATTGCAACCGAAGAAAAACAGGAAGACAATACTTTGGTTCGTGAAGACGTTTTCATATACACACACACACACAGCGTCATAATGTCGTAATGCAGACAGCCAGACATACAGACAGATATTATAAGGGCGTGACGTTATAGTTATGTATCTATCTAAAAAGACAGACTAAGAAAGAGAGAGAGAGATCGCTAATCGGCGCCTAGTGCATGAAAATTAGAAATATTTTTTGCTCAAAACACTCACACGACCATAAGTATTACATGTGTAAAGTTTGAAAAAATCGGTTGGATGGTTCTCGAGTTTTAGGGAGACAGACATTCTCTGTTTAGATATATACTAGCAGAATGGCCCGGCGTTGCTCGGGATTTGTTCTAGAGTTCTTATATATTTGATATATATTTTTCCTTATCGAGCCTCGTGAAATAAATACCTTTGTTTATATTTTATTGTGTATGCAAAAATATCTGTACACGAATATATAATTATATATATATATATATATATATATATATATATATATATATATATATATATATATATATATATATATATATATATATATATATACGTATGTATACGTACATACATATATGTGTACAGACGCACAGTAGTATGTATATATATACATACATGCACACATATATATATATATATGTACGTATGGGTTTACCGAACATTTATTATAATGTTCGGTTTGTTTGTAAACAAACAGCCCGAATTACGCCGTACAGTGCTTGGCAACCATCGTCGCCCTTTTGTTCAATACTGACACAGGAACGATGTATTAGTTTCAAGCTTATTAGCTATCGTCAGCATCGTATACTTTTCTGTCAGATGATTGAACGTCTGAATTCATATACTTACCATCCGACAAAGGTAAAGAGTTTTGTGTCATCTCTCAAGCCACATACAACAACCTAGCCTTTGAACACTTATGCGACAACGAACTGTATACAGATGTCCCGGACATGACTGCAGCCCAGATCGAAAAACAGGCTAACTCCATCTGGTTCGACATCTGTAGTAGAAGACAACTCCCAAATAAATTTAAGTCCAATTATACCACTAGAACTAGCAGACTGCCCACTTTCTATCACTTCATCAAGGCCCACAAGAATAGTACTAAGAACCAAATAAGACCCATCGTCTCTAGCATAGAAGGGCCCCTATACAAAATCTCCTGGCTCCTCTCCCAGGTCCTCAAGCCTCTACTCTCCACCTTTCCCGGGCATGTCAGTAGCTCCGACGAGGTCGTACGTAGACTACACCAACTCCAGCCAGAACAACTTAAACTCAATAGATACGCCTTTAGCCTCGACGTTGTTTCCCTCTACACTACAGTCCCCGCTCATCCAGCTGTCGATTTATTGACGGACTGCGTGGTCGCCCAAGATATCCACTGCTACGGCCTCCATCCGACGGACATACACCAGCTTTTGTCCTTCACAGTGGAAAACATATACTTCACCTTCCACCACCACACACACAGACAGACAACAGGATTACCCATTGGATCCAGCCTATCGGGCATGCTGGCCATCACTTATATGAACCAGCTGGAATGCCGAGCCCTCAACACCTGACATTCCTATACCTTCTTCACCCGATATGTAGATGACATACTCATACTTACATCATCCCCTGAAGAAGCGGATAAAATATACATGACATTCTCCAGCATGGACGCCAATATAAAGTTCAGCATGGAACACTCCGATGACCGCGGATCCCTATCCCTATTGGACTTCCAAATCAGGGTAACAGAGGAAGGCGACATCCACACCTGCTTCTATAAAAAAGCTGTCAGCAGGGACCTGTTCGTACATTTCAGATTGGCCCTCCCAGCCAACGCTAAGTTCGGATACATAATGAACGAACTAACACGTATCTGGAACAAATGCACCGGCGCAAGAGACCGAGACACACACACCACACATTTCCTGGAAGTACTCAAACTGAACGGATACCCGACGTCCACCGCAAACCGTGCCAGAAACAACAGAGCACACCACACCTGAGGCACTAACACCTGCTTCCTGAAGCTCCCACACTTCAGTGACGAAACAACAACAGCCATCCGCAGAGCTATCAGACGAGAGGGACTAGATATCCAGCTAGCCCACTCAGGACCTTCTCTACGCGGACAACTAACCAAGAGACACTCCACCAGACATCAGCCGCTGCACGCTGGCCAACTGCCCCATCGACGACACAGACCTATGCCACCAGGCTTACATCGTATACAGATTAGAGTGCGACAAATGCAGCAATTTCTACATAGGTAGCACCACCAGACCACTTCACATTAGAATAAAAGAACACCTCAACACTAATGCTTCCTCATTTAAGAAACACCTAGTGAAATGCAAAAACACCGACAAAAACATAATAGTTAGGATAGAAGCTAAGGAAAGAAACCTCGGCAATCTTAGAATTAAAGAAGCACTAATTAAAGAACCACCAATCAATAACAGACTAGAACTCAACACCCAATTTTTAACATGATAGAGCACCTAGCCCCACACTTACACCTCCACGTATCCTCTCTCACACACACACACACGCACACGTACGCTTACACCTTCACTTATTCTCTCACTCACACACACATACACACACATAAACCAGTTTTAATTTGATAGAGCATCTAGCTCCCACATTTACATATAAACATATCCTCTCACACTCACACACATGTTTACACCTTCACGTATTCTCCCACACACACTTAGACATACATGTCCAAACCATTTTAAAGGGAGACAACCCTCTATCCACCTAAACTTCATTAGAAATAGACATTAGAAATAGAATGGAATTTCTATACTATTTCCTGTCAGCATGACTTGGCAAGCTAATTAGAACACTGGATTAACCCCTTTACTTCCCTCTGAAGAAGATATATTATCTCGAATCTTAAGGATATTCAAATAAATTTAAGGTAAAAGACTAATATAATTTTTATTGTCGAAAGGAATGTAGGAGTCATTTTATAATAATTCTTCACGCGTCAGTAATCATCTCCTGGTCAGCTCTGTACTATGGTTTTTCACCAGAGAGAGAGAGTGAGAGTGACCATTTATTCATACGTGACTTACCATTGGTCAGTTTGACCTTATTGTATATGAAATGTTGCTATTGCGAGGTACGACGTAGTTCCACTATATGTCCATAATATTGGAGATGTGATCTCTCAATTCGAAGAAGTAGCTGCTCTACCTGGAACGACTCGCTGATCTCCGAGCTACGCACTCTATCGAGTAATGTTACACTAAAGACCCTTCGGTGGGACTCTTTATTCACGATTGTATACTTTCGGTCATTACTCAAGATTCATGACCAGAAGTAAGGGTTGGCACGAATAACGAATTGCAGTTTGCGCTTTTGGCTTTTATACCTACCTCCATTCTTCTGATTACCGAATGCTGAAGCTGATGCAATATTGCACCAACTTCAATAATTCTTCAATTATTTAGCGAGCAAACCGCTCAAAAGATGGCCATTTTAATTATTTTCTTGGACTTCTCACAAAGCTCTGTTCTACGGATGGTGCACTTTTTTCTCTTACGCTTGGTTTGGCCGACTGTGGTTTATCTTTCACATAACCTGTTTCATTAAACTTTTTAATCCACTTAGATATGGAATTCCTGTGTACTGCTTTTTAGTATTATTATTTTATTTTTTATATATAAGGGCGGTGGATTGGCAGTATCGGTAGAGGGTCGGACGCCGAGGTTAACTTTGCCTTTCATCCTTATGGGGTCGATAAAATAAAGTACCAGTAATACACTGGAATAATTGCTGGCCTTGTGCCAAAAGTAGAAACAATTATTTTATTTTTTATTATTGTTATTGGCGACTTGTGAAAACGTGTTATCGTGAACTCCGAAAGGTTTGTTCTTTTAAGTTGTTTTAAATTGATAGTTGTGGAACATTTTTGTTGTTAACTGTTGATAAGTTCATATATATTGCTTTTTGAAAAGGAAACTCCATAATATTGAGGTCTTGAGCCCAAATCTGAACTTTATTTTGTCAAAACAAACAATTTTTTTGTAAAAAATATGGACTGAATACGCCCCCACCCCCCACACACACATATTAAGCCAGCTGTCACGTGACAACAGCGGCTCAAACATTGACACTATTCCTACCACCACCATTGTGAACTTTGCTACAATTACCATCAGGACAGACGGCTTCGCTAACAGCAGCAGCAGCAGCAATAGCAGTCGCCAGACTTTGTCTCGGGCAACAAAGATGGATTGTTCACCTTTGCTAATGTCTACCGGTGTAAAAGCCGCCATCCCCACCACCACAATGTCGAGGAGCACATCCAACACCACTATCACCACCACCACAGCAACAACTGAAACAAAAAATGTATATTGTGCTGACGAAATGGCTTCTCCACATTCATTAACAACACTCACCAATGTAGACACCGCCGTCCACACAACCACAATTGGCAGTCACGTCGAACACCACTAACACCACCACCACCATCACCACAGCAACAACTGAAGCAAAAAATAATAATAGCAAGAACAACAATAACAACAACAGCAATAACAAGAATAACAACAACTGAAGCAAAACGAAATGTGTCCTGTGTGGAAGCGACGAACAAGAATGAAACGATTGAGGTAAGCCAGGAACAACTGAATGAGGCCAGGCGAATGGCGAAGAAAAATGGCTACAGGGTCAGCCTCACTCCTCCATTGAACACCATGGAATATCGGCGGCTATGTACGGTATCATACCGTGCAATTAGCACGAAAACACGCCGAGTGGAGCGGGAATCCGAGTCCCAAATCCAAAAGGTTTTGTGACATGTGTGGGCTCAGAAAACCCACATCATACGTGGACGAAGATATGGAACTGTGAATGTGTTCTTTGCACCCCACAGGAAGCTAGAGAGCACTCCATGGCTCCACTAAAAAGCGACGAGCTTACACATGTCCCAAGTTACTGTGGATAAAGGCTCGTGAGAGTGAGGTTGACCCAGATTCCGCCAGCCATAGAAATTCCCTGACTGATAGCTGCCGTCCTCGCCGACATCGAAGACGACACAAAAGTCATCGAGGTCATAAGAATAAAACAAGGGAACCTGTCCGGATCTGGAATGGAGCTCCTAATCCAAGCAGACCAGAAAAAAACATCCAGGAGGTTCAAGAGGTATTAGACCTCGATGACGGCAGCCACCTCACCGTAATTGTCGAAGGTAGAAGGCCAATGTGTGTCGTTTGTGGCGATGGAACCCACCCAAATGCCTTCTGCCTTCAGGGGATGGCCAACAAATTAAGACCACCTCTCCTGCCTACCCCACTGGCTCAACCAGTAGCAGCAACAGTGGCAGCAACTTTAGCAGTAACGGTAGCAAGACCACCACCACCACCACCCACCACGCCAGAAGTAGCACTAACGCCACCGCCTTCCACCACGCCACAAGCAACACCAACGCCTATGGAGGATATTCCACTCCCCGACCTCTCACAACTGTAGATGGATTGTGACGAAATGGGGTGGAAAACTGTAAAGAAACCAGAAAAGAAAGAACCCTCTTCCTTCGCCCTAAAAAGAATAGAGGGCGAAACAAATAAACAAAAAAAAAAACAAGATAGTTAAGGCAGCGACGCCACCATCATCACCCACACCAGCATCACCAACCCCATCACCACAAACACCAACACCATCACCATCATCAACCCCAAAACCACCATCACCAACACCACAAACAATACCAACAAGCGAAACAGAAACAAACCCACACGCGTAACCACATCAAACGCAAACACAAAAAGACCGAACCGAAACACACTACACAGCATTAAACTTGAACAATAAGCAATTATTACACTACATACAACATAACACGAGCATGACAGAGAAAAACTACACAACTCCCCAAAAATTCACACCACCCACACTCATACAAATCACACGTATCTCACAGAAAACGTACACAACCCTGAAAGAAAAATTTCCCAAGGACATCGGAGATTTCCGGCAAACACTTTCCAGGAGGATATATAAAGACATCCTTCCGGAGCGGGCCACAAGCAGTCAGAAGGACGGAAAAAACATCCTTCCTCCACAAGAACTGAGGTAAGTGGTCTTTCTCACCTTTTGCCTTACTCAGAATAGGCATCATAAATGCACGTGGCATGTGGTGGCAATCAGCGAGACCAGAATTTCCGAGGCACAAACCTGCGCATTTTCGGCAGTTACGATGTGTACGCATCTCCAAGCCGGCCGGGATCGGGAGGAGGAGTCGCTGTGTTGTTTCGGAGAGGCCTGGGTCTCGTGGTACGGACCATCTTCATGGACCCAAAAGGTAAGTCGGTAGTGCTGGACGTGACCATCAGCGAAGGCTATACTTTTAGGCTAGTGGCTATTTATGCCCCAACAGGGGCAGGATGGCCGAATTTCTTCAGGTGACTTGAGACCTTCCTAAGAAGGACCCGCTCTTTAATGTTAGTGGGCGATTGGAACGGGATCTTGGATGCACGCTGGGATTGTGTGGAATTAGTGGATAGGGGAGGAGGGTGTAAAAGCCCTGCAAACCTGCTCAGACGTTTCCAACTGTCTGACAGGTACCGACTGGATTTCCCGAATGTGCCAATGTGGCCATGGATAAACCGCATTGGGTCGTCCAGATCGTATCTAGATAGAGTATTTTGTAGGAAGTAGATAGTTCTAGCATATGTTGTCCACAATTCAAGATAATCGACTACACGGACTACAAATTCGTGATGTGTGGTCGACTTAGATAGGCTTCATAGACAGGGATCCAGGCTACTGGAAGCTGAACGCGTCGCTGACAACGCGCAAAGCCCACAGAGACCGAATTGGCGAACTAGTTAAGCAGGGGTTGACGGTCGATGGTCGCATGTTACTCAAACCCGGGAAAATGTGTGCGGCTTTTCAGCGGCAATTCGCTCATCTGTTCGGCACCAGCGGTGGGTCGGATCATAGGATAGACTACTTCGATGGTCTGCTGCGGCTCTCGGCCACTGGGGTGGAATGTTGCGAAAAGCCGATAACAGCCGCTGAAGTACGGGAAGCAATGACTGACTGCATGATGGGTAAATCGCCTGGTTTGGATGTTCCCTATGAGCTTTACGTACACATGCCAGACTTGTTCGGTGACCTCTTAGCGGACGTCTACTGCAACTGGCAACAGAACGGGAGAATTCCCAGTTCTGTGAACCGAGGAGTGGTGGCGTTGCTGAGAAAGGAGCCGAACAGGAGGGACAACATAGATAATTTCAGGCCCATAATTCTGCTAAACGCAGAGTTTAAGATTTTGGCCAATGTGTTAGCAAAGAGGTTGGCGCTTGTCATCGGTACTCTGGTGGGAGAGGCGCAAACATGCACCATTCCAGACAGATAAATTCACGACAACCTCCACCTCATGCGATACATTGTGGAGAGAGTAGCTAATGAACCTGGCACGGGAGGGGCCTTGATCAATTTATATCAGTCGAAAGCTTTCGATGGGGTCGACCATGGTTATCTGGCGACTGTCCTGAGGGTGGCCGGCTTTGGGCCTGTCTTCAGAGGCTGGATAGCTACCATGCACAACGATATCTGCTCTGTGGTGAGAGAGAACGGTCACCTTTCGGAACCGTTCAATATCATGCGCTCGGTCCGCCAAAGATGTCCCCTCTCGTCCCTCTTGTACGTATTGACTCTCGAGCCATTACTGCACAAACTGGAGACGTTGAGGGGCGTCCCGCGCTAACTGGGATGCGAGAGAACCGTGTCAGCATATGCCGACGACGTCACCGTAGTGGTGTCGAATACCACACACATCGGGGCGATCGGCACTACACTAAGAGAATATGAGGCGGTGCCAGGAGCAATGATTAACCAGGAAAAGTCGGTGGGCCTGCGGCTCGGCACCTGGAGAGGCAGGTCCATGCCACACAACAGCGTCGTCGGGCGCTGGACGGACGGACCGGTTAAATTTCTAGGGGTCTGGTTCAGTCCGGACCGCCAGACGGACAAAAACTGGGACAAGGTGACGAGCAAGGTGACTTCTCTCACCCAAAAATGGGCCGAGAGGAAGCTATCCCTGAAAGGTCGAGCGGAGGTAGCAAACGCGTACATCGCATCCGTCATCTACTACTGCCTGACAGTCGTGCCTTGTCCTAAGCCTCACCTGGCTGCGCTGGAGCGTTTGCTCTTTCCCTTTTTGCGGAAGGGACGCGCTCCGATGGTCAGGTGGTCCATTTGCTGTCAACACCCGCTACGTGGAGGGCTGGGCATGTCGTGGCTGATGATGCGCAGACACGCGCTCAGGCTACGACATCTCCACCGCTTCCTCGACGGTGATCAGGTGTGGTCACCGTTTGCTAGACGCGTTTTTTCCCAGCTCGTCTCCTTGAAAGAGCTGCAGTCCTGGGTCAAGCGAAGACCGAGAGGGAGCGCTTGGAGATTGGAATGTCTTCAGGCGCTCACAGCCCTCGACCAACCAGGCGATGCGATCGGTGGAAACTCCACCATGGCGTTCTATAGAGGGTTAGTGGAGGGAAAGAGCGACGACGTCCTTGAGTCGACTCTGGGCGTCGATGAAAATCAACTAGCCAATCTCTTCGCGTGAACTTTCGGGCCGGGGCTATGGGCAACTTCCAGAAATCTCTGGCCTGTCAGTGCTACTGGGCAGCTTTGCCAGTTCGGGATAAACGCTACAGGCATGGAAGTGCCATCAGCCGGGCCTGTCCGAGATGCGCGCAGTGCGACGAAACCGTCCTGCACGCACTCGTCCAGTGTCCAAGCATTGCTGACTTGTGGGTTTATGTTGAACACCTGCTGCCGCGTGTAGAACGGATCCGGCTATCAGCTGATTCCATCGTGAGGATTGCCCCGCCGTCTTCCTTTAGCCGGGAAGGACAGGCAGTTTTTATCTGCCTGGTGGCCATGGCGAAAGAGATAGTGTGGTGGACGTGTTTGAAAGGGCTGAAGACGAGCACTTACCTCTTCGGTGATGCCCTGATTAACTTTTTCAAATTTCATTTGAATAGGAAAATCTGGGTGGAGAGGGAAGAGCTCCCTTCCCAGCAATCAATTTGTTGAAAGATGGGTGAGAGAGGCAAGCATGGCCCGAGTGAATGGGCCTGCTCTGAGTATACGCCTGTAAATTGAAGGTGGAAAACTTGGAGAGGGCACTTGCCTTGGTGGTCAGGGTAACCGAGGCTTTTTTTAATGGGCTTTCTCCACGAGTGTTCCTTGGAAATCTCCCCTCTATCGGGGAATTTTCCTTTGTTTCGTTTTTTTGTCATTTCCTTTGTTTTCTTTTCATGCAGAAATGCCCATTTGTACCGTCCTGTACCGTCCTGTTCTGTCCTTAATGTTATAATTTATGTCAACCCTTGTGGTTAATAAAGAAAATAGTATTATTATTATTATTGTTATTTTTATTTTCTTTCATTATTGTTTCAGAGATATATGCCGAGTGTCTTCCTGACACCTAGGGCAAATAAATTCACAGTGTGCATTGGTAAGCCAGTTAATACAGCACATTGATTATAAAAAAAAACAAAAAAAAAACAGTATACATATATGCATATACAAGGAGGGATATCAATCTTACAGAGATAGTGCTCTTCTCAATACGTGCGCAGTACCAGTCAAAACAATTTTTTGCACCTCGTGCAGAGAGGGTAAACCAGGAATCATTCACAAATATTGTTCTGTTCCTTTCTTGATCATTCCCAGTCCTCCCACAATCACTGGTATTGTAACGGCCTTGAGGTGCCACATTTTCTCAATTTCAATAAGCAGATCTTTATATTTTCGTAGCTTGTCAAATTCTTTTGCCGCGATATTGTGATCACATGGGATGCTCATATCTATCAACAAACAGACCTTGCTATGTTGATCTTTTACAATGATGTCAGGTCCATTTGCTTTTATGGTCCTGTCAGTATGTACAGGAAAGTCCCAGAGAATTGTTACTTTTTCTCCTTCAGTTACAGCCTCAGGGTGATAGTTGTACCACTTGTCTTCAGCTTTGATTTTGTAATGCCGACACACTACCGAGTGTAGATATTGGCCAACTCTGTCATGTCTATATTTGTATTCTACTGGTGCTAAAACTTTACATCCAGAGACTAAGTGATCCACTGTTTCAACCCCAGCATTACAGAAACGGCTCTTTAGGTTTATTCCGTTTCTCATCACATTGGCCTGGTAATTATGAGTCAATAAGCTTTGATCTCGGGCAGCTAAGATGATCCTTCACTCTCCGCCTTTAGCCCTGAACTACGTAACCACTGATGGGTGTGCTTTTGGTCAACATCAGCTTATTTGCTACGAGCCACATATTTGCCATGCAGAGGTTTCTGCTCCCAGTTATTATTATTATTTGGATTGGCAATATCGGTAGAGGGTCGGACGCCATGCTTTGACGCATAGAGTTACGGCCCTTTATGGTCTGAGTTCAAATCCCGCCGAGGTTAACTTTGCCTTTCATCCTTACGGGGTCGATAAAATAAAGTACCAGTACTGCACTGGGTAATTGCTGGCCTTGTGCCAAACGTAGAAACAATTATTATTATTATTATTAAGGGCAGTGGATTGGCAGTATCGGTAGAGGGTGAGACGCCATGCTTTGCAGCAAAGAGTTACAGCCCTTTATGGTCTGAGTTCAAATCCCGCCGAGGTTAACTTTGCCTTTCATCCTGAACGGGGTCGAAAAAATAAAGCACCAGTAACGTACTGGTGTCGATTTAATCGACTTTCCCCTCCCCAAAATTACTGACCTTGTGCCTATACTAGACCTCAAATCCCGCCGAGGTTGACTTTGCCTTTCATCCTTACGGGGTCGATAAAATAAAGTACCAGTAATGCACTGGGTAATTGCTGGCCTTGTGCCTAAAGTAGAAACAATTATTATTATTATTGTTGAAGCCACGCTTCTTATCGCCTCCAGTCTTTTTCAACGTTTTACCTCTTTTTCAACCGTTCTAAACCTTTTATTCAAGTTTTAAATTTGATAAAAGTTTAGAAGAAGTGACCCACCTAATACAGGGGTTCACTAGTAAATAATACGGCACCCCTTTACGGGGTGTCGTATTCGTATTTGTGCAAAAATATTTTTTTTGAAAAATTTCAACATGGATAACACAAGAAAGAGAGAGAGCGCTGTCAGACAACACAGAGAGAGGGAGACTTTATCAGCATGTCAACAAGACAGCGTTCCAGCGGAGGTAAATATAAACGAAAATATTACAAAGGAAAAAAAGATTGTTACAGATTTAAAATTAACAAATATTTCTAACACAAACAACAATAACACCAACAACAACACCATCAATAACAACAGCAACAACAAAAATAACAGCGGTAAAGTCGAAAACGACAATAAAAAAAATAACAGCGGTAAGGTCGAGAACGACAATGACAAATGACAATAACAACAGTCACAACAACAATAATAGTAGGAACAGTATCAACAAAAACACCAATAATAACAACAGCCACAATAACAGTAACAACAGCAACAGTATCAACGAAAACAACAACAACAACACCAACAACTGTACCAGCGAAAACAACAACAATGACACCGATACCTATAATAGCGATCTCAGCACCACCAGTAAGACCAGTAGCGGCAGCAATAGTGGTGCTGCTGAAAAAGGGACCACTTCTTTTGCAGGTGTCGCCCGAAATATCGAAACAATGTTAGTCACAGAGGAGGAGATGGCAGTCGCAAGGGCCATGGTGACAAGAAGCGCAAATAGGGTTTCCCTGAAACCTCGACCCGATTTTTTCAAGGACCAGCAGCTACGGACGGTGATTTACCGCGCCGTAAGCAAAATCTCACATCGAGTGGAGAGAGCCACGGAGGCTCAAATCCAAAAGGCCTTGGGGTGCGTCTGGGCACACAAAACTCACATCACCCGAGGCAGAAAGTACGCCACAGTAGACGTACTTTTCGCCACCCCCCAGGAAGCAAAGTCTCACTCTTTGGAAACCCTAAAGAGTGAGGAGATAGTCTTGGTGCCCTCCTACTGCGTGCAGAAAATTGTGAGGGTCAAAGTGACCCACGTCCCACCCGACGTGCCCATACCTTGGCTGGCCGCGTCTGTCCTTGCTGGAATTGAGAACAGGGCGACCATGCTGCAAGTAGAAAAAATAGTGAGAGAGAACTGGTCAGGTATAGGCATGCAAATGCTTATACAAACTGACCAGGAATGTATCGAGGCTATCCCCGATATCATAGACATCGAGAAAGGACTCCAACTCCCTATAAGTGTAGAAGGAAGACGGCCAAAATGTTATCTCTGTGGGTCGAAGGGTCACCTCAGGGCCTTTTGCCCGCAGAAGACAGCGAAGAGGGCCCCTCTCCTTCCAATACCTGGTCCGCTGCTACCAAGGGCAGGACAGGCAACAAACGAAGAAGCCCCTTCCACGGTGAGTAGGAGGGCAACGTCCGTAGCACCCGTACCAAGGCCACGGATAACTAAAGCAGCATCATCAGTAGCGGCAACACCAATAGCTACATTTGAAATAGCTACACCAGCAACAAAATAGCCGAAGAGGGCTCCACTACCACCACCAAAAGCCGTGGAGCACATACCCCTCCCAGACGCCACAGAATCCGACATGGAGTTTGAGCGGGAGTGACGTGGCAAACAGTCTGCCACAAAAAACAAAAAACAAAAAAACCCTTAGATTCACCCTCCCAAAGCCAAGGCATACAAAGAGGGGTAAAGGCAGCAAGGAAACTTGCAGCAACACCACCACAAACACCAACAACGTAAACATAACAAGACACACACACCAAACAGCAACAAGAAGAAAACGGCAACAAAATCACCCCTCCCCCCAAAAAGTACACAGCCATAAACATAGCAAAAAAAGAACTCATAAAATATATAAAGCAGCACACAGACATCACGGAAAAAAACTACTACACCCCACCAACACCAAGAACTCTCCCGACAAACATAAGCATCATCGAAATCTCAATAGAACAGTACAAACCTTTAAAACAAAAATTCCCCAACGCAGTTGGAGACTTCAGAGGGACGGTTACCAAGAGGATATACACTGACATCCTCTTGGAAACACCCATGACCAGCGAAAGGGACGGTTCTACTGTCCCTTCACCACACGAACAAGGTAAGTGACCCTTTCTCATTTGCCCTGTTTCTCATCCAATATGGCTGTACTCAGAATAGGCAGTATAAATGCACGTGGCCTGGGGTCATCTTGGAAGCAGGGTCACCTGCTCAATGACCTCAGGTCACTAAACATAGATGTGGTGGCCATCAGTGAAACCAGAATCTCCGAGGCATGGGCCTTCGCACCGATCTTCGGCGGCTACGATGTATACGCATCTCCCAGCCGTCCAGGATCGGGGGGAGGGGTTGCCGTACTTTTTCAGAGAGGCCTGGATCTCGCGATACGGGCCATCTTCCTGGACCCAGAAGGTAAGTCGGTGGTGCTGGACGTGACCGGCAGCGAAGGCAATGCTTTCAGGCTAGTAGCTGTCTACGCCCCAACAGGGGCAGGACGGCCAGATTTCTTCAGACGTCTAGAGACCTTTCTTGGAACGTCCCGCTCTTTAGTGTTAGTGGGCGACTGGAACGGTATCTTGGATGCCCGCTGGGATCGTGTGGGGCTAGTGGATAGGGGAGGAGGGTGCAAGAGCCTCACCAACCTGTTCAGACGTTTTGAACTGTCTGACAGGTATCGACTGGATTACCCGAATGTGCCAATGTGGACATGGACAAACCGCATCGGGTCATCCAGATCGTATCTAGATAGGGTATTCTGCAGGGAACTAGATAAGGCTAGTATAAGTTGTCCACAATTTAAAATAGTCGACCACAAATTTGTGATCTGTGAGATCGACATAGACCGACTTCATAGACAAGGACCCGGTTACAGGAAGCTGAACGCGTCTTTCCCGGCGCACAAGGCCTACAGAGACCGGATTAGCGTATTAGTTAAGCGGGCGTTGACGGGAGCGGTCGTTAACAACAGGTGGTGGTTCGCCCTGAAAAGGGAAATTAAAGTAGAGTCGATTAGGTTTAGCAAAGGAGTAGTGATAGAGGAAAATAGAGTAGAGGGAGAGCTAGTCAGAAAGCTAGAAGAGGCGTTTAGGACAGGCATCGCAACCGACGTGCTTGCGGCGAGATTGGCACTCGACCAATTCTTCAACGCAAAACACGAAGGCTGCATTGTCAGAGCTAGAGCGCGTGCTCTGAAACACGAGGGACAAAAACCGTCCAATGGGCCCGGGTGGCAGAGGCGCGACGTGGCAACAAAGCCACAATTCGATCTTTGCCTGACCAAAACGGGTGCGTGATGCTCAAACCCGAGCGGATGTGTGAAGCTTTTCAGCAGCACTTTGATGAACTGTTCGGGAGCGGCGGCGGCCCGGATCGGGGCATGGACTTCAGTGTATATCTCGACGGACTGCCTCGGCTCTCTACGACCGCAGCACAGTGTTGCGAAAAGCCAATAACAGCCGGTGAAATACGGGAAGCGATGGCACAAGAGGTAAATCGCCAGGTTTAGATGGTCTGCCATACGAGCTTTATGCATTTATGCCAGACTTGTTCGGTGACCTCTTGGCAGACGTCTACTGCAACTGGCAGCAGAACGGAAGCATTCCCAGTTTTGTGAGTCGGGGAGCAGTGACGCTGCTGAGAAAAGACCCGAACAAGGGGGATGTTATTGATAATTTCAGACCCATAACCCTGCTAAACGCAGAGTTCAAGATTTTGGCCAAGGTGTTAGCAACGAGGTTGGCGCTTGTCGTCAAGGGTCTGGTGGGAGAAGCGCATACATGCGCCATTCCGGACAGATCCATACACGACAACCTCCACCGCATGCGATACACCATAGAGAGGGTGGTTAAGGAACCTGGCAAGGGTGGGGCCCTGATCAACTTGGATCAATCCAAAGCATTCGATCGGGTCGACCATCGGTACCTGGCGGCGGTCCTCGAGGCAGCCGGTTTCGGGCCCGTTTTCAGGCGTTGGATCGCAGCAATGTACAGCGACATCTGCTCAGTTGTGAGGGTGAACGGTCACCTGTCGCAGCCATTCAGCAGCATGTGCTCAGTCCGCCAGGGTTTTCCCCTCTCGTCCCTCTTGTACGTATTGGCTATCGAGCCGTTACTGCACAAACTGGGGGCGATGAGGGGCGTCCCACGCGAACTAGGATGCGGGAAATCCGAGTCGGCTTACGCTGACGACGTCACCGTGGTGGTATCGAGCACCAGACACGTCCAGATGATTGGCACCGCTCTCAAGGAATACGAAGCGGTGACAGGAGCAAAGATAAACCAGGAAAAGTCGGTGGGCTTGCAGCTAGGCACCTGGAGAGGCAAGTCCATGCCGTCCGACAGCGTCGTGGGGCATTGGACGGACGGACCGGTTAAATTGCTCGGGGTCTGGTTCGGACCGGACCTCCAGATGGAGAAAAACTGGAACGAGGTGACGAGCAGGGTGGCCTCCCTCACCCAGAAATGGGCTGAGAGGAAGCTGTCCCTTGAAAGGCCGGACGGAAGTAGCGAATGCGTACATCGCATCCGTCATCTGCTACCGCTTCACCGTCGTCCCTTGCTCCAGCCCAACTCTCACCAAAATGGAGCGCCTCCTCTCCCGCTTTTTGTAGAAGGGGCGCGCTCCCATGGTCAGACGATCCATCTGCTGTCAACACCCGTTGCGTGGAGGACTGGGCATGCCATGGCTAATGATGCGCTAACATGCGCTGAGGCTGCGACATCTCTGGTGCTTCCTTGATGGTGAACGGGTGTGGTCGCCGTTCGCCAGGCACATTTTCCCACAGCTCGTCTCCTTGACGGAGCTGCAGTCCTGGGTCATAAAAAGACCGAGGGATAGCGCTTGGAAACTGGAATGTCTCCAGGCGTTCACTGCCCTTTCCCAGTTGGGCACCAGTATCGGTGGAACATCCACCTCGGCGTTCTATAGAGGACTAGTGGAGGGGAAGAGCGACGACATTCTCGGAGAGATCCTGGGCGTCGAAGATCAGCTGTTTGCTCTCTTCCGGAGAACTTTCAGCCCGGGGCCTATGGATAACTTCCAAAAATCCCTGGCCTGGCAGTGCTAACGGGGAGCGCTGCCGGTTCGAGATAAGCTCTACAGGCACGGAAGTGCCGTCAGCCGAGCCTGTCCGAGATGCGCGCATAGCGACGAAACCGTTGTGCACGTACTCGTTCAGTGCCCGAGCATTGCTGACTTGTGGAGCTATGTCGAACAGTTGCTGTCGCGTGTGAGACTGATCCTGTTGTCGACTGAGTCCATTGTGCAGATGGTCTCACCGTCTTCCTTCGAGGAGGAAGGGCAGGCGGTTTTCATCTGCCTGGTGGCCATGGCGAAAGAGATTGTGTGGTGGACAAGGTTAAAAAGATTAAAGACAAACACTTTCCTCTTCGGCGAATCCCTAATTAACTTTTTCAAGTTTCACTTGAAGAGGAAAATCAGGGTGGAGAGGCAAGTGCTGCTTTCTAGCAAGTTTGTTGAAAGGTGGGTGAATGTAGCGAGAATGGTCCGAGTGAACTCTGAATATACGTCTGTAATTTGAGAGATGGAAAAATTGAGAGAGGGCGCTTGCCCTGGTAGTCAGGGTGGCCGTGGTCTTTTGTGTGGTTTTCGCCACGAGTAACCCCCGGGGGTTTCCCCCCTATTGGGGAATTTTTCATTGTTTCAATTTTCATTTTATTGTTTATATATATATATGTTTTATGTCTTTTTTTTCTTTTCTTATATAAATAATAAAAATATTTACACGCACAAAACCCACATCGTACCGTCCTGTTCCGTCTGTGATGTTTTTCTTGATGTCAGCCCCTGTGGCCAATAAAGAAATCATTATTATTATTATTATTATTATTGGCGACCTACGTAGTAAATCGTATCATCGTGAGCTCCGCAAAGGTTTGTTATTTCCGTTTGTTAAAAATTGCCATTTATGGAAAATTTTATTGTTAACTGTTTATAAGCGCACATACATTGTTTTCCGAAAAGGACACCCAAAAAGATTGGGGCCTTGTGCCCAAAATTTAAACGTTTATGATTATCCAAAAATTTATTTGAAAAAAAATGGCTAATTCATCTCTGCACCAAGCAGCTGAGAGCCTTCCTCAAAAACTAACACCTCACACCGACACCACCATTGTAAATATTACGTTTGCCAACACAAAAAATTTAAGCAGTAGCAATATTTTAAATTTGTCTCAGGCAGACATTCATTTCCCGCCATTACCAATGACTGCAGGTGTTAAAGCCGCCACCCCACCACCACGCGACAACCCCCACCCCCACCGCGCCAACCCCACCCCCACCACCACCGCGCCAACAGAAACAAAAGGAAAAAATAAATCAACTCGTGATGTCGAAATGTTTTCAAGCAAAATGGACTCTTCCCCACCGAACACAACTGACGTCACCACCACCACAACTGAAACTAAAATTAATAATAACAAAAATAACGATAACAACAACAGCAACAATGACATTAAAAAAAACCACCCTGAGTTTTGCCAGAGTAGCAAAACAGTGCGAAGCATTTACGGTAACTCAGGAGGAATTAGAAAATACCAAAATAATGGTAAAGATAGATGGGTACAGGGTCAGCCCCCCCCCCCCCCACACCTAATTAATGGAGCATCGGCGCCTATGCACCGTGTCGTATAGAACAATTAATGTAAAATCGCGCCGAGTGGAACGGGCATCCGAGTCCCAAATACAAAAAGCTTTGGGACATGTGTGGGCAAGAAAAACCCACATCAGACGTGGGCAGAAGTATGGAACCGTGGACGTGTTCTTTGAAACACCAGAGGAGGCTAGAGAACACTCCATGGCCCCATTAAGAAGTGACGACTTCACACTCGTCCCAAGCTATTGTGGCCAGAGACTCGTAAAGATCAGGGTGACCCACGTTCCACCGGCCATCGAAATTCCCTGGCTAATAGCGGCCGTCCTCGCCGGCATCGAAGCCAACACCAAAATAATAGCAATAACAAAAGAAAAGCAGGAGAACTGGTCCGGATCTGGGATGGAGCTCCTGATCCAAGCGGACCAAAAAAGCATTGAGGAGATCCCAGAGGTAATAGACCTCACTGACGGCAGCCACCTACCGTAATTGTCGAGGGCAGAAGGCCTAGGTGTGTCATTTGTGGTGAAGGAACCCACCTAAGGGCTCTCTGCCCTCAGGCTAAAAGGTTGAGGCCACCTCTCCTACCCACCCCAGTGACTCAACCATCAACACCACCAGTAGCAGAGATGGCAGCAACAACTGTAGCAGCAACACCAGAAGCAACTATAACAACAACAACCCCAGCAACAGTAGCAAAACCAACACCACCACCACCCAACGCTTCAGAACTAGCACCAGCGCCTACACCATCCACCACGCCACAACCAAAACTAACGCCTGGAGGATTTTCCACTCCCCGGCCTATCCCAACTGGAGACAGATTGTGACGACGAGGAGTGGGAAACGGTATCAGGAAAAAAGAAAAAAAGAAACCCAAAAAGAAAAAATTCTCTTCCTTCCCCCTCAAAAAACAAAATACAGAGGGAAACAAATAAATTAACAAACAAAAAAGTTAGGACAGATATGCCACCATCCACACCAGCATCACCAACCCCATCACCCCAAACACCAACACCATCACCATGATTAACCCCAATACCACCATCACCTACACCACAAAAGTCACCAAAATGCGAAACAGAAACAAACCCACAACAAACGCAAACAAAACAAAACAACCAAAACGATACACACTACACAGCATTAAATTTGAACAACAACCAATTATTACACTACATCCAACACAACACCAGCATCACAGAAAAAGACTACACAACAACCCAAAAATTCACACCACCTCCACACATACAAATCACTCGCATCACACAGAAACGTACATGACACTAAAACAAAAATTCCCCAAAGACATCGGAGACTTCCGACAAGCACTCTCCAGGAGGATTTATAAGGACATCCTTCCTGAGGAGGCCACAAGCAGTGAAAAGGATGGAAAAACCGTCCTTCCTCTACGAGAAGTAAGGTAAGTGGTCTTACCCATCTTTTCCACTCCATTTCAACATGACCTCACTCAGAATAGGCAGCATAAATGCGCGTGGCTTGGGGTCGTCATGGAAGCAGGGCCACCTGCTCAACAACCTCAAGTCACTAAACATAGATGTGGTGGCCATCAGCGAAACCAGAATCTCCGAAGCACGGGCCTTCGCATCGATCTTCGGCGGCTACGATGTGTACGCATCTCCCAGCCGTCCTAGATCGGGGGGTGGAGTTGCTGTGCTTTTTCGGAGAGGTTTTATATCTCGCCATGCGGGCCATCTTCCTGGACCCTGAAGGTAAGTTGGTGGTGCTGGACGTGACCAGCGGAGACGGGCAAGCTTTCAGGCTAGTGGCTGTCTATGCCTCGACAGGAGCAGGGCAGCCTGATTTCTTCGAGCGTCTGGAGACCTTTCTTAGAACGTCCCGCTCTTTAGTGTTAGTGGGCGACTGGAACGGGATCTTAGATGCACGCTGGGACTGTGTGGGATTAGCGGATAGGGGAGGAGGGTGCAAGAGCCTCACCAACCTGCTCAGGCGTTTTGAACTGTCTGACAGGTACCGATTGGATTTCCCGAATGTGCCAATGTGGAGTTGGACAAACCGCATCGGGTCATCCAGATCATATCTAGATAGAGTATTTTGTAGCGAAATAGATAGGTCTAGCATAGGCTGTCCACAATTCAAGATAGTCAACTACACGGACCACAAATTCGTGATCTGTGTGGTTGACTTAGATAGGCTTCATAGACAAAGACCCGGCTACTGGAAGCTAAACGCGTCATTAACAGCGCGCAAGGCCTACAGAGACCGGATTAGCGAACTAGTTAAGCGGGCGTTGACGGAGGCCATCGTCAACCAGGAAAAGTCGGTGGGCCTGCAGCTCGGCACCTGGAGAGGCAGGTCCATGCCATCCAACAGCGTCGTCGGGCGCTGGGCGGACGGACCGGTTAAATTGGTAGGGGTCTGGATCGGTCCGGACCTCCAGGCGGACAAAAACTGGGACGAGGTGACGAGCAGGGTGGCTTCTCTCACCCAGAAATGGGCGGAGAGGAAGCTATCCCTGAAAGGTCGAGCGGAGGTGGCTAACGCGTACATCGCGTCGGTTATCTACTACCGCCTGACCGTCGTGCCTTGTCCTAAGCCTCGCCTGACTGCGCTGGAGCGTTTGCGCTTTCGCTTTTTGTAGAAGGGACGGGCTCCGATGGTCAGGCGGTCCATCTGCTGTCAACACCCGCTACGTAGAGGGCTGGGCATGCCGTGGCTGATGATGCGCAGACACGCGCGCAGGCTACGACATCTCCACCGCTTCCTCGACGGTTTTCTGGTGTGGTCGCCGTTTGCTAGACGCGTCTTTCCCCAGCTCGTCTCCTTGACGGAGCTGCAGTCCTGGGTCAAGCGAAGACCGAGAGGGAGTGCTTGGAGACTGGAATGTCTTCAGGCGCTCACAGCCCTCGACCAATCGGGCAATGTGATCGGTGGAATCTCCACCTTGTCGTTCTATAGAGGATTAGTGGAGGGGAAGAGCGACGACGTATATGGGGAAACTCTAGGCGTCGACGAAAATCAACTAGCCAATCTCTTCGGAAGAACTTTCGGGCCGGAGCCTATGGACAACTTCCAGAAATCCCTGGCCTGGCAGTGCTACCGAGGAGCTTTGCCAGTTCGGCATAAACTCTACAGGCATGTCCGATATGCGCGCAGGGCGACGAAACCGTCCAGTGTCCGAGCATTTCTGACTTGTGGGTTTATCTCGAACACCTGCTGTCGCGTGTAGGACGGATTCATCTATCAGCTGAGTCCATCGTGAGGATTGCCCCGCCCTCTTCCTTTAGCCTGGAAGGGCAGGCAGTTTTTATCTGTCTGGTGGCCATGGCGAAAGAGATAGTATGGTGGACACATTTGAAAGGGCTGAAGACGAGCACTTACCTCTTCGGTGATGCCCTGATTAACTTTTTCAAATTTCATTTGAAAAGGAAAATCAGGGTAGAGAGGGGAGTGCTCTCTTCCCAGCATTTTGTTGAAAGATGGGTGAGAGAAGCAAGAATGGCCCGAGTGAATGGGCCGACTCTGAGTATGTGTCTGTAAATTAAAGGTGGAAAACTGGGAGAGGGCACTTGCCCTGGTCGTCAGTGTCACTGTGGATTTTTAATGGGCTTTCTCCACGAATGTCCCTCGGAAGTCTCCCCCGTATTGGGGAATTTCTCATTGTTATTTTTTTGTTACATCCTCTGTTTTTGTTCTAAACCTTCTTTAGGAATCAGTGACCAATTTTAGAACCAAAGAATACAGTTTCTTTTAAATACAAGTTTCTTTAATACAGGTTTCTTTTAAAACCAAAGAATACAGGTTTCTTTCAGTGTTATAAATTTAGCACGAAACGTACAGACCTGCCAACTTCTAAAACCCAAAGGAGAGTACCATGAAAACAGGGAGAAATGAGGCAAAATTCGGGAGATTTTACAGAATGAAAGCTATACCCATTTTCTCAAGAAAAAACATCTCTCACCCACCTCATAGGTTATTGCAAATCTCCCCGTCGGATGGGGAGAGTTGACAGGTGATTTGATACGTTTTTGAAGCGTAACACCTGAATTTAAGACTTGGTGTGTTCGCACTATTTTAGTTCTTTAGCATTTTATATTAACCCATTTGTGCACGTTTTTGTGGTGTCTCCTAATTAGATGTAAAGTCACCTATTTTTCGTTTGTAAATAATAATAATAATTATGATCTTCCTCCACCCATTCTGCTCCAGTTTCGGGCAAAATAAAAGGAAGAAAATAAATCAGACAAAAAAAGCAAAATATTAACAAATTAACAATGATTAAGACAGATATCCATCCATACATCATCTATGAGCCTTGAACTCCTGATGAAACTGTGGTGGCTGAAGCGAAGTAAGTTGGTTATTGTTGAAGAAGATGATAAACACGACAAATACAATAACTTTGGCTAGATTTATAATTTTACTTCACTTCATTAAAAAGGAAAAAGAATATGTGTTTATTATGCTACGTTCGATTACAAAGTAACGAGTTGTTTCAGGATGTACATACCAGCATAGGTAGCAATAAGCCCTCTGTGTTGTTTATATAAGGAGACGGATGACTCTCTGTGTGGTTGAAGTGCCATTGAAAGAATTGCTATCAGGCCGACAGGGCCGAAGGTCTTTTTGCTAAGTGCTACATCTCGCCACTTGCCTGAGCAGGTTGAAGTGATGTTTTTTTTTCCCGATTTACCAGAGACGACTGAGACATAGGAAGAACTTATCTCACTTTCATCTCAAGCTAATCAGCCACTCCAGTCCACTGACGCCAACTCAGATAAAAAATAAATTGTAGCTAGATGTCATTCGGGGGTCAGTATGTGAAGAGATTTCACTACACGGCACCGTCAGAACATACAGCGTGCTTTGGGAAGTTAAACTTTGCAGAGCTCTCCAAGTCTAAACACAGAGAAAAAAATAAATAGAGCAGTTTAAAGTCAAAACGTAGGGAACCGGAACGAATACCTCGAAGTATTCTATCCGACTCTGCCAAGTCAACGCCTGCTCTATATATCTATCTATCTACTTGACAAAATATCTATTTCATTTAATCTATCTCTAAATTGAGCCATTAAAATAAAAGTCAAGACATTTATTGTTCGCTATACAATATATATATGTTATTTTGATATATAATTGTTTCTACTTTTGGCACAAGGCCAGCAATTACCCAGTGCATTACTGGTACTTTATTTTATCGACCCCGTAAGGATGAAAGGATATATATAATCCTGTATTTGTAAATAACGCTAAACTGAGCAGTATCCTATTAACAATATGTTGTATAACCGCTAATGTGAATTGCAGTGATAGAGTCCGCCCCATATCTCAATAAAAACTCAAACCTATAGCCGGTTTCAGTCCATTTATTACAATGTCGTTGCTTTTTTTTTAACAGTCAACACAAAATTTATGGATGCTAAGTTTTCATTTTTTTTTCTTCGTCTATTTATATCTTCCCACTTAGATGTACATTTCATTCCCACATTATGTTTGCTTTGCAATCTGTGGTTTTAAGTTCGATTTCATTTCATAAAAGCTTGAGCAGCTGCCTTCTACTGTAAAATTGCGTCAACTCAAACATTTCCGAATGAGATTGAGTTGGTGCAAGAACGGGAAAGCTTGTCGGGTGGGCTATACTTGTTTTCTTAATCTATCATCCACCTTAGTACTGACTGGCTCCTGGATGATTTCAGTGGAGTCCACCCTTAGTGCAAATATTCGGATTAGGTTTCCAATAACTGAATATTTTGATACAAAGTTCAAGAAACTGTTCAACATATAACTGAATGTAGCTTTTGTCAGTTAACTTTATATTGCAATGATGTTGCTCTGTAGGTTTTTTTTATGTCATCCGAATCTTATTTGCTATTGAAATTTTCATATCAATGGTATAACTGGTGAGATTAGCTGTTTGTAAAAGTGTGGTGTAGGATCCGAGATTTTGTACGCAGACACCAACTCGTCAAATGATATACAAAACAAGATAGCACAAGCATGGTTTGCTGTGAACTCATCAGATAAGGTGTGGGAATCTAACATAACCACAAAAACAAAAGTTAGATTATTCAAAGCTACAATGGAATCAATCTTACAGTATTCCTGTGAATTATGGTCAGTGACAACACCTATCACCAAAGCTTTAGATGGTTGCTCCACACGAATGCTAAGAATGATAAAAACATCAAATCTCTTAACCGTGTTACAAACAAAATTCTCTACAGCATCTTCCAGCCTATTAGCCATACCAGCCGTGTCAGGCATCTTCAACTTGCAGGTCATGTCACAAGAGGCAACGAACTTGCTACAAAACCTTTACTTTGAGATGAAAGAGAATAGAGACATTAAAGAGAATCATTGAGAAAGATACAGAATTATCCAGTGAATAACTGAGGCTATTAATATTGGATCGTGTGAGATGGAAATGATTTGTCATGTCACCACAAAGAAGTCGATGAATTTAGTAGTTAGTAGTAAAAGTGACCCCAAGTCAGTTTTCTAAGTTTCTTCACTCAGGATAGCTGTTTAATGATTGACTGTGACTTGTTTCTGCACATAACTTGCTTTGTGGGTCAGTTTCAACACGATAGACAGCAGTAAATACATAGTGTAAGCACAATACAGCTTTTGAATTATCAACATTTAAACAGCGTTTCTCACAACGGAGCACATTTCCCAACCGGTAGAACGTGAGATTTCAAAATGGAGCGTATATACTCTGCTCAAAGTTATGCTATACATATATGAATTCATGAATGTAATATGGCTGAATGGTTAAGAGGTTCACTTCACAAGCATTAGGTTCCTGGTTCGATCCCACTGCGTGACATCTTGGGCAAGTGCCATACTATAACTTCGGGTCGGCTCAAGCCTTGTGAGTGAAACTGGGAAAATAGAAACTGCCTGGAAGCCAATCAGATAAATTGTACCTGTAATTCAAAAAGCCAGTCTTGTTACAGACTGTTTCACGCTGATTCACCTTGAGAATTATATTAAGAGAATATGTGTCTGTAGAATGCTCGGCCACTTCCACGTTAATTTCATGAGCAGGATGTTCCATAGATCGAACAGCTGGGACACTCACCGTCGAAACTGATGGCGGTCCATCGACACGAACATATCTAGTGTCGGGATAAACTTTGCATTTCATCCATTCGAGGTCGATAAAAAAAAGTGTGTATATGTATATGTATATATATATATATGGTCGCGTGCGTGCGTGTGATTAGATGTACATGTATGTATATATATTTATATATGTGCTTCGTGTGTATGTATGCGCGCTTTTGTATGTATGTACGCATGTATGTGGTTTTGTCTGTACGTATTTATATATATATATGTGTGTGTGTACGAACCTCTGTATGTTTTCTATTTTTTCTAGTGTTACTTTATAATTGATAACCCCTCCCTCTTACTTTCTCTTTGATTTAATTTTTTATTCTCATATATTTTTTCATTTTTTCATTTTCATATTTTATTTTTTTATATATCATTCGACCTTCAGCCTGATACTGCTTTGACTGATACACTCCCTTCTCTGTATATATCATATGCATGTATGTGGTTGCGCGTGCCTTCCTACTTGTATGTGTATATATTTCAATCCTTAGTACCTGAGTCTGGATGTACGTTAACTCTATTATCTTACAATTTCTTTTTTCAACATCTATATATATAAAACTGTGGTTGTCTGTCTGTCTATCGATTTTTGGCACACATCTCCTCTTAGAATCTCTCACGGAATTGCACCGAAATTGCTAGACTTGTACATTGAGCCCTAGCGAAGACATCGGAAAAAAAAAAATTTCAAATTGACCCACCCTATGTGACGAAATCGAATATAATGTATCGATTTTTGAGCGTAAGTTATCAGTTATTTCCCTTTGTTCTGTTTACATTGAGCGTCTTACGTAAAAAATTACGCTGGCTTTCTCAGCGTTTAAAATGACATTAACACAATACACGAAGCTTCCGTTTTGCTTCATTTCCATTTAAAAGCATTTTAAAACAATATTTTTACTTGAAAACAAGTCTATTTAAAGACTACGTAAAACAAGCAAATATTTCGTCGTTAGGCGTGCAGACAGACAGTCGTGCAGACAGACAGTCGTGCAGAGAGGTGATATAGGCGTGCAGACAGACAGTCGTGCAGAGAGGTGATATAGGCGTGCAGACAGACAGTCGTGCAGAGAGGTGATATAGGCGTGCAGACAGACAGTCGTGCAGAGAGGTGATATAGGCGTGCAGACAGACATAACTGATAATTTGGTTACGCTAATGTTTTTCTCTGCGTTGCAGTGTTTACATTTTCGATCTTTGTTAATAAATAACCAGTGCAGTTTCTATCCCCAGCATCCTCTTTTGTTATAACATTCGGGTTATCGTTATGTTTTCTTAACTTCATAAGGCATATTGTTGGTTGAGGGAATATTAATCAAAAACACCACATGCAAGTCTGCACAGTAGACACTACAGTTTTTAAGCCAAGAAAGAAACTTAACATTGTAACTTTAACACAGCTACTGAGGGACCCCGAGCAACGCCGGGCTTTACTGCTAGTATATTATATACGTATTTGTTGTCACACATACACTGATATGCTTGCCCTCATGTATGTACTTACGCACACATTTTTCACTATACACATGCATTTGTACATACACACATATGTACATTTGTAGGTGCATATACACACATTTATACACATACCCTTACTATATTTACTTATTTTATTTTTATATATCTCTTGCATTACTTTTATTTATATTTTTTTTTTGCCCGTTAAACTTTTGCCTTTCTTGAGAAGATTTTTCAAATATTTCACTATGTTTTAAATTGCCTTGTCTGACGAACGAATGAGGACGTTTCTTGTATTCGTCTTATTCGGGAAACCTCTGGTAATGAGGTAATTATATTGTATTGTTTATTATACATTAAATTTAGCTCTGTAACTTACATAGAGCACTCTTCACTCCTATGACTTTTTCAATTTTCAACGGAAACTTCAATACTTATATATATATATATATATATATATAGAAATGGCTTCTACAACTAGAACTGTTTCATTCGAAGGAAATCATAGATGCTTTCCTTCGAATGAAACAGTTCTAGTCCTGTAGAAGATATTTCTATATTAAATCTTGTATATACTCTACTATGTATTGAGTACCTTACTTACTGTGGTTACCCCCGCTTGAACCAGGGACTCTCTCTCTCTCTCTCTCTCACACACACACACACACACACACACACACACACACACACACACACACACACACACACACACACATATATATATATATATATATATATATATATATATATACTTACGGTAAATATTGATGCAATTCAGTCAAGCACTCTACGTACTTTTTTCCACATAGGAATGACGAGTATAAGAAAATGCAAAGTAATTGCAGATGTTAAAGTCCTTTATTGGTAAGGCTGTGGTACATATTTCAATGACGACAGTGGTCACGCGATTCCGCGTAACCAGTGCCATAATCTCATCAGACACTTCATTAAATAATAAGGTTACCTTCTCGAGAAAATCCAAACAAAAACGACAAGGAAACGGACAAAGAGGATATTTTTGAAGCCTTCGCCCGTTCCGTTGTGAGCCCTAATTCCCCTCCACAGATTTGCACAGGTGCAAATGTGAAGGAAGTTGACCATCTAACTACTACCCATAACAAAGTAGAGCTAGCCTAGACAAGCCTCTCCCCCAACCAATCTCCCCCAACCCAGCCGGTGAGTTGACAGGGTCACAGGGTTCAAGTCAGCCAATAAGTTATAATTTACTGCTAGTCCAACGTCCAGCAGCAGCCAACCAGAAGTCTATGGTAGGGCAAATATTTCATTACTATCCCTATTTATATTTGGACAATAGAATTGACCATGAAGTGAATAAAAACTTAATTCTATGGTCTAGATATAATGGTTTGACAATGGAAATTAAAATTGGTAATAGGATTGAAAATTAGAAATAAAAGTTAAAAATCCCAAATCAAAACTCTGGACTTCAGAATCATTAACTGAAGTTAATAAAAAATAAAAATGTATAAACTATAATGAGAAATTATAAAAAGGGGATCAATAATTTCTCATATATATTTTTCTTTTTCATTTTGTATCTATGTATTTTTTTTATTCATGTGATAAACTAACATATTAACTAATTGATTAACTAATTGATTGGTCTCATCAGCTATCTGATGAGATCATGGCACCGGTTAAGCGGAATCACGTGGCCACTGTCGTCATGGAAATATGTACCACAGCCTTACCACATCAATATTCATCTTTTTCCATTTCTTAGAAGGTTCTAAACCCCACTATCAGGCTAAAATTTCTTTATTAAAAAAATACTGCGAAAGCTTCTATTTTCTAATTTCAAACATACTTATACACACACACACACACACACACACATGCGCGCACACACACACACACATATATATATATATATATATATATATATATATATATATATATATATATATATATATATATATGTATATATATAGGGAATGTAACGTCCAGTTACTGTAGGTTCACCAGAGTGAGCACTCGATGCGTACTTTCCAGTCGATATAGAGGTCCGACGAGCTTTTGATTCCAGAGTCTGGCTAAATCGATACAGAGTGAACCTTCAGCTGATCAATAGCGAAACGCGCGTCACTACTCAATCTAAACTATAATAAAGAAAGAAGCGCGGGACTGTGTACGGTTTATAATTGTTTATCCCATTAGTAAAATAACTTGGATTACTTTGAATAAATAATTAATGAATATTACATAATTTATCTACTAAATTTCGTGGCTGTTCATTAAATATATTTTATTATTTATTTAAAGATTCACTTCTTTAAAATTTTCAAATGTCAACACTTCCGGTGACAATCGCTTAAATAAACATATTAATTTTCTGTCACTAATTTTCTCCTAATGCAGTTTATATATAATATCGTCTTTTTTTAAATGTATCATGGATTACGTTACTGATTACATAAGACAGTGTAACACAGTTTTCGTTCAACTGCTGTGTATATTGTCAATTACGATTTTATTTGATGTATCATATTTACATGTATATATACTTGCGTATAATATCAATATACACACAACACATGCTAGCAGAAAACCACCCAAAGGGTGGTTTTTCTGCTAGTAAACGTAATGAAGACATAACAAATCGTCCTAGGTTAACTTTGCCTTTCATCCTTATGTGGTCGATAAAATGAAGTACCAGTAATACACTGAATTAATTGGTCGCCTTGTGCCAAAAGTAGAAACAATTATTATTATTATTATATATAAATATATATATATATATAAATATATATATATATATAAATATATATATATATATAAATATATATATATATATAAATATATATATATATATAAATATATATATATATATATATATATATATATATATATATATATATATATATATATATATATATATATATATATATATATATATTTCGTTTCTGAATTTGTTTAGCAAGATTCTTATCTGAAAACGTGTGTTGAAACCGATATTGTTATACTTTGGGAGGGTCATGTTGCCAATAAGAAACACACGCACCAGTTGCTTTCACTTCAATTTATTATAATAAATTTATAAATTTAGGAATTTATAAATTTCCGGTTGGTTGGTTCCACAACCAGATGGTTGTTTATATATTGTCAAAGTTCTTTCGTCACACATTCTGTGACCTCTTCAGTGACTGGAGATTCTTTTCTTTGTTTTTGTGCCTCTCCTTTGTTCTGTCCTACGCCATCTTGTTTCTGTGTGTGTGTTGTGTGCTCAGTCTGCGCATGCGCCACATCCGGGTGTCTGTGTGTGTTTATATTCGTTTATTTATTTGTTTATTTACATGTTATTGGTTGGTTGTTTGTTCTATGTGCGTGTGTGTTTTCATTTTGTCCTTAATTGTAAGTTGTGATGTTGCTGTCCCACTCATGTTTTCTATTTAATTTTGGTTGTAATTCTTTTATGTTTATTGCCTCTGTGATTTGTCTAAACATTGCGTCTTTTCTGTGTGTAGATTCTATTTTTATTTCAATGTTCTCTAATTTACCCTTATGTTCTATTTTAGCATGTTGGTAGAGTACAGATGATTCTTTACTATCTTGAAGGTCTCGCCAGTGTTCATTTATCCGTTCCCCTATACTACGAGCTGTCTCACCTATGTACACTATATTTTTATCTCTACATTGTCCTTCAGTACATCTTATGCTATATACTACATTTCTAGTTTTACAGTTAATATGGGGGCTTAATTTACAGATTATACATTTCTTATCTATACAGGGAGGTCTTTGAAAAGGGTATGTCTTGCTAATAAGTGTTTTAATAAGTGTTTTTATATATATATAAGTGTTTTAATAAGTGTTTATATATATATATATATATATATATATATATATATATATATATATATATATATATATATATATATATATAGTTGACGTATAGTGGTCCCAACGCAGATGACTATGATAGTCGATCCATAACAATAATAATTGTTTCTATTTTGGGCACAAGGCCAGCAATTATCCCAGTGCATTACTGGTACTTCATTTTGTCGACCCCATAAGGATGAAAGACAAAGTTAAACTCGGCAGGATTTGAATTCAGACGTAACTCCATGATGCATATCATGGCGTCCGACCCTCTACTGATACTGCCAATGCACCGCCCTTGAAAAAATAAATATATTTGACCCCAACGTGATCCATATTAATAATAGTTGAAATATCGGGTAAAGCACCCACAGAGACTGAAAAAAGGGGACTCTGACGCCACTTCTTTCGGCTTCAGAGGTACTTTGCCCGATTTTCTTAACTATTGCTTATAGTAATCGACCAGCATCACATTCATCTGCGACGCAGAGACTGCATTTCAAATTTCAACCTGAAGTTCATAGTTACCAAATACAGATTGTGACGCTTTATACTTTCTGAAGTATTGAGCGCCTTGTTTTCTATCTGTAATCCTTGTACTTATCAACATATACGCAAACAGGCACACACACAGACACACGTACATATATATCAACACTATGCTGCTTGGTTTCATAGATAACGAAAATAAATTGCCTTATAGATAATAAAATTCGGTGAAATGTTAAAGGGTATGTTTCAAATGAAGTAAATTATCAAAACCTTTATTACTTATCTTTAGGCACTAATTTCATCAGCTTATCTTACGTTATGTCTCAATACATGTTGGTCTCCCTCTCCCTCTCACTCTTTCTTCCCCTCCCCTCTATCTTTATTCCCACCACCCCCTTTACACACACGCGCGCACGCACACATTCACCCACTCTCTTTCTTCCTTTCTCTTTGTCAAACATTAAATGAACCATACTAGAAATCATTAAATTAACGGTGGATTGGCAGTATTGGTAGAGGGTCGGACGCCATGCTTTGCAGCAAAGACTTACGGCCCTTTATTGTCTGAGTTCAAATCCCGTCGAGGTTAACTTTGCATTTCATCCTTACGGGGTCGATAAAATAAAGTACCAGTAATGCACTGGAATAATTGCTGGCCCTGTGCCTAAAGTAGAAATCATTAAATTAACGCTGACATGGCTATGGGGTTAAGACTGAAGCTTCATAACCTCGTGATTTCCGATTCAATTCCACTGTGTAGCCAGCAGCTTGAACAAATGTCTTCTACCTTAGCCATGAGGTCGACTAAAGCCTTTTCTGTGAAATATGATGGATAAAAACTGTGTGGAGGCCCAGAAGAGGCGGTGGGGCTGGTCCTGTTTTTTTGTGTAGTAGGCTTAATCAGCTACTCAGTATCCTAACACCTCAGGACCCTTGGATAACATGTGCACAGATCCTTCTATTGCAAGTATTAGGGCCAGGTCTCCGGACTAAGGATAATTTCTTCCCTTCATCTCACCAGTCTCAAGGATCTGGGAAATACCATCGGGGCAGATTTTTCTCCTCGGCAACGTAATGAAAAACACATAAATAAATAAATTGATGAATAAATAAATAAACTAATTAATTACAGTCGATCATTATAGAAACAATGTTCCAATGTTAAAACTAACTGCGTAGGAACGGAACTCATATCTACCGTATGCCGGACTGCTGCGTTACCATTACATCAAAGTGAAACTGACCACTTACTCGTCATTTTTGAGATCAATATTTCGGCCGGTAGATGTAAACAAAGAATTAATTACTTTGCGAAGCATTGAGTAAATTTCAATTTTGAAAGTATGCTAGCTTATTGTAAGCTGCTACAACGTACGCTTTTAACTATAAAAAAAAAAAACTATAACAAGTTGGACATATAAACTCCCCAGAGATGGGAGAAAGTGGACAGTATCGCCTGTGAATTTAAAAAACCAGCTTCGACCTTTTTTAATCGGCACCTTCATTTATTTAACTATTAAGGAGGTGACATACACCTGTACCGCATTCCTCTCTCTTACTTTCTCCCCCTCTCCCAAGTTCTCCCATAATCTCTCCATCCTTCCTACATCTATCCTAACCAATATATCAATATATTCAGACGGAATCCACATTACTTTCTTTCTGGTGAAGATAAACAAACACGCTTTTTGCTGAAACATCATAGCCATGTTGTAAGGATATGAATAAATCTACGTATAAATACGTGTGTGTGTGTGTGTGTGTGTGTGTGTGTGTGTGTGTGTGTGTGTGTGTGTGTGTGTGTGTGTGTGTGTGTGTGTGTGTGTGTGTGTGTGTGTGTGTGTGTGTGTGTGTGTGTGTGCGCGCGTGCGTGTCTGTGTGTGTGTGTGTGTGTGTGTGTGTGTGTGTGTGTGTGTGTGTGTGTGTGTGTGTGTGTGTGTGTGTTATTTGTCCGTACGAAGCTAACATACATAATTGCAGTCAACTCATTAGACAAGTAAGATCGTCACTGACAAATGATATATTCCTGTCGGCGGTTGAGTCATGCATTGTCTGCTCAGGGCTTGAATGTTTTGTTGCATAAAATGCTTTGAAATTCACTTCAATGATTCAGCTCTTCATTCTAATCCAGAAAATGATTATGTATTTTTGAATACCTTGTACGTCCGGACTTATTCGCATATACTGTCGCATATACCACATGTCAAATTGGCTGCAAGGAATTGGTCATATTTGACCTGCGGCATTTCAGCATGTTTACGTTGGTGACTTGTAACGCCAGCTTTTCATAGATATATTCGGCCACATACATTGCATACAAACTGAGGTAGATAAGTCACCACATGTTGGTCTTTCTGAGCTGCACGTTCAATGCTAGCCCATTCCGAAGCAGATTCCTGAAAAAGTCTTACACAATTAGATACATCGGTGTGCCACTTGTTTCTATGAAATGCTATGGCTTCCCAGCGAGAGGGGTCAATGTTACACTGTGTTTAGGAATCTTTCACAAAGCCTTGAAACGCAGCTTTGGTTTGTGTTGTCGTCTTGCACCAAGTATTAACTCGTCATAAAGGACTAGCTTTGGGATTCGGCCGTCGTCAGATTTAACAACGTGGCCTACCCATCGGAGTCAGTGTTTGTGTATGTGGACATCAAGGCTGACAACACCTACAGGTCAACCTGGGAATCTATATTTAATAAAACATTGAAATGTTCCTTCCACCTTTTAGCTATGCTATCCATGTCTGTTAGATTTGAACCATCCTTGGATCTGAGTGCTGTTATATTACTGGATCTTGGTTCAAAGTCAAGCTTCAGCAAATTATAGAATCCCTTTGAATTTCTAGAGTTGGCTGTTATCTGCCTATCAGATACAATTTTTGACCACCAAAATGTCTTTCGTCTAATGCAATTTACACTCTTTTTAAACCTTTCTTCTAGTTTACGTCTTTCTCTTGATGTTTCAAAGCCTTTTTGTAACATTTACATTCAGATGGCATTTTTCTTCAACAATATTGCTTTTATCTCCTGATCATTCTCATCAAACCAATTCCTAATTTTTGCTGTAGTAATTCCAAATGTTTCATGTGCTATGTTGTAAAGTTCAACTCTAACTACTGCCCCAAAAGAGGTGTCATTGATGGCAGAAATATGTTTATGCAAAGCGACTTGAATTTCTGGAGATCTCAGCTTACTGACAAGGTAAGATTAATGGTATTATGATTTCTAGCTGCTGGCTTTATGACTTACTAAACAGTGATCAATTCAGCAATCAGTATCTTGCATAGAACAGACATTACAGAGATCCTGTATGTCACGTTTGCGAATAATAAGATAATCCATTAAGTGCCATTGTCGGGAACCTGTGTTATAATGTAAACGCCTTTATGCTTGAAGTGTATGCTTGAGATATACAGGTTGTACTCAGTACACAGCTCCAGCAGGAGCAGGCCATTACAATTAGTTTTCCCAACTCCATACCTTCCAAGACAGCTTCACGTCTCCCAATCTGGGCTCACACGTGCATAAAAATCTCTCAGAAGAATTATTTTATCATTGTGTGGATTTGAATGCAAAGTGTCCCTTAATGATTCATAAAGCTTATGTATGTATTTGTGTGTGTTTGTAAGTATATGTGTGAGTGGGGAGTTATGTGCGTGTGTGTGTGCGTCCTAACACAAATGAACATAGTAATAATTGTTCATTTCAAATGTTTATGAAAATCATGTAAAGTATCCCTGGAAATGTAAAAAACTGTCTTTTTTATTTCATCGCTGACATTTGTTAGAGCGTATGGAGCAATAATTGTGAAATGTATACCACTCGAGAGGAGTAGCTGCAGTCCTTCGCCGGTCACTAATCCCTTGAGGAAACTCTATTCATTCCTTTCTTGAGCATTTCACCCTCCCAGAAAAATGTAAAACCACCACCTATCTCCTTCAGTTGCCCATTCTCTGAAAGGCGAGTTTCTGAAACAGTCGCTACATCTACACCACAGTGATGAAGTTCTCTTGAGACTTGTGTTGTTCTATGTTCTGGAGGAAATCGATTCGAACTGTCAACCAAAGTTCGCACATTCCAACAAGCCATGTTGAGTTGAATTTTTGGTGGATTGGCAGAGTCGGTAGAGGGTCGGACGCCATGCTTTCTAGCATAGTTACGTCCCTTTACGATCTGAGTTCAAATCCCGCCGAGGTTGACTTTGCCTTTCATCCTTACGGGGTCGATAAAATAAAGTACCAGTAATGCACTGGGTAATTGCTGGCCTTGTGCCAAAAGTAGAAACAATTATTTGTGTCTCCTTTGTTAATTATAGAACCACGCCAAGGTCACCTTTTCTAGACGGTTCCAGAATTTTGCTGAGCAGAACTGATCTAGTAAAGCTACTCACACGAGTAGTGACCGATTGTTTAGCTTGATGTCAAATGACTTGATGTCAAATGACATCTGCCAAAGGCTACTTTAAGTGCAGGTCAACAACTATATACAATCCTATTGGAGATGGGAAGTCTAGTAACACATCCAGGCTAGACAAGCTGAAGGTACGTAGATGTTGACCCACATTTAAATTAACCTTTGGCGGTTATAAAGTTGTTTGACATCAAGCTAGATCATGGTGGCAATCGGTTCTTTCTCCCTGATGACAGTATATGCCCCGTGGGGTAAACCAAAATAACCCAAGATGCATACACGACTCCTTAGGCAAGAACATCGCCTGAGCCGGGACAGGTTGACCCGGATTCCACTGACTTTCAGTCAAATACCTTACACCTATAGGACAACATACCTCAACCACAGTGACATACTCCAGTAAGGCCGGTCCACGCACCCCCATGCATGTGTACCTTTTCAATCGAGAATCCATTCCCTCCACGTGTTCCATTTTGGAACACATTTTATTTGTTCCGCATACAGGCCCCAAGTGTACATCTCATACTCCTCTTATGTACTATCTCATACGCATACACGTCCCTTTTTTTATATATCTCTATGTGACGTTATATGTAAACTTTTAATATATTGTATATTTCTTTTTTATATGTGTGTATATATGTATGCGTATATGTATATATGTGTGTGTATATATATATATATATATATATATATATATATATATATATATATATATATATATATATATATATATATATATATATATATATATATATAGGAACCAGTAAGACCCCGACAGCTGAGCTCAAGCCGTTTCGACGGCTAATTCTGGACTAAATGAAAATTTATCCTGGTATCTAAATAGCCGATCTTCTCAAGGGGTAATTCCATATATGGTCAAAGTGATTGTCAAAAATCAGTAGTAATTCTGTGGTTACAAATTAGTAGGGGAGATGGTGGCTAAACCTGCCAGTAGGAGAAAGAGGGGAGGGAGTGGAGTAGCCCCAATCAAGCGTTTGTAGTGCCAGCTACAGCTGGGCATGAGGTCAAAGAAGATACAGGGGAGGGGGAGGGGGAGGAAGTCGGAACGGTAGGTAGAACAATGGGGGGTAGAAATATAGGAAAGAAAAAATACTGAGAGTGAAGAAAAGCAAATAAGTGTAAAGAAAAACAGATGTGTGTAAAGAAAAAAGTAAAGTAAATTAAATTCTACGACCTAGGTCTCAGGCTATTGTTAGGCTAGAATAAATAAATAAATAAGGAAAGAAAGAAGTAAAGAAAGAAATAAAGAAATAACGAAATAAGTAAAAGAACTAGGTGGGACGAAATAGGCGAGGACCCTTTTAAGAGGTATAAGTACGTAAATGATACGGTGACGGGTCAACAAAAGGGGCCAAATACTAAAGAGACTACCACGAAATAAACAATAAAGGTTTCCATCCCGGGCACAATTCCAGCAACCACCCAGTGCAGCAGAGTGAACTAATACGAGATAATAATTCTGAGTCCCGAGAAAAATATATACTAATGCTAACTCTAAAAGATCTAAAACAAGCTACATGAAAGTTCGTACGAAGTAAAGGTAGAATACGGAAGAATAAATTCAGAATCCACCCCGCCCAAAAGAAAAGCGAAGAAAGAAATACTGAAACGAAAAAATAAGGCATAAGTGCCACTAAGAAATATAGAGGGCACAGAGAATAGTGGGAGCGGTCGGAAAAAGGGGACAAGTATCCGGGGTCTAAACCAACTGCTATAAAGGGCGGAGTCCGCCAAATCTATCCTAGACTAGGGGAGGGGGTGGGGGTACTAAGGCTACAAGGGGCCAAAGGGCAGCCTCGGGTGGGCGAGAAAAGACGCCAACAAAGGAGAAGAGCTGGGGTAGAAGGACTAAGGAGAGAGGGGGGAAGGAAGGAAATAAAGGAAGCGATAAAAGAATACAAAGAAGATCTTACGTCTCCCTTGGCAAGCAGGGGTTACCCATTGCAAAATCGGCAAGTGGGGTGTTATAGCCCTAGTCTACCCCCCCCCCGGGTCATTATGGGATTTGAGGGCGAGGTAAGTCCTACGCAATCTATGTTTACATGCAGTAACCTGAGGAATCTATGTTTACATGCAGTTTCCTGAGGAAACAGTGGTCACAGCATTGGATATTCGAGTTCTGCAAATACTTGTGAATTTGCACGTAGCGGAACTAGGCTGCAGTACCACCGTGGAAACACTTGTAAGCACACGGAATAAATTACCTTTTTATGATGTCTACCTGTTATCATTCATTCTTTATATACACTCCGGAATACTGAAGGACCAGGAACTAAGTTTCTTGAACAATTCTTCCATAACTCGTAGAGTAACCTCTTACCGTACGTCAACCATATCCAGTGTAGTAATTAACCATCACTACATCTTGGATAATCCTATACCTAATATATATATATTCTTTACCATATATATATATATATATATATATATATATATATATATATATATATATATATATAAATATATGTATGTGTATGGATGTATATATATGGTTATATTGTTTATATTTGTGCATGGGTATAACAAGATGCATCCTTTGTATGTCCCATTGTGTAGCTTTATATGACTGTGTGTATATCACGTTTGTGTATAGACAGATATATGTATGTATGTATCTTTGTAGACGTGCGTGGGCTTGTAGGTAATAGGCGCATATTTGTAAGATTGTATATGAGCCAGTGTGTGTGTATATATATATATATTCCATTTTGACGTGATAGTCACTTATATATTATGAAATACTGTTGGCTTCACGCTCACAATAATTTCTATACTTTCATTTATATATATATATATATATATATATATATATATATATATATATATATATATATATATCTATATATATCCAGAATTGGCTGTCGAAACGGATATATATATATATATATATATATATATATATATATTGGTAAACGGAATAGAAAATGCTGACAAATTGTTGACAGTTGAAAAATGGTTTAATTAGGAATAAAAGAGTATTAGTGATTGTATGGGTTAGTATTCAGTTGTGGTTTTAAGTTTTTAAGTTTTTACCGGTTGCGCATTTCTAAATGCTTTTCAAAAATAATTTTGAGATAGAGTGTCCGTGCTGTTTGCTCTGATCAGAGCATTTTTAGAAATGCGCAACCGGTAAAAACTTAAAAACTTAAAACCAGTTTTTAAGTTTTTACCGGTTGCGCATTTCTAAATGCTTTTCAAAAATAATTTTGAGATAGAGTGTCCGTGCTGTTTGCTCTAATCAGAGCAAACAGCACGGACACTCTATCTCAAAATTATTTTTGAAAAGCATAGCAAACAGCACGGACACTCTATCTCAAAATTATTTTTGAAAAGCATTTAGAAATGCGCAACCGGTAAAAACTTAAAAACTTAAAACCACAACTGAATACTAACCCATACAATCACTAATACTCTTTTATTCCTAATTAAACCATTTTTCAACTGTGAACAATTTGTCAGCATTTTCTATTCCGTTTACCAATATATAATAACTTGTGTGTTACACCTCTATTCTTTTAACTATATATATATATATATATATATATATATATATATATATATAGGAACGAGTAGGACCCCGTAGAAATCTACATTTCATATTACAAACACTACCAGGATTGAACGCCTGTCTCCATCTCCGTTTGATTGTCAAAATACATATTAACATTCTCTATTAGTCTTAATTCTATCAACTCTTCTATTCTTTACCATTTAATATAAACTGCTATAGATAAAATGAGATTTCTTAATTCAATTCCCTAATGCATATACCAGCGGGCTACCAACATTGTTGTTATTTAGTAGCAGTGAAAATCTCCCTCTTCCTTAATTGACACTTTATATCTATTAATACTACTACACCAAACGACCAGCCCTGTCCATTGTTCAATTGGTCAAGTATAGATTAAAATAAGCACTCCCAAAAATTCTTATTTAGATAAAATAAACCATATACTCATTGTATTCTCATTAGAAACCTTTTATATACGTGTTTACCAGTAAATTGAATTGCCATCTGTCATATACTATCCCCTCTCTTCCTTTCTTACAACTAATATAAATATCTCTGAAGAAGTGACAACTGATTATACATTTGCTATCGAATACTTGCTAACATTATATGATTACGCAAGCAGCGATACATAGGTATTCCGTCTGTTTCAGAAACATATGTCAATACCTAATAAATTCCTTTTTAAAAAAGCACTTTCATTTTATATTCATCTTTTCTACATTTTCTCCGGAATATAATTTATACTCGTTGAGCAAACCTACACGTACGCTGTTCATCTCTAACGTGACGATATATTATTACTACATTATTGATACGCATTTATATATATACATACACACACGTATATGTATGGACTTTCCAGTTTCATTTCACATTATGTACATGTCTGTGTATATTTTAATTATTTAAAAATTATTTTTAAGTGAACATGACCCAACTAGTCACAGGCAGTCTATTATATATACACACACACACACACACACACACACACACACACACACACACACACACACACACACACACAATGGTACCCCCGCTTCTGCCGAGATGGGTAGAAGCTGGATTCTTATAGAATTCCAGTGATGTTTAAGAGCTGATTAAACAAAGCGGTTGCATGCAATCTTGATAACCGCTAAGGAGCGAGAAACGGTCGTCGGTTACTTCCCTTTGCTTTTGTCGAGACCAAGTAAGTGACGTAGTCACTACTTTAAAACTCGTAGCGAATGGTCTTCAAAATCTTTTAAAATAAACATACAGTATATTATCAAATATACCATACATACATTCATACATACATCGCCATTTTAGAGCACCGATACTTATATATATATATATATATATATATATATACTAGCAGTTTAGCCCGGCGTTGCTCGGGTTTGTTCATTTGCTATGAAAAGTTACATACAGGTAAACGTGGCTTGAAAGCGAATAAGCTTATCAATTAAGTGCATAAAGCAGTTGAACCGGTTATTAAAAGTTATGAACTAATTAGCATTTTGGACAATCAATGATCAATCAATAATCTTCCAATAGCGACTGATGCCGCTGGGCGTCAGATCTGTCCGCCATGGGAGTTCGTTTTTTATTCGGGGTGTCAGTTTTTTATTGGGGGGGGGTCCGTTTTTTATTTGGTGGGGCAGGTAAGTTTTTTATTTGGAATCCGTTTTTAATTGGGGGTCCGTTTTTTATTTGGGGGGGATCCATCTTTTATTGGGGGGGGGTATTTAGGGGCATCTGTTTTTTATTGGGAGGAGGGGCATTTTTTATTTGGGGAGATCCGTCTTTTATTTGGGGAGGGGGAGTTTATTTGGGGGCATGTTTTTATTGGGGGGGGAGCATTTTTTATTTGGAGGGGGGGGGCCGTTTTTTATTTGTAGTCCGTTTTTTTATTTGGGGGCATGTTTTTATGGGGGGGGGGCTCCTTTTTTATGGAGGGGGGGCGTTTTTTTATTGGGGGAGTCCGTTTTTTAATGGGGAGTCTGTTTTTTATTTGGAGACCATTTTTTATTTGGGCGAGGTGTTGGGTTCAGTTTTTTATGGGGGGTCGGTTTTTTATTTGGAGACCGTTTTTTATTTGGGGGGTCCCCGTTTTTTATTGGGGGTTCTGTTTTTCATTGGGGGAGTTTTTATTTGGAATCCGTTTTTAATTTGGGGGCTCCGTTTTTTATTTGGGGGGGTCCGTTTTTTTGGTGGGGGGTCTGTTTTTTATGGGGGGGGTCTATTTTTTATTTGGGGGTGATCCCTTTTTTATTTGGGGGTCCATTTTATTTGGGGTGTACGTTTTTTATTTGGAGTCCGTCTTTTATTGAGGGCGTTTTGTATTAGGAGACCGTTTTTTATTGGGGGGGAGGGTTTTTATTTTGGTGGAGGGTCTGTTTTTTTATTGGGGGGGTCTATTTTTTATTTGGGGGTAATCCGTTTTTATTTGGGGGATCCATTTTATTTGGGTGGTTCGATTTTTATTGGGGGGTCTGTTTTTTATTGGGGGGTCGGTTTTTTATTTGAGGGGTCCATTTTTTATTGGGAGGGTCCGTTTTTTTATTGGGGTGGGTCCGTTTTTTATTTGGGGGAGGGGTGGGGGTCCTTTTTTTAAAGGGGGTCCGTTTTTTTTGGAGGGGTCTGTTTTTTATTTGGGGGGGAGGCGTTGGGTAATCTTTTTATGGGGGGCGTTCTTTATTGGGGGGGTCGGTTTTTTATTTGGAGACCGTTTTTTATTTGGGGAGAGGGATGGGGGATGCGTTTTTTATGGGGGTGGGAGTTTTTTATTGGGGGGGGGGGTATTTTGGGGGGAGGGTATGGGGGGCGTTTATTATGGGGGTGGGCGTTTTTTATTGGGGGGTCCGTTTTTTTTTTGGGGGGGGGGGCGTTTTCTATTGGGGGGTCTGATTTTTATTTGGAGACCGTTTTTTATTTGGGGGGGGGGGCGTTTTTTATGGGGGGTCCGCACACGGACCATGTTAGCTTTGACGATGTCATGTAATTCCTGGTCAGTTGCTGGGTTATGGATTTCAGCCAAAATGAAGCTGTCTATGACATTTGAATTGATTTCATCAGCTAACCAAATCAAAATGTGAGCATGTGGCAGCCCTCGTTTTTGCCATTCGACGGTGAACATGTCACACTTTACAGCCCCAAATATCTGACCCTTTTTTATTAAAGCCATGAGTTTAGCCAGTTTCAGTCTGAACACTTTGGCAATGAGGTCATGTCTGTTCGAATAATTTTGCCCAGGAAAACGTTCACGGGTTACATTCCGATTCATATGTCTATAGCATTAATCTGTTATATGAAGTGTTATTTTGTGGGTTGTTATTTGCAATAAGTGGATTGAAAATGCCCCAGATAAGCCGTATGTCAATACGGAATGCTCAATACGGAACGCTCCACTGCAGTGTTGTCATATAGGGAGTGAAGAGCGACAGAGAGAGTAAAGCAGTTAAATTATAGAGAGAGGGAATATACGGAACGCTCCATTTGATCATACACAGTTTCATATAGGGAGTGAAGAGCGACAGAGAGAGTAAAGCAGTTAAATTATAGAGAGGGGGAATGATCATGATCGATTTTTGCCCTTATTGTTGATGGATTTGAAATTCTTCTGACCAAAAGCAATAATTGTCCCGACTTTGAATAGAATTCGTTGGAAATTGTGAACGTGCATACGTTACAAACCTTAACATACACATCCTCAGCTTTATATATATAGATACTAGCAGTTTAGCCCGGCGTTGCTCGGGTTTATTCATTTGCTATGAAAAGTTACATACAGGTAAACGTGGCTTGAAAGCGAATAAGCTTATCAATTAAGTGCATAAAGCAGTTGAACCGGTTATTAAAAGTTACGAACCAATTAGCATTTTGGACAATCAATGATTGGTTAATAATCTTCCAATAGCGAATTTAGCAGACCAAAGTTGCAAGATGGTAGGCCTGATGCCGCTGGGTGTCACATCTGTCCGCCATGGGTGACCCTACCAGGAAATAGTTTTCCAGACGGCATAGCTCCAACACCTCCAACACCTGCACCAACATCTATAGCACCTCTTTGTAGACGATATTGCCTGTCATCCCTTGAGAAGTGTAAGCAAAAAGTGCATTCCTTCTCCCTACGTGGGAACAGGCAACATAAAGTTGACCATGGGAGAAGCATGGCTCCCCCAAATTGATGCCCGCAATGTTTGCCCTTGTGACTTGTTAAGGGACATGGCAAAACATGGTCTCATCGGAATTGGGATCGCCGGAAATCGAACGGGATATCTGACGCCGAGGGGAAAAGGTTCATCCTTGGAATGAAAACATTCTCCCCTCTCCCGCACCCCGTTACAATGGTGGCCTCAATCAAGTGGGGCGTCATTGACTTGACGACCATGCGAGAACCGTTGCACTGCTTTGGTGGGCGCAAGTTCCTTATTAGCATAATGAGACAGCCAAACCTAAGCTTAAGAATGTGAGGTGGAGCCCTGGAGGCTCAAGGGAATTTAATAACTCAACCGGATACTTAACGATATCGTCGGGGTCTGACGTCCGATCGATAGATTTGAAGATGTGCTCTTTACCGGGAATTTTCTCAATCAGCTGCTCGTTAATAAAATTAACCATGGCATTTTTCGGAGCAAGGATGGCTCTTTCGCTGAGCCAATCGAAGTTTATAAAGTTAGATTTGACATTACGAAAAACTGCCTCCCAAAGGTCAGAAGGGCTGCTCACAATGTTGCACAGGTAGTCGATTGCTATGCCGACCTTGTCATCAGCAAGTGCTAAAATGTTCTGAGCAAATGCTGCAGACATGTTGTCACTTTGTGCTCAGGTACAAAGTCTTCACTTGGGGCCACAACGTGGACGACTTAAGGCAGGCAAGCACTTCATCAGCTCTTGTCCCTTTGGGGATGACAGGCAGCGTTTGCCGAAAATCCCCTGATAGCAGAAGGGTTACGCCACCCATAGGAGCCGTAGAATCCCTAATGTCTTTCAGGGTCCTGTCCAATGCCTCAAGTGCACCCTTGTGTGCCAGTGTGCACTAATCTCAAACAATGAGGCAACATTTTTTGAGAACCAGAGCTTCGTGTGAGCTCTTGCTGATATTGCATATTGGCGTCTCAGTTTTTACTAAATCCAAGGGGAGTTTAAAGGTTGAATGTGCTGTCCTGCCTCTCGGCAGCAAAGTAGCAGCGATCCCGGATGATGCAACGGCCAACGCAATTTTTTTCTCATGACGAATCTTAGCGGGAATCAATTTTATTACAAAAGTTTTTCCGGTACCCCAGGAGCATAGAGAAAGTAAATACCACCAGTCTGATTTTGAACCGCATCAATGATAGTTAAATAGGCCAACCTTTCGTCCGACAGACGTTTGGACTCATTTTCCTCTGAATATTGGGAAAGAGATTCGATGTCATATGCTGTTTCCCACAACAAATCCGGGGCCAACGTGTTAGCTTCATCTGTGACGGTTGACGGAAAGCCATACGTCGCCAACTCACTCCCACCCATGTCGAGAAGGGCGTCCTCAATATCAATGAGTGCCCTGTTGTAGATAATGCCGCTGTAAGCAACTTCCACTGAAGGATACTGCAGATGAGCCAGGCGCAGGAAATCCTCAGACATGAAGTGTCTGTACTTAACCCATAAAGATTTGGGATCACCCAATTCACGCTTTTGAAGCAAAATGGCAAAGAGTTCCCGTCGACCTTTAAGTGATTTCAACAAAGCACCCTCTGCTAAAGTGGAATCCCATTGCGAATCATCTTCCAAAAGACCACGATTAAAGCAGGCTTCCCGGTACGTATCACATATTTCTCCATCAACAGTTTTGAGGTCCTGAAAACTTTGTGGGCCTACAACTTCATGCAGAAGAAGGCGGAGATGAAAGCACTCATGCTGACTTGGGGGCACAGTGTAAACCCTTCCAAGACAGCTATCAAATTTTACACCAAACAGCTATCAAATTTTACAGCCTGACCTGACTTTCTTCGCACCCAAGTGTTTTTCGACCATATAAAGTCGGATGGAACCTGGGGGTACACAATTGTTTGCGCAAATGTATCGAACTGGCAAAGTTTGAAGAAACCTGTCAGTGCGTGCGTGTGTGTGGGAGGGGGGTGTAAATATGGGGCTAGATGCTCTATCAAGTTATAAATTGGGTGTTATAACTTGATAGAGCATCTAGCCCCTATTTACACCCCCTCCCACACACACGCACACACACACGCACGCACACACGTACACACACACACACACACATGCTTACACCTCCACTTATTCTCTCTCACACACACACATACACACACAAAGACCAGTTCTAACACGAGATAACATCTATCCCCCACATTTACGTATAGACATATCTTCTCACACTCACACACACACATACTTACACCTCACACATTCTCCCACACACTTAAACAGGCATGTACAAAAAAATCCTTTTAAAGGGAGACTACTCTTTATCCACCTAACCTTAACTCTTTGACATTAGAGATAGAACAGATACTCTATACCATTTCCTGTCAGCATGACTTGGCAAGCTATTTAGAACACTGGTTTAACCGCTTTACTTCCCTCTGAAGAAGAGATATTATGTCGAAAATTAAGGACATTTAAATAGATCTAAGGTAAAAGACTAATTGTCAACAATATCTTTTGCATTTGCATTCTTTATTCTATGTCCATACCTGCATTGTTTTGGCTTTATTATACACATACAAACATATATATATATATATATATGTGTGTGTGTGTGTGTGTGTGTGTGTTTGTGAGCGAGTCTGTATCTGTGCCTGTATATGGGCATGTAGGCAGGTGTCTGTGTATGCGTATGTCTATAGTTTTTATATGTTCTCCTTAAGTGTGTGTGTATAGCGGGTGTCTATGCGTACGAATGGTGTTATCTATGTAATTGTGTGTGTGTGCGCGTGTGAACTACCAAACCCAGCAGTAATTCATCGAAGTGTGGCAGAAAGGGACAGCCTATGGTCAGTCAAGTAACACCTGTTGGTCAGAATTACGATGACGTAGAAAAACAGCGGCCAATAGCAGGACGCGCGAAGAGGATGTTTTTGACGCTAACACCCCAGTGAGAGAATTTGCTCCGAAATCATTAGACGTGTCCGTCGAACCTGCGGATCCAGAATCAGACAGATTCACATAATGATCGTGTCTCGAGCTGTCCGCCGGTGAAACAATTGTAACACACAATAAATTGAGTTCAGATGCATCACTGATTTTTCGTTTTATATATATATATATATATATATTTCGTTTCTGAATTATTGGCAACATGACCCTCCCAAAGTATAACAATATATATATATATATATATATATAAACTGAGGATGTCTGTCTGTGTGTGTGTGAGTTTGAATCCCTAAAACTCGAGAACCACCCAACCGAATGTTTTCAAACTTTACACATGTAATACTTATGTTTCAGGGAGTGTTCTGAGCAAAATAAATTTCAAAGTTTCAATGCCCTAGGGACCACATTAGGCGATTTAGCGATCTTTCTCTATAATTCTTAGTCTTTCTCTTTTTAGATAGATATATACATATAACGTCGCGCCCTTATAATATCTGTCTGTATGTCTGACTGTCTGCATTACGTCACTTCCCTGAGGATGTGTGTGTGTGTGTGTGTGTGTGTGTGTGTGAGAGTTTGAATCCCTAAAATTCGAGAAGTACCCAACTGACTTTTTTCAAACTTTACATGTGTATTACTTATGTTTCAGGGAGTGTTATGCACATAAAATTCAACTTTTTGATCCCCTAGGGCCCGCATTAGTTGAAAAACTGCGTTTTTCACGTTTTTAGGGGTTTTTTCAGTCGTTACGTCAGACTGATTTCCTTGAAATTGTGACTATGTATTAGTCAGTCTCTTCTTCATATCGTGAGCAAAGAAAATCCAACCTTTTTATGGCCTAGGGCCCGCATTAGGTGAAAAACTTCATTTTTTTCCAGCTTTTTAGGGCTTTTTTGAGGCGTTACGTCTAGCCGATCTTCACGAAATTTCAAGGCATATTATGCACATAAAAAAAATTCATTTTCTGAATCCCCTAGGGCCCGCATTAAGTGAAAACCTGCATTTTCCTGCTTCACCGAGGAAAATCTTAAAGATTATCCAGCCATCAGAGTATTCGGTTTATTTTCTTTACATATTGTCCACGCATGCAGTTTTTCAACGATTAGGTCTTTGGCGACCCGCATTCCAAAATACATTATCGTGTGCAACGTCGGGTACCACTGCTAGTATATATATATATATATATATATATATATATATATACATAAATTAAGCGAAGTGAGAGAGAAAACGCCAGAAATTGTTATTCCTGAACTGTTAATGGAAGGACATGCTGCTTCCAAACAATAATCCACCTCCTCTCCGGTCCATCGTCCTCCTCGCGCACAAATCATCCCATCTTTAAGGTAATTAAATAAAAACAGTTTACATATTTCTTTTGCATTCTCTTTTATGTTCATTTTCCTTGTAAAACCCATACAAATGATTTTTGGGTGTTTGTGGGGGTTGGAATGTATTATTTATCTCTATCTCTCTCTATATAAAATTCTTTGTCTGTCTGTTCCTATACATTCTCAAACGGCTGGACCAAATCAAACCAAATTTTACAAGATAATAGTATTAGACTCCGGGAGTATCAACATGTAATTTTTATTTTCATTTGGATTTTAAAAATATATTTTATCTAAAATAACATTTCTATAGTGAACTATAGTAAACCACCACCACCACCACCAGTCACATTTTGTATATGAGTGTGTATGTATCACTGAGTGTGTTTAAGAGTTCGTTACTACGTAAGTTGCATACACATTATATTCACACACAGACAATTAAACACACACACACACACACATCTACACATACAGATACATATGTGATGACAGACAGGTGTGAGTGAATGTATGTCTGTGTGTGTCCCTCTTAGTATAGGTATGTGAGTGTGTGTGAGTGTGTGGGAGTGTATGCGAGAGTGTATATGTATGTGAGTATATGTATGTGTGAGTATATGTGTGTGTGAGGGTATGTGAAAGTGTATGTGTGTGTGAGAGTATGTGCGATCATTTTTATTTTCATTTGCATTAAAACAATAGAAAACAACACACCTTTGTCCCATTTTGTATATGAATATGTATGTGTCTGTGAGTGTGTGTGTGCGCGTGCATTAGGTACCTGATTAAATATACACACACATCTACACATATGTAGCAACTGACCAATATTGAGGTGAAAAGCTATGCGTATGTCTGCGTGAATGTATGTCTGTGTGTGTCTGTCTTAGTATGTGTATAGAGAGTGTATGTGTGTGAGTGAATAGCAACAATTTATTCATTTGGACACCAACAAAAAATTGTACAATGAATATTAAACAAAAAAATTTGTCGATCGACTTTCGTCAAATCGGACCGAGGAAACAATGTTTCCGTTGGTCTTTCCAATTGCTAATGCTATCTGTTGGTCGCAACTCCAGGTAGAAGGAGCAACGTGAAATAAAGTCTCTTGCTCGAGGACATAACGCATCGCCCGGTTCAGGAATCGAACCGACAACCTCACGATTGCGAATCCAGTTCTCTAACCAATCAGCCACACGCCTTCACTTTACCCTAAGGTACTTCAAGATTGACAGATTTTCATTTCTAAATTCTATTATCATTAAAATTTTGATATTTAAAAAAATAAAATATAGATATCTATATATATAAAACAGAAGACGTATCTACTGAAGTTCACATTAACATTGTATTAGTACCTGATAACTTTTGAAGTTTACGTTCGATTTTAACTTTACCAGACACATTGGTTACCCATTGCCTGAAGAGGATGTTGAAGACACTGTCTATACCCGGAACCAGCAAGGGGATCCCCAGGGGGCAGAAAACCCCGGCGAGTCATTTATTGAATTTGGCTATTGTAATGCAGCAAAGCGTCATAGCTTCGGTAATTGGTAGTCCAATAAAATGAATTTCGACTTAGGGAACCCCCTAGGGAGGGCAGTGAGCTCCTTTGGACCACTTTTAAAGTTCATATTATGGTCGCAGCAAAGCATTTCAACTTCTGGAAATAAAAGTCAATTTAAATGAAAGTTGACGCATCGGTTACTCATGTCCTACAAATAGAGTAGCGAATTTTTAAATCCCACTGACTTAACTTTAGTTTGTTTAGTTAATTTTAGGATGATTGAATTTAATGTTGCACCCGGTTGTCTCCCCCCGTGTAATTGCACCACAATTAAGTGCGGAATGGGGAGTTAAATTTTTTTCCTTGAACTTTGGTGTGATTTCACACTCCTAACCAAGAAAGCGCGATTTAACCCAGGTGTAAATTTTAACGCCTACTGTATGTGGATTGTGCTATTTCACACTTATGCCTAAACTGTCCGAATGATTGATTAGTTTTTACACCCCCGTTCAATTGCACCTCAATTAAGTGCGAAATGGCGACCTCTGCCAACCATACATCAGTGAGTTGTGTTCAGTAGATTTCATCACACTTATTTGTATTATCTAACTAATCAGGCAACTCGAGTGTTGTTCATTGAACGAAATCACTCCTATTTATATTCGGTCAAGTCCGACCTAGGATCACACTTCTTTTTTGGCTTTTGACAAGTGGTAGGTTTTTTTACATGCGTACCCCATGTTTCTGAAACGCATGCTTCTTCAACATTTGTCACCTTAAAGGAGGTTTAGTTAATGTGTTTATGGTCATAAGGTTCCAGTTTATCATGCTGTGATTTTTCGGCCGTTTTTGCCTGTATCCTTTCAATGGTTAGTACTTACCTATTCGAACTGAACAAACATACTGACACTTATATACCTACCACTGTAGCCACACTATTTAATTTCCTTTATCACAGGTAGTCCGTACGCTGCGTTGCCCCTAACTTAAAACCTGAAATTTGACTGGTACACAAAAATCTTGCAAAACATACCCACTTTCTCAGACCACATAGATTTATCACATTTTTTCACAATTTATATCCGTGTTTAGTTTTGCTTACTTAAACGTTATTTGTCCACTATTTATCGTTTCCCCTGGTTAATTTTCTAAAAACAATGCCCCCCCCCCCCCAAGAAAAGAACTCTCATTGGTCGATTATCTAATGATGCAAGTAGGTCTAAGCGAAGGCATCTCACCGAAGATGTAAATGCGACTGCGATCAGGCTCTCACAGAATGCTGTGCAGACGGCAGCCGCAAGAGCCGAGGAGGATGAGAGTCGGCGTGAACTTCGACGGAACGAAGATGCTGCCGCAACTGCTGCTCGCGCTCGAGAGGATGAAGAACGACGTGCCGTTCGACGAAGCAGGGACGCCGCTGCAACATTCGCTGCTCGCGCTCGAGAGGATGAAGGATGACGTGCCGTTCGACGAAGTAGGGACGCCACTGCAACAGCCGCTGCTTGCGTTCAAGGGGATGAAGGACGACGCGCCGTTCGACGAAACAGGGACGCCACTGCAACATCCGCTGCTCACGCTCGAGAGGTTGAAGGACGACGCGCCGTTCGACGAAGCAGCGACGCCGCTGCCACTCCTGCTGCACGAAAAACTGAAACCATAGAGCAGCGACGTGGCCGACTTCTGCAAATTGAACAGCGGCGATCATCGTTACTTGGCATTTCTAGGACTTGCAATTCATGATGGTTATTGAGGCAACAATACTTACAGGATGTGGTAAGGGGGATACTGTCTTCATACCAAGGATACCTCTCATTCCATCCGGTAAAGACATTCCTTTCACATTCAGAAGGCTGTAATTCCCTCTCCGGCTCAGTTTCGCCATGTCGATTAACAAATCACAGGGTCAGACGCTGACGGTCGTAGGGCTTAATTAAGAAGAACCGTGCTTCTCCCATGGTCAACTATATGTTGGCTGCTTTCGAGTGGGGAGTCAACATAACCTATTTGCTTTTGCAACTCGCGAGAAAACCCAAAATAGTCTATAAGGAAGTTGTGTAATCACCCCATCGGCCAACAAGTAATCGCTGTTTTTTTTTTTGTATATGTAATACCACGTACACCTCTGAGGTTGCTTTTGCTATACGTTATAAATGTTCAATGTCTCCGTTTTCCGCATTTATATGTTGCTATTACGCTTTGCTATCGATGTTCCGTAGTTTTAACCTAATTAATCTACTTTTCCTTACATCTTATTTACACATTATTTTGACATTCTAGCGTGATCTTGCCAAGGCCGTTTTTGTGGTTACATGCTTTTCTAGGTTACAATCTCAAATAACAAGCAAAGCAAATACGAGACACCAAAGTGGTGTGAAGGACTTCTTAAGAGCCACCACCTCTAATTGGAGTCGTCTTTGCTGACAGCTCTGTCACTGGAACTTTTAAGAGTGAACGATCCAAGGCCCTCTTCAGGGCCACCAAGTTTAAATTGTTACCATCGCTGTCCGGCATTCTCAATGGAAATTGGGATATCTATGATATGTTCACCGAGAGAAAAATAATTTTTCATTAATAAAAAATATCTTCCTTTGATAGCAAGACATTCATATCTACACTCGTATTAAGAAAATATTGCTTTTGTTAATAAAACTTGCTGTTCGAACACAATGGAATTTTTACTATAAAAATATGTGAAAATATAGTATAAACATACATTCCACTATCCATATTAATAGTGAAAAAAGACACGCCTACCATATTACAGAGAAGACATATTTTTCATATTTCTATATTATAAAATAATATTTCTATATTATAAAATAATTGTTTCTACTTTTGGCACAAGGCCAGCAATTATCCCAGTGTATTACTGGTACTTTATTTTATCGACCCCGTAAGGATGAGAGGCAAAGTTAACCTCGGCGGGATTTGAACTCAGATCATAAATGGCCGTAACTCTTTGCTGCATAGCATGACGTCCGACCCTCTACTGATACTGCCAAAAATAATAAGTCTGGCTAGGTAAGAGTTCATTATATTGCGTTTTATATATTAATAGTAGCGGAAATAACAACCTGTCACCTGAAAGTTGCTCACTGGCTGCTTAACCAAGGCTGACATGTGATTATATTAAAATATTGCGCAAATGTCTTCCACCATAGCCTCGGTTCAAGCAAACATTTGCAATGGGAATTTAGTAAATGCTAATTAGGTGAGCCATTACAGATTTAATCTAGCTTTGATAGTTTAACACACCTGGCACATAGTTGGGATCCAGTCCATTGCATGTATTCAGGCCATTTGAGTAGTCTGAAGGTAATTTCTTTCCTCCAGGATCGTGGGGGTGCTCTTCCTTTTCAAACAAAGACATTAAAGGAGCCAACTAAATGGAGAAATTGGTATGGAATCTGTTTTCTTTAATCTGGAAAACTATAGGAAATAGGTGAATCTGCCTGATACTCGGCTACGATACAATAGTTGTCGTAGTTTGAAACCTATGACTATGTAGTCTGTAAAATGTTTCTTCTTCAGACAACAAAAGACGATAAACGAGACGTATTCCCCACCACTCGATCGCCGCCACAAAAAATCGTTCATAGTTTTTCAAAATAAAATTGACAAAAGTGGTAATAGTTTTACTGTGGTCCCGTAATTCCTGATAGAGTCGTAGGGCCACCGCTTTGACATATGGCGTTTCGATGGTATTTTCCTTTTTAAACCTGGCGCAGCCTATCTCCTCTCCAGGTCTGAATATAGCAGATTTCTTCCAGTGAAGGAGATAGTGGGAGAATAGGGGTGAGACAAAGATATAGAGGAAGAATCGACCCTGGTACTTTTTTCCGACCTCGAATGGATTGAAGGCAAAGTTGACCTCGGCGGGATTTTAATTCAGAAAGCAGATAAAACGAATGCCACGAAGCATTCTATACGACTCAGCCAATTCGATGTCCTATAATTCTTCAAGCTGTTTTGTAGGGCATAATGATGCTCAGATTTTGCCCAATCCTAGGTCTTATCCCATAATAGTACAGTTGCTATATTTGACAACTTGGATGAACTAAACACCTTTTAACCTACACAAACAGTAGACATCTCTCGTTATCGATAGCATTTATCTATCTAAAATGTCAAAAGTCTGTCTCGAGCCTGGAGGCTCGCCAGGCCGGTGTTTATCCCGGTTTCCGTGACATGAAGCAACTGAGAGTACAATACTTTCCCCTGAACAGGACGCCTGTCCATCCCAGGGTTAAACCTCCAACTGTTTCTGATACTCATTTTCAGCTCAATATATTGAGGCAACATGAAAACAACGCACAAGCCAGTCCAGGAGTCGTCTATCCACTCCTATATATGGGGAAATGTATAAAGATGTATAAATATATTAAGAATGTGAAAAATATATGAAAAATTACCATACTCAATTGAATGTAAAATTATGGTAGAAATGTGCGTACTAAAACCTTAGAAAAAGGCTGTTACATAAAAGTGACGTGGCAATGGATTGAGATGAATAGACGAACAATGAAGATGGATTAAAAAAACCGTTAATAGGTTTTAAATGTTTATAGACGATGTGAATGATAAAAACAGAATATTTCTTTATTTGGTGAAAAAATATGATTCAAATACACGATAACAAGTTAAAATTTTCTAATATAGTTTGGTATGGACCCGTAATTCCTGAGGAAGTTGAGGGGCGCCTTATTGACATAGAGGGTTTCTTAGGTATTTCTTAAACTTGGTGGAACCCATCTCCTCTCCAGGTTTGAACACAGCAGATTTCTTCCAGAGAATAGAGGAGTGAGAGTATGGAAGAGATAAAGAAATATAGAGTAAGAATCTACCCTAACACGTGGCTGGTACTTTTTTTTCGACCTCGAATGGATGAAAGGCAAAGTTGACCCTGGTGGGATTTAAACTCAGAGAGCAGAGAGCCGAAACGAATACTTCAAAGCATTCTATCCGACTTTCTAACCACTCTGCCAATTTGCTGCCCTATAATTTTGATTAAAGCCATACAAAATTTGAGAAAGGTTTATAAGTACAGTAGTTAGGCCACATTATTAATAAACTATATTTCTAGAAACATATATGATCATATTACATCAAATAATATTATCATAGATTGTATTGTTAAATTCTACTATCTCTACATTAAACCAAAATGTATAGTTTTTGCCTTCAACTTATTGACAGCTCGCAAGTTACAAGCAGCAGAATCTATCAGATTTTTCTTCGTCTTACAAGTTTTACAGTGGGATTTTTATTTTAAAGCATTGAACATTACAAAGAAAGCATATGAGGAACCTTATTGCAGGTTTAAAACAGAACACTAATAAACAAATATCACTTGAAAATTGAAAAATCTCAAGTGAACATTGTTTGCTATAATGGAAGTAAACCTATTCCACATGCCACTACCATGAATGAAACGTAAGGGACTGTCCGTCTCGTGGTCCCGGTCGACAGGGTGGAGAAGACATTGCCACTAGGGCGGCGAAGGAGACGCGCTAGAACAGTCACTCTACCTCGTGGGGCTCGCACTCGTGGGTAGCCAGCTCTGTTCAGATAGCAGTGAGCAGGGATGTGGTCCGGGTGCCAAGAACCCCAAGAAAAATTAACAACCATTTCCTCAATTATATCAGAGACTTTAGAACATTATCAAAGGAATTTTAAATACTCACCTAATTTGATAGCCAGCCCCCCCCCCCCTCCCCACCTCTTTTTTTTCGTTACTTGATCCTTTTTTTTTCATTCCCTTCTTTTCCTTTTCATTTTTCTTCCTTTTTTGTTACCTTTAATAATTGTTTCTACTTTTGGCACAAGGCCAGCAATTATCCAAGTGCATTACTGGTGCTTTATTTTATCGAAAGCTAAGTTAACCCTCGGCGGAATTTGAACTCAGACCGTAAAGGTGTGTAACTCAATGCTGCAAAGCATGGCGTCCGACCCTCTACCGATATAGAGTTTCTACTTTTGGCACAAGGCCAGCGATTACCCCAGTGCACCACTGGTACTTTATTTTATCGACCTCGTAAGGATGAAAGGCAAAGTTAACCTCGGCGGATTTGAACTCAAACGCAAAGGGCCATAACTATGCTGCAAAACATGGTGTCTGACGCTCTACCGATACTGCCAAACCACTGCCCTTTAATAATGTCTTTTGTTTTTATTAGATATTGCCGGTTTATTTTATATGATGTCAATGGTTTTTCATGACACTGTGAGATTTTATATATTGAATATGTTTGTTTTTATATAAACAGTGTTAAAGATAAATTAAAACTGTTAGAAAGAATGATTAATGCCTTTTTGTGGTGGTAAGATTCATAAACAACAAGATTGCCCTGACAAGGAATCTATTTGTCACATTACATATAAAAAAAAAACGGGTCATTACTCAAAGGTATGCCGATAAGTCATTAAGTACCATTTTTATATCATTTCCAGCTGCTTCAGATTTTACTTAAAAGATCAATTGTTACAACTAAAATAAATACTAAAAATGTTGGCACTTGGATAGAGGAAGTACACAAGATTTTATTGGTCCCTCTCTTGCCATTAATAAAGAAATTAGCTATTAATTCTTCTTCTTCTTCTTCTTCTTCTTCTTCTTCTTCTTCGTCGTCATGGGGAATAGTCATGGGGAATAGTGTCTATTAAATCTACTTCTAAAATCACTATGGCTTCTACGAGATATTAGTAAGTTTAGTATTTGTGTTGTCACTGCTGGTGGTAGATTAGCAATATCGGTAGAGCGTTGGATAACATGCTTTGTAGCATATAGTTACGTCCTTTTAAATTCTGAGATCAAATCTCGCCGAGGGTAACTTTGCCTTTCATCTTTAGTGGTCGATAAAATAAAGTACCAGTCACGCACTGCAGTCGATTTAATCGACTTTCCCTTCCCTCAAAATTGTTGGCCTTGTGCCTATAGTAGAAACCATTATTACACAGTTATGTCCCTTTACCGACTGAGTTCAAATCCCGCCGAGGTTAACTTTGCCTTTCATCCGTATGGGATCGATAAAATAAAGTACCAGTAATACACTGGAATAATTGCTGGCCTTGTGCCTAAAGTAGAAACAATTATTATCATTCGTTTTCTTCATTTTCTTCTTCTTGGGAGAGTCGTAGAGGTAAGGTCCTCAAACACGCCTTCCAGCAGATACTGCCTGAAGTAACTGATCCGCCAGGATCTCCAAGCGGGACCAGCTGAGCTCATTGATGTTTAACAACTATGCAGCTCGGGGTCTACCCCTGGGTCCCCTGCCGGTTGGTTTTGCTCGTAAAATCTGTCCAGCGATTCTTTCATGAGACATTCTAACTACATGCCCTTATTATCAAGGATACAACAAATCACCAGGAATTGAACTTTCAATCGTAAGCCTATTATCTTAACCACTAAGTCACACGCCTTCACAATTGAGTATTGTATCTATTTGTTAAATGAATCTTTTAGGTTTAAGAATGTTATTTTTCAAAGATAATAATTATCACTGAATAAAAACATTTTTCGACTTTTTAACCAGTTGTAAAATATCAGAAAATGGAGACATTACTTAATTGTGGAACCTGTTTATATATATGGGTCTATAACTCCTGATGTAGTCATAAGGGTGCCGCAGTGATATAAAGCGTGTTTTGGCCACTTTAAACTTGGCGGAGCCTATCCACTCTGAACGCAGCCGATTTTCGTTTATAGGAGAGAAACAGTGGTAGTGAAGAAGAGATATGGAGGAAGAATTAACCCCCAGTACTGAACTGGTACTACTTTATCGACCTAAAAGGGGTGAAAGGCAATGTTGACCTCGGTGGGTTTTGAACTCAGAGCGCAATATGCGTATTGCATGTCACTACAGCATCCCTACGACTCCACTTATATTAAGCCGCGGGTTTTTCGTCCCACATTTGCCAAATTTATACGTTTTACTCAATCACTGGGAAGATTATCTATTGAATTCGTGAAGTAAAAAAAAATCATATCCAGGATATAAATACATTTTGATTATTGCCGGGGAGTACGGATGATTCATATTGGTGCACCCGTGTTTGAATATCAATGCTGCTACAGTAATTAGATTACTGTCTGAATGATTTGTGTTACCTTAAACTCCAGTGTGTAGATATAGTTTATGTCAGGGGAAGTTTTAAATTTTTAACGTTGAAAGAGATAGAAGGCAAAATGGACTGTAAGAGGCAACGAAAAGTAAAAGTAAGTTACCTGGTAATCTTTGTTTTGTTTTGTTGTTGTTGTTCTTTTATCTGTCCAATATTTCGGGACCTAAAAGTCCTTTCATCAGGGTTTAAGGAACTTTCAATAGATAAGGTTCCAATTTCCTCTCTTTGGGATAAAATTTTGATTTTGATTTAAATGTTTTCTAAGTCGTTTTCAAGAGTTTTTTTATGGTTATTTCGCTTTCCACGTGAATGACGTCATTGCCAATATAGTATTTCGTGAAATCAATTTTCTTTTTTGTGTGAGATGTTTAGTTTGTGTGCCCGTGGATGTGTCTTTTTATGTCAAGTACTGTGTGCTGAGATCTGATCTATTATTTATTTGCAGGTTAAGTGTACGTATGAGCAAGGCTTCCTTAAATCTTAAGTTGCCCACATTTCTATCACTGGCTTTAACGGTAACGGTAATATGTTGGTTGATGTTTCTACATTTGTCAATGTGTTTTTTGTTATCAAAGTTGGGTATATATCGTAGCTACAGTATTCGATATAACCAGAGGGGAATGATCATTGTAAGTAACATAATAATGGTATGGTATGGTGCAGTAACTCCAACGAGGCGTTCGGCCACTCCGATGCGAGTACACTCGTCACCAAGAAGGGTGCCGATTGATGAGGAAGGCACCGAATTGAGCCACGCGTTGTCCCATTCTTCTCTCACCCTAGAGCCCTTGCCTTTCCCTTCCTTTTTCGTTTTCATAACTACAAAAGACACTTGCATTATTTATCAATCTATAAATATATACAACTAAACCATACAATCATATAAGTATCTGCCGACCATCAGACATGATGTGGCACGAATAGAAAGAAAGAAAGAAAGTTAGATTTAATAGGGGTTTACAGAATATGCAGTAAATTGCAGAGACCATTTCACTATGCTCTACTAAAATTTGCAAAGATGATGTAGTACAAGACATATAATATACAAGTTAATATAATGTGAAGAAAAGTTAGTTCTTTTGGTGAATATAATTCTCATAATTTGTCTTGTAGATGTAGAGCTACATCTGGACATAGAGAATAATTAGTTTGCATGCATTAGTCCCATAAATAAAGAAAATGACAATAGGAATGGCAACAGAAGTTGCTGCATAATGCATTTAAACGCATTTCTTGCCTTGCATGCGGAGCAAGTCTAACAGGTTTGAATATACGGATATACTAACAATTCGAATTACCTCTGACGAAGCAGTTTAAAATGTAGAGAATATAAAATTCAATCGATATAACTAACAAAACACCAAACGTGATGGCAACATTTATTTGACGTTATAGTCATAAAAACATACTTCTAAATCTAATATATATTTGTGAAATGGGCGGTGGGTGAGATTCAGATGTGCACGGTTAAATGGTAGTAGACGTGGTCGGACGGACACGAAAATTTACACACCTATGTAAAAAGTGCCAAGGAAGCAAATAGACGAGGTTTCTAATCTCTAACTTGAAAAATGTGGTCCCTAGGACCCCAAAACTATCGCGTTCGGTGAGTTATTTCTCCCCTGTACTTTTGTCTAAAAAAACATATGAAAGACAACGTTATTTCGCTGTTAATAAACTTTTGGCTACTACAGTACGTTTCATTTTCATTTTTAAAATACAATTGCTCTATATTAAATTTAAATAATTCTATAACGATCATACAGTACTGTTTTATGAAATCGATTCTGCAGTAGAATTTTACGAAATGCCAAAAAGAAAAAGGTAACTGTTTTCTAACAAAAGAAATAAAACCCTTACATTGCGAACCCCCTGTTCTAATACTGGGGTTAGTTATTTCCCCCTCTTCTAATAAATATCTAATAAGTAGAGGCCCCTCTTGCTGACCAGGGCAATCAAAGTGTAAACTATCATACAGTACCGTTTTATGAAATCAATTCTGCAGTACCATTTTACGAAATGCCAAACCGAAAATAGTCACTGTTTTCCATCAAAAGAAATAAAACCCTTAAATTGCGAAGAAGGGAGTCATGTTCTCAAGTACGTTTTTTTCAGATATCATTTTCATTTTATTTCTAATACATGTTAACCACCACTAACAGTAAGTAGTATTTTTCAATTCATTGTCTTATTTAAAATAACATATCAAAGACAACGTTATTTCGCTGTTAATAAACTTTTGGCTACTACAAGCTTCCATGGTTACGGGGAAAATCGATGAAACAGGAATTTCCCATTCAAATTGAACTGAGAGTAATCTGTGAACGCAGAAGTAAATATTTCGAGAAACGTTGCAACCGAACGAAAACAGGAAGACGATATTTTGGTTCGTGAAGACGTTCCCTGGCAATGAACGGGAAAAAAGCGAGGATAATACATCGTTATGTGGATCGTGAAGAACAATTTCATGCAAAGACAAGACCAAGTTTATGGTATAAATGGGAGTCGTTAGACTAATATTCTATTTAAAATAACAGAATGATTTCCAGCCCCCTAGTTTAAGAATGATGTAAATAAAATTGAAAACGAAAATGACAGAGGTTATTAAAATAGTAAAAGTAAATAGTGAAGATTTAGGCCAGTACATACGTATGCCCCGACGGACATACACATACATACGCACACACAAATACACACACACACACACACACACACACACACACACACACACACACACACACACACACACACACACACACACACACACACACACAGATACACACACACACACGTATGTATAAACACTATGAATTTCTACAGTATTTTCACCAAACTTAAGACATAGGTTACTTATGTACTCTGGATGGTCATGGGCACTGTCATTTTTCCAGATATTGATTATAGGTCCCCCGGCAGATAACCCCTTTAACCACTTCCTTGGAGTCGACTGAAGCACTGCAATGCAATGCAACAAAACGTCATAACTTCTGGAGTTCGCAACCGATTTTCACAAAACATGACACATGGGCTACGTTTGTCCTACAGATGAATGTGAACTCTCAGAATTGGCACATATTAGTTAGGGGACCCCTGGGAGGCAGGATCCCCTTTTTGGAAAAAGCGGATTATTTTGTAAAAGTATAGTTTTCGAAGCAGCACTGAAGTATTGACATAATGGTATACACAACTGCTATTTAATATCCGAGCAACGCCGGGTACCTCTGCTAGTCTAATATATATTTGTGAAATGGGCGGTGGTTGAAATTCAAATGTGCACAGTTAAATGGTAGTAGACGTGGTTGGACGGACATGAAAATTTACACGAGGTTTCAAATCTCTAACTTGAAAAATGTGGTCCCTGGGACCCGAAAACTATCGCGTTCGGTGAGTTATTCCCCCCTGTTCTAATACTTTTGTCTTATTTACAATTTCATCATCCTACTACATTTAACGATCATACAGTACCGTTTTATGAAATCGATTCTGCAGTACGGTCACTGTTTTCCATCAAAAGAAATAAAACCCTTGGCGATACTTGGTTTTAGTGTCCTAAATTATCATCATCGACATTCAATTATTAGCTCCACCCACTACACGATACGTCACGAAGGTAAATGTTTCGAAAATATTTTAAACTGTATATCGCAACAATATATTGTTTAAAGAAATTGTTTTTCTATTATTAAAAACTGTAAATCTGTTTTTAAAAAAAATGTATTTCGCAGCAACTTTTTTTCTGTTAAAAACTGTAGATTCATGTAAAAATGAAGCATAGTGTTTCGGTTAAATACATTTTTTTTAACAGATTTACAGTTTTAAGCAACAGAAAAAAAATTTCTTTAAACAATATATTGTTGCGATATACAGTTTAAAATTTTTTCGAAACATTTACCTTCGTGACGTATCGTGTGTTAAAAAAAAAATGTATTTCGCAGCAATTTTTTTTCTGTTAAAAACTGTAAATAAATATTCATGTAAAAATGAAGCATAGTGTTTCGGTTAAAAACTTAAAAACTGTAAATAATATTCATGTAAAAATGAAGCATAATTTTTCTGTGAAAAACTGTAAATAAATATTTATTTTGTTCAAAAAATAAATCAAAAATCTAATTTTCTCTGTTAATATTTTAATAAATATTTATTCTAAAACTTCAATGTTTTTTCGTGTAAAAATGAAGCATGTAAGAAAATGAACATGTAAAAATCAAGCCGCAGCAGCAGCTGATAACGTGTCGTGGTGGCGTATTGTGTAGTGGGTGGAGCTAATAATTGAATGTCGATGATGATAATTTAGGACACTAAAACCAAGTATCGCCAAACCCTTAAATTGCGAAGAAGGGATGCCTGTTTTTATTTTAATTCTAATACATGTTAACCACCACTAACAGTAAGTAGTATTTTTCAAATTGCATATCATCGACATTGCTATTTCGCTGTTAATAAACAACGCTTTTCACGTCGCTCCACTTCTCATTGTACGCCGTCCAGCCCCAAGTGCATATTTCTATTTTTTTTCCTGAAGTGCTTCTTTATAATTAACTTTCAATAATATTTTTCAAATTATTAACTTAATAAAAAGTGGCCCCGGGTGCAACCGAGCTCAGCTGCTAGTTATCTATATATCTAAAACAGAGAATGTCTGTCTGTCTGTCTGTCTGTCTGTCTGTCTGTCTGTCTGTCTGTCTGTCTGTCTGTATGTATGTATGTATGTATGTATGTATGTCTGACTCCCTAAAACTCGAGAACCACCCAACCGATTGTTTTCAAACTTTATACATGTAATACTTATGGTCGTGTGAGTCTTTTGAGCAAAACAAATTTCAAATTTTCAATGCCCTAGGGACTGCATTGGGCGATTTAGCGATCTCTCTCTGTCTTTCTTAGTCTGTCTTTTTAGATAGATATATATCTATTACGTCGAGCCCTTATAATATCTGTCTATATGTCTGCTGTCTGCATTACGACATTATGACACTATCTCTGTGTGTGTGTGTGTGTGTGTGTGTGTGTGTGTGTGTGTGTGTGTGTGTGTGTGTGTGTGTGTGTGTGTGTGTGTGTGTATATATATATAGTGTGTGTATATATAGTGTGTAACGTTTTTCAAAATATTTACTTCTGCGTTCACAGATTGATTTTTTTAGTTACAGAAGATCCCGTTAAGAGTGAAAGCAGTGATTCTTTGCTTAAACTTTAATCTGCTATTTTAATATATATATATATAATTATATATTGTACAGATATTTTTGCATACACAATAACAAAATATAAACAAACGTATTTATTTCACGAGGCTCGATAAGGATAAATATATATCAAATATATAAGAACCCTAGAGCAAATATTGTTCTCATTGCTGACGTATTATCTTCGCTATTTTCGGTTCATTGCCAGGGACAGCATTAGGCGAAAAACCGATTTTTTAAAGCATTTTGGTTGCGTTAGGGCCTGTAACTCGAGAAGTACCCAACCGATTTTTTTTTAACTTTGCATATGCATTACTTATGTTTCACAAATTTTCTTGACTGAAAAAGATTTCAAATTTTTGCCCGGGGACCGCATTGTTTAGCATTTTGGTTGCGTTAGGGCCTGTAACCTTAAAAGTACCCAACTAAATTCCTTCAACCCACATGCTTACTGCTCTGTAACTATTGCTTTCATTGTACTACAGCACAATTTATACATGCTCGGTTTGTCGAATGCCTTTTTACTTAACCCTATCGTCTTGGCTTTCGTGGGTTGAAGATTTTACTCTCAGGCACCCAATTAAGTTAAACCCCTGGTAATCTACGACGAATTTTTTTTATAAGCACATAATGTAGACACTATCCCGAGGCCGAGGTATTCCGTACTTCTCTGTACTGTTTCAGAAAGGAGGGATAAACATGCCAATCTATGTTTAGAATCCCGAGCAACGCCGGGCCATTCTGCTAGTCTATATATCTAAAACAGAGAATGTCTGTCTGTCTGCATTACGACATTATGACAGTATCTGTGCGTGTGTGTGTATATATGTATATATATAGTGTGTGTATATATATATATATAGTGTGTAACGTTTTTCGAAATATTTACTTCTGCTTTCACAGATTGATTTTTTTAGTTTCAGAATATCCCGTTAAGGGTGAAAGCAGCGATTCTTCGCTTAAACTTTAATCTGTTATTTTAATATATATATATATATATATATAATTATATATTCGTGTACAGATATTTTTGCATACACAATAACAAAATACAAACAAACGTATTTACGGTATTTCAGAGGCTCGATAAGGATAAATATATATCAAATATATAAGAACCCTAGAGCAAATATTGTTCTCATTGCTGACTAGGCAGAAGGGGATATATACGATTGGCTGAAGAAGGACGAGACTGTGTTAGTAGTACAACCAACGGCTGCTATCACACCAACAGCAGCAAAAACAACAAAAAAGAGAGGGAACGCAATTATATGCTTTTGAAAAATCTTAATGGAAAATTATTTGCCTATTCACCCAAGGCGACTTCACTTTTTATTAGGACTTCTGCGTCAATTGGTGAACATACGACGAAACTGTTTCAGAAAAGAGGGATAAACATGCCAATCTATGTTTAGAATCCCGAGCAACGCCGGGGCATTCTGCTAGTGTAATTTAAAAGAGAGTCTTTTTGATTGAATGGTCAGTTTAAATCTATCTAAATGAGGAGAGAATGAATGTCAAGCAATTTAAAAATTATAAAATTTTTCATTTTTTTTTTACAAGCTCACAACATTTTTTAATAAAAGAAAATAAATTCAATTTATAACAGAATGATTAAAAATGTTTTACAACAGAATATTTACATTATTCTCAAAATTCGGAGCTGGAAATCATTTGGTTATCTTAAATAGAATATAACAATAACAATGATAATAATATTGTTTCTACTTTTGGTACAAGGCCAGCAATTGCCCCAGTGCATCTTCTAATAATGGAAAACATACATATACACGGACACCAAAGGAGCCGAACTCCCACTGTCTATTCCTCCATCTCTCTCTCACTCTCCCCATCTCTCACTAATATGAGCAAATGTCATCCCACGCGCTAACCGCCCCACGGCTCCGGCGAACAGAATAGAGAAGGCGTTTCCCCTGCAGCATCCAAGCCATGCTTTATGACCTCGTTGAGAGCAGCAAGGCGTGGAAGGCGGCCGGCACTGTAGCGACAGGAAAGCGGGTATAGGCAGAAAGAGTCTACGGTGGATCCGCAGCGACATTTGTGTGGTTCGCAGATCCGCTAGCTGAGCCTCAAAGAAACCCCGATGAGTAAACTTTCAATGTCCAGCTGCGTGCCAGTAGAGAAGGAGGGCAATGCATGGAGCCAGGTACTACTGTGGGCTTGCGAAAACATGCAAGGCGGTGGCCGAAAAAAAGAGGCCTCGGACAAGAGGGTCGAGGGTGCCATAGTTAAACCTATTAGTGAGTGTCACAATTGCGCTCAGAAGGCGGCGCTCGGCGTCAGTGGAAAGGAGGGATAACAACTCTATGAGGTGGCCAGGTCGGAGGCCACCAGTACCTCCTCTGCTGCTGGCTGGGAAGGACTTGATGGCAGACATGATGTTTGCGTCGGAAGCCTCAAAGAGCAGATGAGGATCAGGTGGAGGTATGAGGTCGGTGGGCGGTATTTTTGTTTTCATAAACCACACACACACACGCGCACGCGCGTGCGCTTGCACGCATGTGAATTATTTTACGAAGCAGGTTTTAAAAACATTGCGACAATAGATAATTTATATAGTTATGGGCCAAACAATGTATATTAAGAAATAAAGGTGTTTTATTCAAAATTTTCCTCGATGAATCGCTATAAGATTTATTTTATTTTGTTTTTTCTTCTTATCTGTGTTTTGTTTTTCCACGGCAACGACTGAAACAGTTTTAGTCCCGTGGACGTCATTTCAATATGAAATAAATATATTTTTTCTCCACTAATGTAATAAATACCTTATTTAATTGCGGTTCATTTCCTATTTACTTCGGAAAGTCATTCTTAATTATATGTATGTGTCTGTGTGTGTGTATATATATATATATATAACATTTTATACTTTGGGAGGGTCATGTTACCAATAAAAACACACGCACCTGTTGGTTTTCACTTCAATTTATTATAAGTTTCCGGTTGGCTGGTTGGTTGGATCGATAACCGGAAGGTTGTTTATATATTGTCAAAGCTCTTTCGTCACACATTCTGTGACCTCCTCAGTGACTAGGTTTTTATTTTATATATATATTGTGTGTGTGTGTGTGTGTGTGTGTGTGTGTGTGTGTGTGTGTGTGTGTGTGTGTGTGTGTGTGTGTGTGTGCGTGCGTGTGTGTGTGTGTGTTTATATGTATTTATGTGTGTGAAAGTGCGTGGTTAGGGTATCCGACTCACAATCGTAACGTCGTGAGTTCGATTCCCGGTGGCGCGTTGTGTCCTTGAGCAATAGACCTTATTTCACGTTACTCCAGTCCACTCAGCTGGCAAAAATGCAAAGTTTACCAAGAGCCTCGTAAAAAACGTTTTATTGAGGCTTTCTTGTCTATCAGCAAATGAGCATATCTTCACCGATCATTCCACATATTACAATGAAGCTCTAGCCCGAAGTGGATTCTTGATAAGGTTGAATATACTAAGTACGAGCATAAACCTAGGAAAAATAGATCTCGACGTATTATATGGTATAACTCACCATATAATATGGAGGTGGCCACACCATTAGCAAAAATCTTTTTCTCTTTAATTAAGAAGTATTTCCTCTTAACACACAAATATAATAACATTTTTAATAGAAATACCGTTAAAATATCTTACTCAACAACTCCAAACTTCGCACATAACATCATTGCATCTAATTTAGCTAAATTACCTAGCCGTAGTAACACAAACAATCTAGTAACTAGTACTAATTGTAATTGTAGGAATCGGGAAGACTGCCTTCTATCCTGGAAATGCCTCTCCAGTAATATTGTCTACAAAATAAGTTCGACACACGCACGTCTAGTAAAGCCTATATAGGGTTAACTACCAATATATTCAAGCAGCGTCTATACATGCACACCCATTCTTTTCCTAACCCTATAAGAATGAACATGACGTCACTTTCGGCCTATATCTGGAGTCTAAAAGACAACCATACCTGATATAGGGAGATCCTAGTTAGAGCTAGCTCGTATAATGGAAACAAAAGACTATGAGATCTTTGCGTCGCTGAAGCCCTGGAAATACTCTACGCCAACGATCAAATCTTGAACAAAATATCCGAGGCGATTTCGTCTTGTAAACACTAACGGCATAAACCTCTCCTGTATTACAGCCCTACATTATAACCTAACAGATAGTACGGACAATATGCAGATAATATACGTCATGATGTGGTAGCTAAGTATATTTTATGTTTATACCATTATTTATTCGTATAGCTATGTACACATTATCTGTATGTTTGTGTATGTGTGTATATATATATATATATATATGTGTGAGTGTGTGTATATGGGTGTACATATTGCGTGTATCTACGTATATGTGTTTGTATAAAGGTGTATTTATTACCCTTTGCAAGGAGGAGTGCGCACATGAGCGTGTATGTGCATGCGCCAACCGAACATCTACGAGTGGGTTTTTGCACATATACACGTGCGTGTATGGATATATGTACATGTATGCGTACGTGTGTATGTGTGTGTATGTGTATATGTGTGTATGTATGTGTATATGTATGTGTATGTATGTATATATATATATATATACATACATATATATATATACATATATATATATACATACATATATATATATACATATATATATATATACATATATATATATACATATATATATATACATATATATATATACATATATATATACATATATATATATATACATATATATATACATATATATATACATATATATATACATATATATATACATATATACATATATATATACATATACATATATATATATACATATATATATACATATATGTATACATATATATATATGTATACATATATATATATACATATATGTATACATATATATATACATATATATATACATATATATATACATATATATATTATATATATATACATACATATATATATATAATATATATATACATACATATATATATATATAATATATATATACATACATATATATATATAAAATATATATTTACATACATATATATATATAAAATATATATTTACATACATATATATATATATATATATATAAGAACAAAAGATGGTTAAAAGAGTTCCATGTATTTTATTATGCGCATTTCAAAAACAAATATCATCATGTAATAATATTTGTGTTTTCATCAGATAAAACAGGAAGACATGATATGAAGGTTAAAAAACACTTGTGGATAGTGCAGTTTTAAATCAACATATCATGTCTTCCTGTTTTATCTGATGAAAACACAAATATTATTGCATGATGATATTTGTTTTTGAAATGCGCATAATAAAATACATGGAACTCTTTTAACCATCTTTTGTTCTTATATATTATGTATACTCCAGTCCTACAAACTGTAGAGTGCTTCTTATCCGATATCTGCATTGCTTTATTGTACTACAATAAAACTCACCTCCTACATTATATATATATATATATATATATATATATAAAATTTCAACTTATCAATAATGTAGTGATAATATATCGTCACGTTAGAGATGAACAGCGTACGTGTAGGTTTGCTCAACGAGTATAAATTATATTCCGGAGAAAATGTAGAGAAGATGAATATAAAATGAAAGTGCTTTTTTAAAGGAATTTATTAGGTATTGACATATGTTTCTGTTTCTCTCCTTCTTCTGCTCCTTCCACCCCTCCCTCCACTTCACCACCTCTATCTCCACCTCCCACGTCCACTTCTTAGACATCTCCGTCGCCTTCGACCCCTCCCACCACTCCCCGTCACCTCCGCCTTCTTCAAAACCACCGACTCCCACTCTTACCTCGACTTCACCTCTTCCCACCCCACCCACACTAAACACCCCATTCCCTACTCCCAACTTCTCAGGATTCGCCGCCTCTGTAGCCGAGATGCTGACTTTGAGTCCCAGGCCCTTTCCCTAGTCAGCCATTTCATCCGCAGAGGTTACCCCCCCCTTTCTCGTCCACACCGCTCTCACCCGCGCCCGTGCTGTCCCCCGCTCCACCACCCTCACCCCACGCCACCGCACACCCACCCACCGTCTCCCCTTCCCCATCACCTACCACCCCTCCACCGCACCATCCGCCGCCTCTTCCGACGCCTCCAGTCCGACCCCTCCACCTCCCACATCTTCCCAACCCCACCACTCCCCTCCTCGTCCACAGCTCCCTACCCCCCAACCCACGCTCTGTCCCCCCCCCCGGTTCCTTTCCCTGTTCTAGGCCCCGCTGCAACACCTGTCCCCACATCACCAACACCACCACCTTCCAGGGTCCCAACGGCCACTCTCTCTCGGTCCGGCATGCCTTCCGCTGCACCTCCTCCAACCTAGTCTACGACTTATGTCGGACAGACGGGACGTCGCCTGGCGGACCGATTCACGGAGCACCTCCGGGATATTCGTCTCGGGGGCAGTTCCCCCAACGCCCGCCACTTTGGTGGCCCTGGACATTCCGCACGCCATCTCACAGTCTGTGGCCTACTCCAGTGCCACGGAACAACCGCCAATCACCTTACGGTCGAACAACGAACTATCTTCATCTTACAGACCCACACTCCCCCCGGCCTGAACTCCCCACCCTTATTCCTTTAGCCTTCGACCGCCCCCCTCCCCCACACTTATCCACCACTAACACCACTAACACACCCCTCCTTTTCACCGCCCACCCCACAACTAACAATACTAACACCTCCACTCCACCCCTCATCTGACCACCCTTCCCCAACTAACATACTAACATCCCTCCCCCTCTCCTCCTCCCCGCTCCTTATCACACGCACACACCCACCGGCACATATATACACGCGCTCACACTAAACACACACCCTACTACCACCACTAACCCTCACCCCCACATCTCTCACCCCCACACCTCCATCCCACCACCCCGCAACTAACCTCACTAACACCCCCTAACCCCAAGCACACGAACACACGCACCACTTACACCACCCAGCCCCACACGCAACTAACATCACTAACACCCCCCAACCCCACGCACACGTACCCACACACCCTCGTACACCACCAACTCTACACACCCTACCACCACTAACCCCCACTCACACCTGCATTCAACCCCTCCCCACCTCCCGTATACTAACACCCACCCACTAACACCTCTTCATCAAACTACACACACACCAGTACACCACACTCCCTCCATAGAACCACACACACCCTTCTCTCCCCGCTCCACCCTCACCCTCGCTCCACACTCACTCATCCCACTAACACCTCTACTAATACACACACACACACCCTCCTCACTCCAACTTTCACACCTACCCATCCTCGCCCCTTTACCATTCTACCGACTGCTGCTATGCCCTCTGACCACCTCTCAGCACAAACAGACACACAGCACTCCCACTGCTTGACCACTTCCTGTTGCGCGCGCACCCCACATCTCTCCTCTTCCGACCATCGCTTCATAGAACACCCACATGCAGAAATTGACCAACAACGAATCCACTAAACATCTTCGGAATTTACCTACTTTTCAACCATCCTCTTACGTAATCACCTATATAACTCACCCACACACACACCCCCCAAAAAAAATGTTCTCCACACGCCACCTACACCCACAACACGCTTAAACCCCACACACACGTGCTTTCCACCACATATTTACACCCTCAGCCTCCTGATTCCTCTCCCCCCACCCCTCTATCCACACACGGACAGACACTCCGACCCATAACCCCCCCCCCCCACACACACACACACACCTCTTCCTGAACATGCAACCCCGTTCTTCCCCCAACCCTTACTTTCACATACACACACACACACACACGCACACATACACACACACACCACCTTCAGCCCTCCCCGCTAGGACACCCCGTCTCCCTCTCCCCACTCCACCCGCCACCACCCCTACACACCCCACACCCTTCCACCACCTGTTTTACCCCCCTTTTAATTTCAGTTTATTTTTATCATGCCTTTATATTTAAATTTATCTCATTCCTTGTATTTTGATCATGCTTTATTTTTATTTTTATCTTTATTTTTTATTTTTTCATTCGCACCGTTTCCTTTCGCTATATGTCTCTCCACCACTCCCCTACACACCCTTTGAACTCTGTTCCCACACACTTCTCACCTGAGGAAGGGCTTATGCCCGAAACGTCGTCCCCCACCAACACCCCACTCTCCAGAGCGTGAAATTAATAAACATTCGGTGTACTGCCTCTCTGTTTTGTCCCTGTTCAAATTTTTCCATTATATATATATATATATATATATATATATATATATATATATAATAAAGCCAAAATAATGCAGGTATGGACATAGAATAGAGAATGCAAATGCAAAAGATATTGTTAACAATTAGTCTTTTACCTTAGATTTATTTAAATGTCCTTAATTTTCGAGATAATATCTCTTCTTCGGAGGGAAGTAAAGCGGTTAAACCAGTGTTCTAAATAGCTTGCCAAGTCATGCTGACAGGAAATGGTATAGAGTATCTGTTCTATCTCTAATGTCAAAGAGTTAAGGTTAGGTGGATAAAGAGTAGTGTCCCTTTAAAAGGTTTTTTTTGTACATGCCTGTTTAAGTGTGTGGGAGAATGTGTGAGGTGTAAGTATGTGTGTGTGTGTGTGTGTGTGTGTGTGTGTGTGTGTGTGTGAGTGTGAGAAGATATGTCTATACGTGCACAATGGCACACAAGGGTGCCCTTGAGGCATTGGACGGGACCCTGAAAGACATTAGGGATTCTACGGCTCCTATGGATGGCGTAACCCTTCTGCTATCAGGGGATTTTCGGCAAACGCTGCCTGTCATCCCCAAAGGGACAAGAGCTGATGAAGTGCTTGCCTGCCTTAAGTCGTCCACGTTGTGGCCCCAGGTGAAGACTTTGTACCTGAGCACAAAGTGACAACATGTCTGCAGCATTTGCTCAGAACATTTTAGCACTTGCTGATGACAAGGTCGGCATAGCAATCGACTACCTGTGCAACATTGTGAGCAGCCCTTCTGACCTTTGGGAGGCAGTTTTTCCTAATGTCTCATCTAACTTCAAAAACTTCGATTGGCTCAGCGAAAGAGCCATCCTTGCTCCGAAAAATGCCATGGTTAATTTTATTAACGAGCAGCTGATTGAGAAAATTCCCGGTAAAGAGCACATCTTCAAATCTATCGACCGGACGTCAGACCCCGACGATATCGTTAATTATCCGGTTGAGTTATTAAATTCCCTTGAGCCTCCAGGGCTCCACCTCACATTCTTAAGCTTAGGGTTGGCTGTCTCATTATGCTAATAAGGAACTTGCGCCTAGCAAAGCAGTGCAACGGTACTCGCATGGTCGTCAAGTCAATGACGCCCCACTTGATTGAGGCCACCATTGTAACGGGGTGCGGGAAAGGGGAGAATGTTTTCATTCCAAGGATGAACCTTTTCCCCTCGGCGTCAGATATCCCGTTCGATTTCCGGCGATCCCAATTCCCGATGAGACCATGTTTTGCCATGTCCATTAACAAGTCACAAGGGCAAACATTGCGGGCATCAATTTGGGGGAGCCATGCTTCTCCCATGGTCAACTTTATGTTGCCTGTTCCCACGTAGGTAGAAGGAATGCACTTTTTGCTTACACTCCTCAAGGGATCACAGGCAATATCGTCTACAAAGAGGTGCTATAGATGTTGGTGCAGGTGTTGGAGGTGTTGGAGCTATGCCGTCTGGAAAACTATTTCCTGGTAGGGTCACCCATGGCGAACAGATGTGACACCCAGCGGTATCAGGGCTACCATCTTACAACTTTGGTCTGCTAAATTCGCTATTGGAAGATTATTAACCAATCATTGATTGTCCAAAATGCTAATTGGTTCGTAACTTTTAATAACCGGTTCAACTGCTTTATGCACTTAATTGATAAGCTTATTCGCTTTCAAGCCACGTTTACCTGTATGTAACTTTTCATAGCAAATGAATAAACCCGAGCAACGCCGGGCTAAACTGCTAGTATCTATATATATAAAGCTGAGGATGTGTATGTTAAGGTTTGTAACGTATGCACGTTCACAATTTCCAACGAATTCTATTCAAAGTCGGGACAATTATTGCTTTTGGTCAGAAGAATTTCAAATCCATCAACAATAAGGGCAAAAATCGATCATGATCATTCCCCCTCTCTATAATTTAACTGCTTTACTCTCTCTGTCGCTCTTCACTCCCTATATGAAACTGTGTATGATCAAATGGAGCGTTCCGTATATTCCCTCTCTCTATAATTTAACTGCTTTACTCTCTCTGTCGCTCTTCACTCTCTATATGACAACACTGCAGTGGAGCGTTCCGTATTGAGCATTCCGTATTGACATACGGCTTATCTGGGGCATTTTCAATCCACTTATTGCAAATAACAACCCACAAAATAACACTTCATATAGTAGATTAATGCTATAGACATATGAATCGGAATGTAACCCGTGAACTTTTTCCTGGGCAAAATTATTCGAACAGATATGACCTCATTGTCAAAGTGTTCAGACTGAAACTGGCTAAACTCATGGCTTTAATAAAAAAGGGTCAGGTATTTGGGGCTGTCAAGTGTGACATGTTCACCGCCGAATGGGAAAAACGAGTGCTGCCACATGCTCACATTTTGATTTGGTTAGCTGATGAAATCAATTCAAATATCATAGACAGCTTCATTTTGGCTGAAATCCCTAACCCAGCAACTGACCAGGAATTACATGACATCGTCAAAGCTAACATGGTCCGTGTGCGGACCCCCCCCATTCTCCCCCCTTATAAAAAACGGTCTCCAAATAAAATCAGACCCCCCAATAGAAAACAGACCCAACCAATAAAAAACAGAACCCCCAAATAAAAAACGGTCTCCTAATACAAAACGCCCCCAATAAAAGACGGACTCCAAATAAAAAACATACACCCCAAATAAAATGGACCCCCCAAATAATAAATGGATCACCCTCAAATAAAAAAACTGACCCCCCCCCCAATAAAAAAACAGACCCCCACCAAAAAAACGGACCCACCCAAATAAAAAATGGAGCCCCCAAATTAAAAACGGATTCCAAATAAAAACTCCCCCCAATGAAAAACAGAACCCCCAATAAAAAACGGATACCCCCTCCCCCAAATAAAAAACTGTCTCCAAATAAAAAACGGACTCCCCACCAATAAAAAACGCCCACCCCCCATAAAAACGGTCCCCCCACCCCTACACCAATAAAAAAACAGTCTCCAAGTACAAAACTGACCCCCCCCCCGAAATAAAAAAAGGGACTCCAAATAACACCCCCCCTAAAACACGGACCTCCCACCCCTTCCCCCAAATAAACGGTCTCCAAATAAAAAAACCGACGCCTCCATAAAAAACTGAACCCAACCCCTCCCCCAAATAAAAAACAGACCCCCCCATTACAAAACGGACTCCCCGCCCCAATAACCCCCCTCCCCCATAAAAAGGACCCCCACCCCTCCCCAAATAAGAAACGGACTACAAATAAAAAATGGCTCCCCCAATAAAAAACAGATGCCCCCAAATAAACTCCCCCCCCCCAAATAAAAGACGGATCCGCCCAAATAAAAAATGGACCCCCCACCTCCTACCCCCAAAATAAAAAACGGACCCCCCCCCAATTAAAAACGGATTCCAAATAAAAAACGGATCCCCCCCAAATAAAAAAACGGACTCCAAATAAAAAAACCGACCCCCCAATTAAAAACGCCCACCCCCATAATAAACGGACCCCCCCCCAAATAAAAAACGACCCTCCCACCCCGATAAAAAAACGCATCACCCCCCCCCCCCCCCCCAAATAAAAAACGGTCTCCAAATAAAAAACCGACCCGCCAATAAAAAACGCCCCCCATAAAAAACTGAACCTAACCCCTCCCCCCAAATAAAAATGGTTTCCAAATAAAAAACAGACCCCCCCAATGAAAAACGGACCCCCCAAAAAACAGACCCCACCAAAGAAAACGGACCCCCCCAATAAAAAACGGACTACAAATAAAAAATGGCTCCCCCAATAAAAAACAGATGACCCCAAATAAACTCCCCCCCCCAATACAAGACAGACCCCCCAAATAAAAAATGGACCCCACCCCACCCCTAACCCCCAAATAAAAAACGGACCCCCCCAAATTAAAAACGGATTCCAAATAAAAAAACTTACCCCCCCCCCCCCCAAATAAAAAACGGACCCCTCCAATAAAAAACTGACACTCCCAATAAAAAAAGAACTCCCATGGCGGACAGATCTGACGCCCAGCGGCATCAGTCGCTATTGGAAGATTATTGATTGATCATTGATTGTCCAAAATGCTAATTGGTTCATAACTATTAATAACCGGTTCAACTGCTTTATGCACTTAATTGATAAGCTTATTCGCTTTCAAGCCACGTTTACCTGTATGTAACTTTTCATAGCAAATGAACAAACCCGAGCAACGCCGGGCTAAACTGCTAGTATATATATATATATATATATATATATATAAGTATCGGTGCTCTAAAATGGCGATGTATGTATGAATGTATGTATGGTATATTTGATAATATACTGTATGTTTATTTTAAAAGATTTTGAAGACCATTCGCTACGAGTTTTAAAGTAGCGACTACGTCACTTACTTGGTCTCGACAAAAGCAAAGGGAAGTAACCGACGACCGTTTCTCGCTCCTTAGCGGTTATCAAGATTGCATGCAACCACTTTGTTTAATCAGCTCTTAAACATCACTGGAATTCTATAAGAATCCAGCTTCTACACATCTCGGCAGAAGCGGGGGTACCATTGTCTATGTGTGTGCGTGTGCGTGTGCGTGTGTGTATCTAATAGACCGCCTGTGACTCGTTGGGTCATGTTCACTTAAAAATAATTTTAAAATAATTAAAATATACACAGACATGTACATAATGTGAAATGAAACTGGAAGGTCCATACATATACGCGTGTGTATGTATATATATAAATGCGTGTGTTTCTATAAATATATATATATGTATGTGTGTGTGTATATATATATATATATATATATGTGGATATCTGTGATCTATATACACTGGTCATAGACACACACACATATATACACACACATATATATACATACACACACTCACACATATATATATATATATATATATATATATATATATATATATTATGAAAATAAAACAAAGAAGCCTTCAATACATCAAAAGTCTTTATTAGCCAACAATGTTTCGTCCTATTAAGGACTCATCAGGGCAATTAAAACTTCAAGAAGCACTATCGGCCAATACAAGCCGAAAACTCCGAAGAATATGGAGTGTACATACACTAAAGTATTGGAAGATTATGGGTAAAAATATATAATAAAAATATATAATAAAAATCACTAAGTAGGTGGATAACATTTTGAACCATATTACAAATATAGTCCAAAGCCAAAAAACTAGAGCCAAACAAAGGTGGTTATATAGAGTGGGAATTATAGTACTATATGTAATACAATATAATATAATATAATATACTTGTAACAATATTAAAATTAAAATTTAAATTAAAAGGCACAATATACATATGTATATATATACACACACATACGCACATATACATATACATCAATACACATTTCCATCATTAACAGCACAAAATTAAACCTTATTAAGAGTTTAAATATAAATAAGCATAATAGGAATAAAAATAAAAATACAAAATAATACGTATATATAATATACAGTATAACATGAAGTAATGAAATGATTAAAAGTAAAACATATAATATATAATAAACTATATAATTATATAATATATAATATAATATAATAGATAATCTCCGGTTAATTTACACAAACAATATAGATGTCACAATAACACTATAATAATAATATAGTATTGGAAGATTATGGGTAAAAATATATAATAAAAATATATAATAAAAATCACTAAGTAGGTGGATAACATTTTGAACCATATTACAAATATAGTCCAAAGCCAAAAAACTAGAGCCAAACAAAGGTGGATTGGCAGTATTGGTAGAGGGTCGGACGCCATGCTTTCCAGCATAGTTACGTCCCTTTACGATCTGAGTTCAAATCCCGCCGAGGTTGACTTTGCCTTTCATCCTTACGGGGTCGATAAAATAAAGTACCAGTAATGCACTGGGTAATTGCTGGCCTTGTGCCTAACGTAGAAACAATTATAATATATAATGGCATGTAAGTTAACAAATCAATTCATATAGAGTTACTGAGCAGGTGAGAAAAAAATATATATTGTACAATACCAAAATCAAAATTATGATGGTACAAAAATATAAACATCTTACGGAATATATAAAATATAACATATCATAATGGTATAAAAATCATCAGTCAGTTACAAAGATCAATATTACATTTACAAAGAGTTGAATAACAACTTCAATATAAAATAATGAACATAATATAATATATAATTACTTATAATTACAAGGTTGGTAAACAGACACATATGTGAATGAGTGAATAAGGGTCAGACAGAAAATATTAAAACAATAGCTTACGGTCTTCAAAATGCTTTTAATTAAGCATAAAGTGTATTGCAAAATACATTATATATACATCCATATATATATTGCTATTTCAGAGCTCCAATTTTAATTTTTAATTTCTGCCTGAC
>OZ024742.1:126209076-126211576 GCA_964016885.1 Eledone cirrhosa
AATATGTATTGAGAATAATGAGTTAGATGATAGGGAGAAAAAAATAATGAATTGAGGATGAATAATCTAGCGTCAAAAAATGTATATGTTTACAAAGGATTTTTACAAGGTGATATAGAGTAAGAGTAATGAGTAAACAAGTATTATAGAATGTATAATAACCTTTGAAATAAGGTAGAACGATGGGTATATTTTTAAAAGAAGTGTATATATATGTGCCTTTGAGAAAAAGATTCTAAATTGATAAAGAATTGAATATTAGCTGTATACTTTGTGAAATGTTTTATGGAATTTATGCAAGCAGATAGAAAACAAGTCAGTGCGTCTATTTATTATAGAATCTAGATTAGAGATAATGGTAGATTTTTCATTTAGACAGAGATTGCAGATTTTAGATAGAGAACTGTTCAATTATAAAGACGCAGAAGAAACCTTCTTCCAAAAGATGCTATATTTAATGTTTTTGTCTTTCAAGGACCATATGAGTTCTGAAAGAGCCGTGTTGGTTCTTTTAAGTTTGTATTTAAAAGACGAATGATGGTTATAAAGACGAGCTTTAAAAGAGGTGGAAGTGGAGCCAAAATAGGTGAAGGAATTGGTGTCAGTTATAACTTTACATTCGAATGGGGTACTATTGGATTTTTTAATCCAAATAGAGTCGTCGAAATTATTCACCGACTTACGGGCATTGACGATGACATCAACTTCGAAATCCTTAACCACTGTGAGTGTTTTAGCGAAATTGATAGTTCTAAGGAGAAGTGGTAAAGTGATGGAGGAGTAGTAATTGTTGATGTCAAATTGGATAAAATGGCAATGTTCCTTGTTGCATATGCCGTTGAACAAATCAATCACCGCGAAAGAATTGTTCCACAGTGCAAGAGGGGCCAAACTTCTAATTTCAGGTATAATTCTATCAAGAATCATTTTACTAAGACTACCTAAATCGGACTTGATAGGATTAATAAGCCGAATAGAGGGGTTGTTCGGAAAATTGGATTTGTGATCCTTCAGGGTAAAGTGAGGAGAAATAGGGTCCAGAGGTTCGGCCCGGTCCAGGATGTTGAGATCAGAGGTGATTTTAAACCCAGCATCGTTGATTTCATTGATGACGCATCGATTAGTTTTACGGTAATCCTTAGTTACAGCATTATGTAGTAGTTGATGGTAAGTACTGCGCTCCATTTGATATAGGTTGCCAGTTTTGTCGGAATGGACGTGCACGGCATTAGAACCCTTAATAGAACGAATTCTATTCTTCAGGTCCTGCTGGAAGGATTTGCTCCTATTCCGAAATTTGATACTCCGTATGAGTTCCAAGACATCATTTTCGAAGGGTAGCAATGCTGAGTTACACGGGGGGTTATTATAGGTTTTAAACCCAAATTTATCCTGTTTGTTGTCTGCTTTTCGCGGATTATCGAAATAAAAGGCACGCCAACGCAACCTTTTAATGAACTCGTCTGTTTTCTGTATCAGGAGTTTTAGGTATGTTTTCCAGCCTGGTACAGGTATGTTCTTTGTAGAAATATTCAGGTGTTGCTTCTGCATGATGAATATAAGTCAATAGAGTGCTCAACCGAGGGAGCCGAATATTTGCTCTACTGTTCCTATATATTTTATATATATTTATCCTTATCGAGCCCTCTTTGGATTTTAGTCTTCTAATTTATTATTATTACTATATATATATATATATATATATATATATAACGAAGGAAATGTGGTAAGGAACGAGGTGGACAATAACGCACCAAAGTACTCAATACTTAAGGTAGTAGAATGGGTAATAGGAACTAGTAAGACCCCGACAGCTGAGCTCAAGCCGTTTCGACGGCTAATTAGTCCAGAATTAGCCGTCGAAACGGCTTGTGATCAGCCGTCGGGTCCTACTCGTTCCTATATTATATATATATATATATATATATATATATATAACGAAGGAAATGTGGTAAGGAACCAGATGGACCATAACGCACCAAAGTACTCAATACTTACGGTAGTAGAGTGGGTAACAGGAACGAGTAGGACCCCCGACGGCTGAGCTCAAGGCGTTTGGACGGCTAATTCTGGACTGAATTAGCCGTCGAAACGGCTTGAGCTCGGCCGTCGGGGTCCTACTCGTTCCTATATATATATATATGTATATATATATATATATATATATATGTTGTTATACTTTGGGAGGGTCATGTTGCCAATAAGAAACACACGCACCAGTTGCTTTCACTTCAATTTATTATAATAAATTTATAATAAATTTATAAATTTATAAATTTCTAGTTGGTTGGTTGGTTCCACAACCAGATAGTTGTTTATATATAGTCATAGTTCTTTCGTCACACACTCTGTGACCTCTTCAGTGACTGGGGATTCCTTTCTTTGTTTCTGTGCCTCTCCTTTGTTCTGTCCGACGCCATTTTGTTTCTGTGTGTGTGTTGTGTGCTCAGTCTGCGCATGCGCCACATCCGTGTGTGTGTGTGTGTTTATGTTCATTTAT